>OY744515.1:147726365-147873865 GCA_963556195.1 Sepiola atlantica | reverse complement strand
GTTGTGATGATAACACTCAAGATCAGAACAGTAGTCCGAATAATACAAATTATACAAATTATCAATCTTAATCTAAAAAAATCAGAAACATAACGCTAGAGTAGTTAGAGCTAAGTAACCTCTATTCTTTGAAATTGTATGCTGAAGTTAAACTCATGGGTACATACACAAATAGTGCTGAAAGCTTAGGTCGCCCAAACCCAGCCGTTGGTCCGATAAACATTAAAACAGTCAACGAACGCTTTTTGTCCAATCGTGCATTGAAGTTGCGTGAGATAGCAAAGGAGTTTAATATATCGCAAGGCAGTGTATTAAGTATTTTGTATGAACATTTGTTCATGAGTAAGCGATGTTCATAGTAGGTTCTGCGTTTGCTCACAATCGATCAAAAACAACAACGAGTCGATTATTAAGAGCGTAGTTTGCAACAGTTTCAACGCAACGAAAACGAATGTTCGCATCAATATGTGACAATGTATGCAGCATGGATCTACCACTTAACTCTAGACTCAAATCAGTAGTCAACTGAGTGGACAGCAACATGTGAAAGTCGCCTAAAGCGAGAAAAAATGCAAACATCAGCAGGCAAGGTTTTTCCTCAGCATTCTCGTATGCGTAACGTATTCTGTTCATTTATTACCTCAATAAACAAAGAAACATCAATAGCCAATAGTATATAACATTTATTCGTACGTTTGAAAGAAAGAATCGTCAAAAGAACGGCCTAAAATAAAATAGAAAACCCGATCTCTTTACAAGCACCGTGTCACAAGTCGGTCGAAGCGATGACAAAAATACATGAATTACACTTCTGTATTTTATAGATTTGGCCTTCAGCGATTACTAGTTATTGGCGGAGATAAGAATAAAATGCTCCAGGGAAAACAGATTTGTCTCCAATGATAAAGTTATATTCGGGACCTGATGCGTATTTTGAGGTCAAGGACAAATCGTCTAGAAAAATAAGCATCGAATTGTTAGAGACGTGTTAAAATCAGTTGGATCATCCTCGGAGACTATGCTGATTAATAAAGTCAAATTTGGCATGAAATTGTTGTTTTATTAGTTACGGCCGGGACTTATTCAATTATGTGTTATATATATATATATATATATATATATATATATATATATATATATATATATATCTAATGGCTACCTCGCTCCAACCATAACCCACCTAATTAAGTCCAAAACACATAGCCATCGCACCCTCTCTAACACATGCTTCTTAAAACTCCTTTTATTCAGCGATAAAATCACCACCTCCATTCGTAAGGCTATACATAAAGAAAACATTGATATACAACTAACCCATACTGCCACTTCCTTACACCAACACTTATCTAAGAAACTTACTAACCACACACCCGAACCCTGCTCCCTGACCAATTGCTCTATCCCCAACACTGGTCTGTGTCATCGCACTAACTGTGTTTACAAGCTACAGTGCAATAAATGCAACAAGTTTTTTTATCAGTAACACAACTAGAACACTACACCTGTGCACATAAGAGCGTATATCCTCTTTCTACAAGCACACTGAGATATGCTCGAATACTCAGTGTGATATTCATGTTTCCATCTTAGCGTCTGTCAGAAACATTGGGGACCTTAGAATCACAGAATCAATCCTCATCTCCAGATTAAACCCCTAACTCAATCATCGTCACGAGCTCCACTCACCGTTCATTCTATAATATCTACCATCTCACCCACTGACCAACCCTCATATCTAACACTCATTATATTCTATTTCCACCACTTCACTCATTACTTACCTCCTATATTAAGTCATCACACACCCAAACAATCAAATAGGCCCCTCCCCATATGAACATCCGTCCCAACACACATTCAGCCACAAACCAAAAACCATAATCAATCAACCTAACTCCACTAACCCACCAAAATAAGTCACCTCATAACTTGGCATTATTAATTAATTAATCTAAACACATATAAAATGTATACAAATACCATACAAATATTATTAAAAAAATAATAAAATAAAACAAAATAAAAAAATAAAAATAAATAAATAAATAAATATAGACATAAATTAAATAAATAAATTAAAGAAAAAAATTAAATAAATAAATAAAACATATTTAAAAAACACTAAACAAAGAAATATAAAACAAGATGAAAAATAAAGAATATATACATAAATAAACAAACAATAATATATATACATGTATATGTATGTATATATACATATATATGTATATATATATATATATATATATATATATATTTATATATAACTAATAACTTAATACACAGACTTCTACCGACTGAATCTATAAATTAATTCGCATAAATGACGCGAATAACAAACAGAGTTATTTCCCCTACATCATCTTCACAACCGAATTTAATCCTATAGTAACTAACATATTACATTAATTCGATAAACTAATTTGATGCAACTCACAATTAATAATACTTCTTGAATATATGATAATCAATAAATTTAATAAAATCTAGAATAATTAAAATGAGAGATTAATTACTTTACTTTATATTAAAATTCTTAAAATACGGAGCAAAAAATACGAAAAAAAACACACCGAAAATAAAAAGTAAATAATTAAAATATAAATTTAAATATATATATATATATATTATTATTAAAACTAACAGTTACTCGAGCACCATTCATTTATCCGATATTACACACATATTTTTGAACACCACATTTATATACATAACATAACTTGAAAACTTATTAATTTCTATTCTCTGCGGGACTGGTTTGCCCCTACGCTGTCTGTCTTCTGGTATCCATTTTGGCAGATTCTCTTCACAGACGGAGTTTTCCTCTGGTGTTTATTAGTTTTGACAAAGGGAAGTTCCTTTTCCCGAAATATTAAATAAATGATTTTTATAATCATCCGGACATCACAAAAACAGCTAACACCCCACATGCTGTCATGTGAGATTTTAAGAAAAAATAAATAGTAAGTCACATTTCATATTCGATTTATTATCTTTGTTCCTTCCAGCTTACCCGGCATTTGCATTGCCCACATCCTTTTAAAAACATACTACTACTATTCCCAGCAATGCTTCACGCAAACTACCATTCTCTATTATATATATATATATATATATATATATATATATATATATATATATATATATATATAAATGGTAAATACAAGAAAATAAAGCGTCGGTCACAGATTAAGTCTGTTGATTGAGTGAACTACGGAAAAATTGAACAAAAAAGTGGGAGATAGTCGTCTTGAAGTGAATAACGACTGAAGACCTGAGTATACCAAGTTTAAATCGATTTGGTTCCATAGCAACACTTTAACTAATTGATGGTAGCAACCTTCATGTAGTATATCTTAAATATACATGATTCTAGAAAGAATGGGGAAACCAATGAAAACGACTGAAGCAAGTTGAGCAAATATGTCGTAGCATTTAGATTAATACGAATGAACCCGTTCTGCTGCTTGACCCATAGCAGTATTTGAGTTGTTGTTTTTTGGTGACTTTACAAGGTGGACTATAAAACAAATGGTAGGGCTTCTAGTCGCAAGAATCGAGCGACTATGCCACCTTCATATCGAGGTTTTTCTTTTTAAGAACGTTGTTTTTCATAATTTTATCTTTTGTCTAAAAGCGGTTTGATTTTTGAAACCGCTCTTTATTTTATTTTTTTACGAATAGACTGCTTTAAAATAAAATGACCTCGGTCTATTTTCAGTTTCTATTCATGATTTTTTAAAATATTTATTTACATAATATATAAGATTTTAATTGTAGTCGTGGAAAAAGAAAGTTGTTACAATTTTGAGCATATATTAAATACATGCAGCATGTTTCATGCATAATCATGTTGGCACGCTGATTCTCGTTGGATCACCGAAGGTAAGCAACGTTGAACCTGTTTAATACCAGACGGGTAACCATTTAGGAATATCAGGCGCTGTATGTTGGATGGCGCCGAAATATCATCGAAGAAAGAATATACAGCACTAAACAGTGGCCTGAAAGTGTCTGGTGATGTTCGGGGTCAATCCATTGATTGTATACCTCAAGTATAAGACCTAGTATTGATAAATATTATTAGAAAGGGAGATAGTTTGAATATCATTGCATACCTTCAAGTTAGATGCTTCGAACCACAGCCTTTTCCCCCATTCTATGCACGCCACTAGCCATGAGGATGTCTTTAGCAAGTAAGTCAGTATAACCTGCTAATCTACACATATGTTGACACAATGGAACTACCGCGCTTTGGGCGGAATTTCTATTCTCAATCATGTGATGATTCTCTCTTGAGAGAGTATGGTATCGGTTTTGTTTTCGTTTATCCTCTCAGCTGCAACGTAATTATTTTCCGAATGTCTTCCTAATTAGAGTTTATTGACGTTTACATACACGCTATTTTTCTAGGTAAAATATTCTTGTTATTTTCATTATTCACATGTTTCTTACTACTGCCATCCTATTCGAAATGTTTCGATGGTTTCACTTTACGGCCTTCCCTAGGTGTCTTTTATAATCGATCAGTCACTATTGTGGAATGACAAACTGAAACGTTTATTTTAGATATCTTGTTCCAGGTGTTATATAACGAAAACTGAGAGCTTGAATGAAGAAAATGCATAACAAATTAGGGGTTAACGAATTGACCTTAGCGAACGGAAGTCAAGAAACCACGTGATTTCCTGAGAAGACGAATATTTCTCTTTCCGATCAGACAGTCAAATAGAGATGACACAAAAATATTGCGATTTCTAAAAAACAAAACAGCGTTAATTTAATAGTGCGCAGCTCATGCCGTCTGTCTGCTCGTAATTCTCTCTCTCTCTCTCTTTCTCGCTCTCGCTCTCTCTCTCTCTCTCTCTCTCTTTATCTTTCTCGCTCTCGCTCTCTCTATCTCTCTCTGGAAACGCTCTTTTAATCTATTGGCTTGTACTATACTTATTCCGAATGCCTTACCTTTTTAAATATATCAGGTCAGGTAATGTTACTTAACCTCCTTCAACAGGAATAAAACTTATAACTTTAAAGATACTTAACTTACAATATCACATTCATATATTTATCCTAAAGTCTATCGATTGCTTAGAAATCAATGGTTGTCCCCGAATGTAAAATAAAAAAGAAACAACTAGTATTTAAATTAATGTGTGTACAGTATTACGTTATATTTATTATTACAGTATTACGTTATATTTATTATTACAGTATTAAGTTATATTTATTATTACAGTATTACGTTATATTTATTATTACAGTATTAAGTTATGTTTATTATTACAAGTATTACGTTATATTTATTATTACAGTGTTAAGTTATATTTATTATTACAGTATAACGTTATATTTATTATTACAGTATTAAGTAATATTTATTATTACAGTATTAAGTTATATTTATTATTACAGTATTACGTTATATTTATTATTACAGTATTACGCTATATTTATTATTACAGTATTACGCAATATTTAATATTACAGTATTACGTTATATTTATTATTACAGTATTACGTTATATTTATTATTACAGTATTACGTTATATTTATTATTACAGTATTAAGTTATATTTATTATTGCAGGATTACGTTATATTTATTATTACAGTATTAAGTTATATTCATTATTACAGTATTAAGTTATATTTATTATTACAGTATTAAGTTATATTTATTATTACAGTATTAAGTTACATTTATTATTACAGTATTACGTTATATTTATTATTACAATATTACGTAATATTTATTATTACAGTATTACGCTATATTTATTATTACAGTATTACGTTGTATTTATTATTACAGTATTACGCTATATTTATTATTACAGTATTACGTTATATTTATGATTACAGTATTACGTTATATTTATTATTACAGTATTACGTTATATTTATTATTACAGTATTACGTTATATTTATTATTACAGTATTACGTTATATTTATTATTACAGTATTACGTTATATTTATGTATTATTATGTATATGTATTATTTGAATTTTGGTGATTTAAATGTAGGTTAATGGTTGTTTTTCCACTTGTAAATCACACACCGGTTTTGATTTTTTGTACGCAGGTAAGTCAGTTGAACTGGCTTCACAAAGTTTGGTCGGTTTACGGAAACATCTGGAAAGTACCGACGCCATGTTGATTTTAGTGTGGGTCCTAATCTAGATAAGCACTCTAAATTTAATAATGTATGATTACACACACTTGATCTATTTATGGTATTAAGCAATTATTTCTTTTAAATGTCAGAAATTTATCCGAGCTCTCAGTTTTAAAGTTATTCGTCTAGGGTATCGCCGAGTTTTTTCTCTAGTATATAACACTATAATAAAACATATATTTGTTTTAATTTAAAAAATAAAATTGATAATATAGTAAGAAATCTATCCCAGATTGCAGTTTTTATGTTATCTATTTCATGTGTTTTAAAATATATCTAGTTATCGAGTTCTATTTCCAAATACATTGTACGCGTTTGTGACATATTTTGATTCTATAGTAGTCTGGCGCGATTGCCGACTCCAAAATAGTGTGAAGAGAAATATTGGTGATAAAGAAAATAGTACGAAAAGAATATGATTATGTAGTAATTCGGTAGTTTACGGAAATAAATTTCAAAGCCTTGGGAGACGCTATATATCCCTCAAGTTGTATGCGAATTAGCGTTTTTTCACGACTCGGTAAAGTAACGAAATACTACATAATAACATAGAAAACTCATTCAAAATATCAACCACCTTTACTAATTTTGTTATTTCGACTCTTCAAAGAATAAATATTAAAATGAAGTGTCTATATTTTATCCGTAGCAATGCTGAAAAAGAATCATCGTTGTGGGTGTGTCTTGTGTAGGTATAGACTTTTACCTGTACACACACAGACACACATATATGCAAACAACTGTCTGTTATATAATAGATTGCCAGTGAGATTAAAGTAATACGAAACATAATAATTAAAAAAAAACATAGTTTTAATTCATATTTGTTATTGACATACTTCTAAAATCCAGGATAGCGACCGGGACTAACTACCTAGGTTTATATCAGCTTACAAATGTTCTTCTGTTTCCGGATATCAAATCTAATATTTCTTCCTGAGCTTACTTTGGCGTGATCACACTTGATGATCACAAGTTTTGTTAGATATTGGGCATCAGCTCTGGGATGAAATCTACCGGAAAGACCATGTTTATTGATACTATTTTAATTAAAACCACTGACTTCCAGCGGCTGTTTTCTGATCCGCATAATATTACTTGACACTGCCCTCTCCCTTCTAGCCTGGATCGTAATTCACTCCACTGATATATAAGATAAGAGGAATCCATTATAACGACAAGATCCATCTGATTGACTACGGCGATTGCGTGCCACACCGATATCCCCATGCACAGTGACATCGACTGTTTTATATTAGCGAACATCAAGACAAACTTTGTAACTCAATCGCAATTTTTCCTATTTCTTCTCTACTGTTCTACTTATTCAAGCAGACTGGCGCTTCTCTACTGAATCTAATATGAATGTATCGTTTCATATAGCCTGAGTGACGCCAGTATATTGCCAATTGCCGTGTCGATATTAAAGAAACAAAAAGAGATATATTATATTTCAATGTATTTCCGAAAGAATTGATAATTTTCACATATATGTATTCAAAGGGAAAATCAAGTAAGTTTCAGATGTCTGGTTTTACAAATTAAACTTACGAAATACGCTCGTTCTGTATAACGTCTTAGGTAATTCGGAAGAATAACACAGACCTAAATTGTACGTTTAGCTTTTGTAAGTATAGATGTCTGAAAAGACAATAATCTCGGTAAAAATCTAACAACCGCGATCAATGACATTTTTAAGTTATCATGATGGAATATTTTTACATACAATTATTTTATCAATATTAATAAAAATTAAATAAAATAAATAGAAAGGTGTTTGAATTTTTTTCTTATGTTTACGTTACATACATATTTATTACAGAACATTTACGTTTACACTTTTTAAAATAATATTAAATTTAAAAAATGACAGAGTTTTTACTTACAATTTCTTTTAGTTATATTAAAAAAAATTACGTCGTAGAATAATTTTATTACAGACATATATCTTGAAGAAAATTTGTATGTGTCCAAAAATATGATTTTTTTAATTTAATAATATTAAAAAACGTAAATGAGATAAGCGTCATGTTATGTTTTAAAAATTGTACAATATTTATGTATTTAGATTTTTAGTGAGATTATTGTCTTGACATTCATACTTAAAAAAACAAATAAATAAATAAGGTCTAGGTTATTCTTCCCAATTACCACTTTTTATTTCATTGACATCGCTCCACACAAGTCATGAATTAACATGATGTAAGGAGCTTAACAGAACGAAAGATGATTAAGTTGCATAATAACAAAATAGAAAGATGAAGGGAGAATCACTTTAAAACAAGGTAGTCTTTCAACTGACAATCATAAATTTAGAGGCAAAATTATTGAACTTAAAGCCGAAACATTAACATTGCAGTGACGTCCCCAGTCAACCACTACCAAAATATCCTAGGGGCCTACACCGTGGCCACCGAGAGTTACTACAGGCCAAGCAACTAACTTCCTGCCCCCCTCTGACGTCACTGACTTCCGTGTCAAAACAAGGACCGTAGTAATAACAATAAGAAGGCATTTCGACTTCTCCATTCACTAAATAATCCATCAAAATTCAGGAAATCAACCAATTTTAATGAAATTTTCAGGATTTATTAATTAATGATCACGGAATATAATAAATCCATTACTTTATTATAAAGCTTGGTGCAAATGTATTATTTCTTGTAAACAAAAAACACCTTTACTAAAGTTATTCAAAATATCAAAACATGTTGAACATACGATATTGTAAATATTTAAAACAAAGCATTAGAAAACTTTAAAAATTGCATGTAAAAAAGAAAAGAAAAGAACACGATTCGATTCATCTTGAAACTGATCTTTATTCAATATAAATTTAAAGAAAATAATAATTCACGATCAAATACTGCAAAAAACTGAATTATGAATTACCATTATTTAAACTTCTAACCCAATCAACCGTAAGTAATTCAGACTTTGAAATTTGCTTAAAAATTATACAAAAAAAAATTTCAATGTTAACTGTTTGTTTAATAATGGAATCAAAATTCAGGAAATCAACCAATTTTAAAATAATTTCGCGCTTTTAAAAATTTCATTTCATAATTCACAAAGTTAAAATGCCTACTGCATATGTTTGGATTTCCAAAAGAGAAATAATTACTGCAAATATGGATACACGTAATAATGTTTAATCCGACTAAATATAGTGTAGTAAGTTTGAATTTTATTTAATTATATAAAAAATCAAGTCTGAATTACTTATTCATTATTTGATAAAAAAAGTAGTGTTCCATTTTTTTTATTACTTTTTTTCGATGTCTTAAGTGTAGCATAGTTTATCTTTTCTCTACTTTTGTAGATTAAATAAATGAAATAACATCATATTTAATCAAAATTTTCACAAAAAATATTAATTAAACAATGCTTTATTCAATGATAATATCGTTAATTCTTCGAATTATACTGATTTTATTAACAAGAGTGTAGGGGCATTTTCCGTAATATATACGAAATAGTTTTTTTTTAAAAATATTTTAAACATATACAGATCTTATTTTCATTTTAAAAAATCATGGATTTTTTTTATATATATAAAAATATACGTTTAGTAAAGGTGTATTTTGTTTTTAAAAAAAATAATACATTTTCACTATGATTTTTTTTAAATGTTTCACTATATCTCCTGTGCTTGTTTATTAATAAATATTGAAAATTTCATTAAAATTGGTTGATTTCCTGAATTTTGGTGAATTTTTAAGTGAAAGGAGAGTCAAAATGTTTTTACATTTTGGGGATCGGCCTTTGATTTTGCACGTACCTGTCTCTTAATAGCAAGATAGGAGTTGGTGATTTCATTATTAAACAGACAGTTAACATTGAACTTTTTTTTTGTATAATTTTTAAACAAATTTCAAAGTCTGAATTACTTACGGTTGATTGGGTTAGAAGTTTAAATAATGGTAATTCATAATTCAGTTTTTTGCAGTATTTGATCGTGAATTATTATTTTCTTTAAATTTATATTGGATAAAGATCTATTTCAAGATGAATCGAATCGTGTTCTTTTCTTTTCTTTTTTACATGCAATTTTTAAAGTTTTCTAATGCTTTGTTTTAAATATTTACAATATCGTATGTTCAACATGTTTTGATATTTTGAATAACTTTAGTAAAGGTGTTTTTTGTTTACAAGAAATAATACATTTGCACCAAGCTTTATAATAAAGTAATGGATTTATTATATTCCGTGATCATTAATTAATAAATCCTGAAAATTTCATTAAAATTGGTTGATTTCCTGAATTTTGATGGATTATTTAGTGAATAGAGAAGTCGAAATGCCTTCTTATTGTTATTACGACGGTCCTTGTTTTGACACGCAATGCAGTGACGTCATTTTCTAGCCAACCGGCCTGTAGTAACTCTCGGTGGCCACGCCTACACCCATGCGCAACATGGCACTTAACAACGCCCCAATATTTAGCGAAATCTGTATGAATGAGCTACTCCTGAGTTCGGTCTCCTGAGCTATCACCCAGGAAAGTGATGTAATGTACATGTACTAGCTGGAAATTCCAAACTGCTTTCCACATAAATATGTATAATTTACTGTTAATAATAATGTATCTTTTAATATATAAACATGTCTATTAGCGTCAATACTATTCAGAAGACGATGACACTTTCTTCTTCCGTAAAAATGATTGTCATTGTCAGCTAAATTTACTTCAAATAAATATAACGAATATGTTACTTCTTTAATTATTTTAAAAACAATAAACATGTTCTGTCTAGCTACTGTAAAAATAATTGTTATATAATTATTATTCAAATCAATAAAACGAATGTCACTTTCTTAAATTACTTGGTGTCTCGACTAAACGACATACTTGCAATCAGAACCCGAGTTCTACCAAATCAAAATGTCTTTTGACAGGCTGGGTCAACATCATACTCGCCAGCCGACTCAAACGTCAAACCTCCCTCTGCTAGGTTTTGCCTAAAACACCCACACATTCACGCCCCCCACACACACATATATATATATATATATATATATATATATATATATATATATATATATATATACTTGTGTGACAGTCATTTAAAGTAGACCACACAGTAATCACACTTAAAATTATCTGCTGTTTAATCTATGGACATAAAAACCGATTGATCATGGAGTATATTATCTAGAGTTTACTTAAATCATGCAGCATTTCAAGTTGTATGCTCTCTCAGCATGAATCTTCATTTTCAAGAAGTCATAATATTTTCAATGAGGTTAGCCAATCTTTTGGATGGTCTCTTCTTTTAGCTAAATATGTTTTATTTCAGGTCTGCCTTTTGTAGCATGCATATATGCACCTCACAACCAGGCAACATTATGCAAGTTTACATAGCAATGTAATACATAGGCAAGAATTCAACTAAATATTCAACTAAAGATGTCCCGACACCACAAAATTCATTCTACTTAAAAATAGGAAACGTTCTCCGGCGTATGAAATGAACATTAAATGTATCACAACCATGAATATAAAAGACTATTCCCACTAAGCACTACGGGTTGGACGCCATTACTCACTCTCAGAGAGTAACTGAATTGAGTGGGTTTAAAAAAGATCTGATAGATGTGATTACTAGAATCCGTCTAACGCTTCCAAAACTCTTATCAACAGACACAATATATTCCAATCATTATATGTTAACCTTAACAGACGAAAGCCGAAAGATATATAAATTAAGCACATATACAAACACTTCGTAATAAATACATTACTTAGCAAGTGACCACACATGCGATAAAATTAACATTGAAACAAAACCTTAGTGATTAGACGTAAACGTAACCACATGGCTAACTATATGGCTAAAAAGGCAGCATTTCTAAATATTAAAAATCATATGTTGAATTTCAAGAATCTGCCTTTATGTCGATAGGGAAAAGGTATATGAAGCTGGCTGCAAACATATCAGAAAATTAATATTCACTAAAAACACACAGACTTACGACTGTTGATGAATTCCTAAGCGACCATCAATTTGCTCAACACTATTAACAATAAGGAACACTGTTAATTCACACAATTTGATATCATAGATTTTTCCCCTTCAATGAACAGATCAATATTAAAGAAGGCATAACATTTCAAAAGAAGCTATATCAAAAGTAATTATTTAGATCTTGAAACAATCCTCTATACAAGAAACTTTTCCTTTGAAGATAAAACCAGAGTCAAAAAATCTCACCCGAAAAAATCCTTTAACATACAGATGGGGGCCTATGTAGTGCAGATATTTGCGACTTTATCGGGCTATTTGTCCTTGATTCACTCAAAAATTTACAACCAAAAAGACTTTCCCGGGACGATTGCTAATGCGTATCCTGCATGCAGTTGGCACGTCCTTGATAAAATTAGTAAACAACTAACATTTTCAATAACCATTTGTGTGGCAAGTTTGAATCAAGAAATACTTTCACTTAGCAACCATCACGTGGTCCCTCCCCTAAGGACCCGATGAAAACATCTAGAAAACATTCCAACTAAAATGGTATTGGGAAAACCAACACCAACAATAGAATCATCTGATTCACATGAAATGAATGATGACACATTTTTCAAGTTGATTCATTAATCCCAGTTTGATCTGGAGCGGCAAAAATATTGTTTCTATCTACAAGTTGATGGTTGATGACGTTCTTGCTTTGCAATACCCAAGTTCCTCTCATATAGGCCAGCCCTTGTTTGTGTAATGCTGAACAGTTTCCCTACTATACCATAAAAACAGAAAACACGCGTCTTTGGTAAAACCACACTACTGTCCTAACAAAACAATGCACCATTTTTAAGTCAAGACAAATAAAGCATTCATGTTGAATATACCATGTATTAATTGATTGGGGTCAAGTGTTCTTTTTTTGCATTCTGACAATTGTATTGTTGTCTATGTTTTAACTTCTTCATTTGTGCTTTTAAATTCGTTAAATTACTTGAACATTTTCTGCTACTTTCTTTGTTTCTTTTTAGAAAAAGAATGCCTAGAGGTCGTTTCATTCTGTATGTCAAAAACGTTGTTTTTGCGTGTAATACAATTTACAAACACTCGCAATATTTTTGGTATATAGTAAATTAGAATGTTATGTGAGTGTTCTTTCAAAGAATGTATTTTGTTGTTTCTTCGTAAGAAACACAAACAAAAAAACGGATTGTATTTTTTAAACTGCGAGAATAATAACAATGAAAAATGTAACTTATCAACGATGTTGATCATGACAAATGTTCTACAGTAGATAATAGGCCGATTCATTGTCTTCCTTTAGTGTAATCAAGTGAGAAAAGGGATACAGAAGCAAACTGATTGCTGTTGTGACGTAGGGCATATTTCAGCGATAGGTTGCTGGTTTCAATGAACAGTCGCCAATCTTTGGGGTTGAACTGTGAAATTGCAATCTTGTAAAGAAGCTGAGCAATATTTGCAGTGTATACCTTGTTCTTCTCTTTTACGAAGATAATGGAGGTTCTCTTGATGCTTGTTGCGTGTAAAAGTGATGCGAGTATTGTAAGAGAAGTTTTTCACTTTAATTTGGATGCTGAGAGTTCAGCAGTGGACTTTGAAAAGCTCACAAACGATATCATTTAGCTCGTGTTTGGAAGAAAGATGTGAGTATCATTATAATTCACTTTTTTCATCATCTTCTTGATCACTACTGGAATCGTCATCACTAAGGGCAGAAAATTATTTAAAGATGGAATCTAGAATTGCATAACAGTGCACCACAGAACTGCGTGGTGATTGCAATTCAGGGCTTTTGTATTTTTTCCTGTTAATTCCCGGTTACATCACTAGTGTAAAAGTTTTAGTCAGTGTCACAAATTTTCGGCTTCCTGAGAACCATAGGAATCCAAAACTCCAGACATCTCTTTTTGCCTACAGTCCATTGACGCATATACTTGATGCATGCTTTACATACAATGTGTTGCACCGAGATTTTATCATTACCACCAAGTTTAATAGCACAGTGCGCATAAGAACGCTTTACAAAACTTGTTATTAATTTCCTGTTATGAGCAATGGTGTTTTTGCCGCAGATATAGCAGCATATGTCGGGCTTATTTTTTGTTATTAAAATAAAAGACATTTTATTTACACCAAAAATTAAAAAAAAAACATAACTTATAGTAAGTCATTAATAAACGCATGCACCCTCTATAGAGTAAGTTTATTACAGAAAATAAAAAAGTATCATATAAAATTGAAATACCCGTACATGTAAATAAAACGTCAAAACCAATTTTATTTCAGAAAGTCAACCTGATTGAGCAAACCGAATATTACTTTTGGAGTCAGCACATGAACATTATCCTAAATCAGCCGAAAACACGAACATAAGTCAGTCGTGAAACTTCACATCTCCACCTGAAAACCTAAGTACGGGCAAAGTCTGATCTGGGTCTTCCATATTTAATAAGTATTACTGAAGTTACAACATGGATAAATCCAACACTTTTTTTCTGATCAGGATATCAGTTTTCATGTTAGTTACTGTTATCAAAGACCATAAGATTCATAAAACAAATTTGTACAAATGGGAAGTTGAAAGTTCACTAAAATTACGACCATCACGGAATTTTCCAAGTTCAAGGTTATAAGTAAAGCTATGGTTTATATTAGATGCGGGACTTCATTGGTGATTATATGGGCCAAGTAACCAGTCTCTATGATGAGCCAAACCAAGGTTAGCGCCAAAAGTTTGACCCACCTTTTCCGTGACCCCGATTTTGCCTTTGGCTAGGCTATTCAAAAAATAAATTTGTTCGAAGCAAGATTAGGGCTTATATTATGACAATTTAATATGAAGATTACACAAAAGTTCTGTCTTTCTTTTAAAACTAACTTCAGCCTCTAAAGAACGGTACACACATACTCTAATATCTCTCAGTCAGGGTTTGAACTGGTTTGAAATAATTATCAGAATTCCTATTTATGTCTGATTATTGATAATGATTTTGTTATTATATTTTACACCGTTATTTGTACAGAATGCTGAGAGAATAATGTATTTATACCATAAGAAGTCTGAGTTTTCAGAAAGATGAATTTTGAACTGAATCATTCTTCTAAGGAGTCTATAAGATGTTATTAAAAGTAATCAACGTGATTCCTGAGAGAATATGTTTATTTAGCGAATTTTAGTCTAGAACTCGAGAGTAGTTTTGTTTAGTATCAAAATAAATGATGTCAACACCAGTTATGTTGCTATGCACACGTCATCGTACACACAGACAAATTAAAACACGTATATATTATTTATAATACTATATAAGCAATAAAACGTTTATACTAGGGGTTTCAAAGGTTATTAAGAAAATACACATTGGGTTAAGTAACCCGTTAACGCCTGCCTTAAGTAGTTGAACAACGTTTATTTGATTTACTAATAGTCACGTAATAACTGATACATCAATATATAACTGTAATGTACAATAAATACATAATATATAATGTTGTTTTCTAAAACGTCAAATACATTATTTGGGAAATTGTACAAATAGGTTTTAGACATAAATTAATTGATTATCCTCAAATTTCATGTTCTTTGAAAGATATTAAAAGGGTTTTCAGAGCACAATATTGCCACAACCTACTATTTTAAAATTCAAGTATTTTAAATTTGCATTACATTTGATTCATAATCATTAGACAACAATGGAGTAATATTCTCTGAATTTAAATTTCTCCTTTAGACATCTTAAGCTTAAACTTTAAATTTTAAACATTTTCTAGAATAAACATCATGTAATAGATTTTGATGAACATTGGCTTAAGGATTCTATGCGTAAGGTTTAGTATCGTTATATATTTTTGTGTAATTTTCGTAAAGATGCGTAAAAATTGTGCAATATGTTCCATTCGGAAAATTACTTTGTTCTGTCCTGATACTGGTATTCTTTTAAAATATAAATATATATATATATATATATATATATATATATATATATATATATTTATAAATTGTGTGTTTTTAGACAGCATTTTCTCATTTATGCAAACATTGTTAAAAATCACAGATATCGTCTGTTTAATTATACGTTTTTTGAATTTTTTCTATTATTCTAATCGCTTTTTTGTATTAAAATAAAAAGACAGTTATAAATGCCCTATAGGTATCACGAATGTTTTCGATTCTTCGTCAAATCATCCTTAGAGGTCAAAAGCAAATGAACAAAAGCTGCTGGAGAAAGAGGATTTATTTTAAAAGATAGCGGAGAAACGCACAGAGAACGTTAATCATTTAAAATGTTACCACTGATTGCATACGTGATATTATTCATTGTAGGTCGTTGTGTTTTTATGTGCTTTCAGTATTTTTACATTTTTTGAAATTGGATTCCGAATGTATTATTTTAGTGTTTATAGGTAGAATTTTTCTTAAATCAGAAGGAGAGCAATTACTTTTTTTGTAGATGTAGGTAAATTGAGCTAGAGTTTACAAGATGCATGCTGGTAACGCAATTCGATTTTATTCTGCGATACCACTCCGGTGTCGCTGAACTTAAATTCTCAACGTCTTTCCTGGAACAATACGATAACGTTCTTTGTCCGTTTCTCCGCTGTCTTTTTAACAATTCTGTTCTATCTCTTTTTTGTTCATTTGCTTTTGATACTTTTGTATGATTCG
Source organism: Sepiola atlantica (assembly GCA_963556195.1). Classification (NCBI taxonomy): domain Eukaryota; kingdom Metazoa; phylum Mollusca; class Cephalopoda; order Sepiida; family Sepiolidae; genus Sepiola; species Sepiola atlantica. The sequence continues at coordinate 147,857,040 of OY744515.1, read as the reverse complement.
ACGAAGAATAAAAAACGGTTGTGATACCTATGGGACATTACTTTTAATTTTAATTTTAATACAAACTAAAAACCATTAGAATAATTGAAAAACATTTTTTTTTAAATATTAAAAAGACGAATTCTTTTATTTTTAGAATGATGGCATTAATATATATATATATATATATATATATATATATATATATATATATATATATATATATATATAAATTAATTAAGTTAAAATATTAACAAAATGAACAAAACCATCATTTATATAAGAGCTTTTATATTAAAATAAACATAGTTTGAGTATCCGACAATTGTTTCAGAACTTCTTCGGCTCCTCCTGCGGTATATATAATATATATGTATAATATTAATATATATATATATATATATATATATTTATATATATAATTATCACATTCAAGAAATCTAATATATATATATATATATATATATATTGAAATGCTGCCCTGTTATGAATTAGAGCTCCCTAATTCTCCCACGCCCGATTAAATTTGTAAGATTATAGTAATTTTAATTGTTTTTCTTTATTTAAGTCATCAATTGATTTACGTTATCTTCTTACTCTCCCTTTTCAAGCTGATTCTAATACTACTATTTCAGTCGTTTTTTCTCGTTTTATTTGCACTATTTATTTATTTACTTCATTCCCGTCATTTATTCCCTTCGATTTTGCAGCTACTTTCGTATTTACTTTTCCTTCAATTGATATTCTCAAATAAGCAAGAAAACATAATTTTATGTCAGGTATACGCATATATTATTATTAATTGATAGTATATTTAATTTTCAGTATCTGTTATATATATATATATATATATATATATATATATATAATAAATAGTTGTTATTTTTTATTATCTATGTACGTATACGATACGTAGTTTTTAATCGGGACTCATCAGCATAGAGATATGACTATTCACTACCGGTCATGCGATTCGAATCCCCGGATTACAAGTCAAATCCGATGCTTTAACCACTCGGCCAATTTTAATTAGCAAATAAAGAGTGATCATTTTAACACTTTATCGGCGGGTTTAACGTCCAGAGCGTTATACTTCTTTTTTTTTTAAGGGAAGGAACGATGCATATTAAAGCTAGGGACGTCAAGCTGTGTTAATACTACACTTAGAGTGCTCTACTTTTTCAAGGAGCGACAAATAATAATAAATATTTGTTATTGTTTATTATCTATGTACGTATACGTTTCGTCCTTTTTTAATCGGGACTCATCAGCATATAGATATGACTATTTACTACCGGTCATGCGATTCGAAACCCCGGATTACAAGTATTTTTTCAACTCAAATCCGATGCCTTAACCACTCGGTCAATTTTAAATAGCGAATAAACGGTGATAATTTTTACACTTTATCTGCGGGCTTAACGTCCAGAGCGTTAAGCACATCCTTCCAAGGACGGGTAAAATGAACTCCTCGATCAGAACAGTTTTGTACCACTTTCATGCCCACTATCAATATTAATATCTATATATATTGCTAGTAAACTTCATGTCTGGAATCCCAATTCAAATTTTCACCCAACTCTATTACATGATTTTATTCTAGAAAATGTCTAAGATTTCAGGCTTAAGCTTAAAATTAAAATTAATAAAAAATTAAAATTCACAGAATGATATTTAATTGGTGTCTTATAAGTACGAGACATATTTAATGCAAATCTGAAATATTTGAATTAACAAAAGGCGAAACTGCTCATATGATGGCTAATGACACCACTTTAAAATACTCCAAACAAACTGAGATTTTATTAATATATATTAATTGATGTCTAATATATATTTTAAAAATTCAATAAAATACGGAGGTGTGTGAATTCTCACAAAAGACTTTACTTCCTTCTTACCCTCTTTGCATAAAAGTAAATCGATCTAAATATAGCCCATGTTACAAACCTTTACATCTAGTAGTTGTGTTTTAAAATTGATAACGATCAGTTTATTAGTCTAGGCGTGTATTCTGTACAGACACATATATAAACATATACAGATACCTAACTTCATATAAATAGAGATTTGCTTTTATCTGTAAGTGTTTATAAATATTTACAGGATCTCTGTTGTGTATACGCATGTGTATACACGTACGCTTGATAGCATGTGGCGGTTTTCGTTATTTCTCTACTCTCTACGTTTTTATATACTTGTGTGCATATTGCATTTATCGCAATCCATGTCTGTAGGCGTGCACACAAGCGATGTGGGCAGGTAGGATGACATTCTAGAGAAGCCTGCAAAGAAAGGAGCCATTTTATAAAGATCGTCTGTCATTGATTGATTTGCCAAGTAGTATTCACTTCAATTTCCTCGCCTTTGTGACGAGGCCGAGGGTTGAGGACACGATTTAATTATTAAACCAGCTGTCTCGGTCATTTTCTGATTTCAGCCGCAATACATCGTTTCTCCCTCGTGGCAATTTTTCCCTCTTACTATCTATTTTTCTGCTATCAAATAGAGTCTATGCTTCGTATTGCTACAGGATGGAGAATGAAAGAGATGTTGATAGCATATATTGACGCATATATGTGTTTTTAAAGAAAATGAAATAACCTGCGAGGACGGAAGACAGTTTATAAAGTTTTGAGATGATATAAGACAAATATATTAGAAGCCAGTTCGTATGCATATCTATCTATCTATCTATCTATCTATCTATCTATCTATCTATCTATCTATCTATCTATCTATCTGTATGCATACATGTATACATATACAAAGATGAAGAGTAAGTGAGAGTGATAGAAAGAGTGGGTGAGATATATATCAAAGAGAGACATAAAGTATGAGATATATAAAGATATATTCGGATTATTCGGACTACTGTTTCTGTATTGTATGTTATTTTTACAACGGTGTCGGCCAAAGTAATATCTGAATTTTTTGGTGTCTAATCGATATTCAGTTCTAAGTAACATGATATATTTTCACAGAAACAGATTACACACCAATTTTCTTTATTAAAAAAAATTCCATGGTCTCCGAGCAACGTTGGGTAGCCCTGCTAGTCAAACATAAAAGAAAAAAGATACGCCTGATGATTAAAGTCACATACAGCAGCACCCAGAAGTCTGAACAAATGGAATAACAAACAAACAAGGAGATAAATATAAGCATTCACAGGTATTCAACTATTATCTAAAGCAGTTGGAGGTTAGGTAGAAACACATCTCAATATTCAAGAACTTTTCATTATAATTTTATAGATTTGTAATTTTTTAAGTTAGCTTTACGTCATATCAACCCCTTTTAAATCATGCAACGCTGAACAAATCTCTACTGTCAACGATTTATTGTATGCAATTAGTTGGATACAAGTTTCTATTTTGACCATAACTAGGTAATATTTTGGGTTCATATCTTTCTTAACTTACTTCGGCAAATCAGAAGAGTATCCGACTCAATGTCAGCACCAAACGGTGTTCGGTCAAATTTAGTTACTGATATTTAACTTCATCCGTAATATAACTTTCGGCAAGAGTTTCAGTTTCCAAAATTTATTAATTCATTTTTATTCATGGAGATCGCTCCACACAAGGCATGAAGGCACTTCATGTAAGGAGCTAACAAGAACAGAATACGAGTATCGCAAAGACAGGAGATGCCTATTGGCCTTAGTCTTGAAAAGACCAATGTGATAGTAGGAGGAACACAGTTAGTAGGAAGAGAGTTCCACAAGCCTGAATAAAGAAGCTACTGGAATAGGAAGTTGTATTACAATGGGGTATCAACACAGCAAATTGATGGATATTACTAGACCAACGAGTCAAACGAGCTGGAATAAAAACAGAAGGTAATAGATCACATAATTCTGAAGAACACATGCCATAATAGTATTTATAGAAACAACTGAGACTAGGAACGTCACGTCATATAGAGAGATGCTGCAAAGAAGAAGAAAGAGTAGGGCCAATCAAATTACAGATACGTCTCTGCACCTTATCAAAGACCCTAAAATGAGATAGAGATTCACCAGCCCAAATATGACAACAGTACTCTATACATGGTCTGTTTGTAGATTTGTAGAGATAGAGGATAGCCTCAGGTGTGAGATAGAGGTAACCGACTTTACAAGAAGCAGAAAGAGCAATGGATCTAATGTATGAATTCCAAGAAAGATTTGATGAGAGAGAAAGACCAAGAAGTTTCAGAGTCGATTTCTTCATCTATGATAATCTCAGGATGAAAACGAACATGCCTACGATTGAAAAACACGTGCTGAGTCTTAATTGGATTAAATTAAAGAAGTCATTTTGTACCCTAATCAACAACTGAACCCAGGTACACTTCTAGATCAGCTGCATATTTCGACTGATGGCGAAAAGAAACACCAGAATAGAGAGTAGTATCATTAGCATAGGTGTTAATTTTCTTAATAATATTCTGTGGAAGATCATTTATATAGAGAAGAAACAGCGTTAGGCATCGAATAGAGCTCTGCGGAACACCAGCATTGATAAGAAAAGAGAATGAAGAGACCCAGTCCAAAGTTACTCGCAAGCGTTGATCAGAAAGAAAATACCTTATGTCAATAACCTCACGACCATAACCCTGAAGTTTGTGTGGTAGACAAAATACCACACTCTGTCAAACGGCTTGTAAGAGTGTAATAGCTCTTCGCAATGGCTTTATTTATTAAATTGTTAGGAGAAAGTACAGAACAGTTAACAACCACCCCTCCTCATGTAAATAATGCTTTCTACATGTTAACGTTATATTTCTAGCACGGTTCATAAACTGCAGAATATTATTTAGAAAGCCATTCTTTAACATTGAGAGGTGAGTTATTGTTAAGCATTCTGTACTTTCATCTAAATATTAAATAAATAAATAAATACATAAAAAATAGTACAGAACTTGGTAAACCGGAAGATTAAGCGATAGATACAGGAAGTATTTAATATCAGGAACTAAATCTGACTGAACACCGTTTGCTGCTTACTTTGAGTCGGCTACTCTACATTGTTTTGCCGTTACTCTAGTGTACTTGAACACGATATATCAGATAGTTACACTAGTTATTAATATTTATACTTACGTTATTTCTGAATTTTTTAGATTCGTATTGATAATTAGTATTATTTGGATTATTCGGACTTCTCTGCTTTCTTTTTGTGGGTATTGTCGAACTCGGGAATCTTAACAGAATTTCGAACGGAACCCTTTATTTTTGTCCGTATGTACGCGATGCACAACGGATAAATGTGCTAACGAATATTCAGATCTAAGTGACAGTATTCAGGAGGTTGAGGGGTCAATACTACGTAAAGGCGATACTAAGAAATCAATCATGAATGACCTCATACTTCGACCCGATTATGTCTCATGGGAATAGAACAAGTGACCCCCATGGATTAAATAAAGGGTTCCGTTCGAAATGCCGTACAGATTCCCAAGCTCGACATAAAGATTCTCGAATTCGACAGAACGCACTTGAATAATCCAAATGATACATATAATCACGTTTGACTAACTACTGGTTTTGCTATGCATTGTGGGATTGTTTGGGTTCTTTTAATAAAACAGTGTAATCGTTGCGCTACCTTTTGTTCATTTGTTTTTTACTTAGCAAATTTGATTATATAACAACTCTTTATGAAATGAAGCATTGATTAACATCACGCATGTACGTGTATTGTTTTACTTAAACATTGAAGAGTTCATTCTCTTGTTGTCAATCTCATTCAGGGAAGATAACTTGCATACAGTAAATCTGAATATATAGAAGAAGAGAGAACACTATCAAATGAAAGAATGACAAATCAATACAAAATAATTAATTTTATCGAAAACATAAGAAAATAAAAATAAAGTGTTCGTAAAGTATGAGAGATAATATTATCCAAGAGTAATAGCTGTTTTGTTGTAAAGTGAAATTGAGTACACATGTTTGTTTCGGTTAGCGCCATGTGCGTTTACGTGTGTGTAAATTAATAAGCATGAAGATATGTGTATGCGTCTTATCGTGTCTTCGTTTTGTTAGTTAGATAGTGTGTATGTGATAATTTCTGCTGACGCCACGTTCGTTTACCTGTGTGTATGAACTATGTAGATGCATTCGTTTAACCGAGTGTGTGTATATGCTGACGCTATGTTTAGTTGTCCGCGACAGTCAGCTTGTTGTGATTATCTAGGTTCCCTTCATACCCTCCAAATGGTTCGGCATTGTTTGTTGTCTGAAAAAAAGAGAAACAGATAAAAAAGACGGTTTGTTTGATGTTTTATACCACGCACTGTAATTCTCTGATTAGCTGAGAGAATCTGCTGAGTAAGGAATTAGTCAAATGAAAGGGTCGGGACGTAGGACATCATCATGTTAAAAGTTGAGAAATTGAAAACAAACAATATATACAGCAGCTTACATTAGAAAACGCAAAAATATATACTGTTATCGCCATGCATAGTTTTATAGTTCTGCACTTTTTTGTAAGTGCTTTTTTATTTCAGAATTTGTATCGGAGTCTCAAAGATCTTTAGAAGATTGTATCGAGTCTTTAGAAGATTGTATCGAGTCTTTAGAAGATTGGCTGATGATGTTAACCAAAATAGATTCGAGATACTTCAACTTGTTTTGAGATAAAGAATAATTTGACATTTTTTAAAATCAGTTAAAATATACAGATCGGTCGAAAAATTAATATTAATGCGTTTAACTTTTTAAAATGTGCGATTTCTCTGTTGTTATCTATAAGACAGTAAGCCACATTTGACAGCAGCCATGTTGGATTATTAGTCGATAAACTGACAGGTATGGACGCAATCTTATATGAAACTAAAAACTGAAAACACACTCAAAAGAATAAAACTATGAAGATAGTTAGAAAAGTAAATTTTCTTCCATTTGGTAACATAAATGTGTTGGATATTTTGTTTGTTATCGATTTCACGGCTGTTAACTCTACTACATAATTGCCAATACATAAATACACTATTAACTACCGTCGCATCTTCCAACAATACTGCATCAACAACTCAATCTACTGCTATAATGAATTGGTTCATATATAAACTTTCCGATAATTTTATCCATGTTTTCCATCTAAACAGATTATGTAGACAATTAGGTTGTGTGGCAATATTTATGCATTTTACAAGATTCTCATTGGTCGTTCGATACTAATCAGTTTTCAGTGCTATTATGCTGTTTTTCGTATAGTACCTGACCATTTTACTCATTATTGTACTGTTGTCGGCCATCTCATTTCGCTGACATGGTTTCAACAGATGAAGGGTTGAATAGAAGATGACGGCTTTTCGAAGGTCGTTTTTATTACTGGCTGAAATAGAATTTTATAGAGTGTATGAAAAGTTTCTAAACTAATTTTGATTCACAGTCCAGATGTTAATTTCCTGCATTCTAATTTCCTTTTTTCGTAGCTACATCAAATACTGAGTTAAGTACAGAGATCCATTATCCTAACGGTGCTAAAGAAAACAATCAGAAAAAAAAGTCAGAGCCCATCGGTTTGTAAAGATGTCATGAACGAATTTGTGTTGTTCTCTAAAGTAATGTGCAGAACTACATATGAACTTATTTTGAACACACCCTCGAGAATAAAAAAATAGTTTAAATACTCTCATGTTTGCAGAGAAAGGTTCTTTGGTATAACGGCATAACGCTCGAGAATTGCCACTTCCGGATAAAAATGTGTTATGCAGAAAACGGTGAAGTGCGAATATCAGTCCCCGCTATATTATGTTCTCAGCAGGGGCTTTGTTAACTGTTGTGGGTGAACCTACCTACCCTTTAGTAATAACTAAATGATAGCAACCTGCTACCATAAATACCGGCTTTTGCCGGGAGAACATTTTTAGTACATTTAGGCACTAGCACTGCCAACAGTGACTTGTGTATACTTTCTCTGTTCAATACAATTCATTATTATCTCTAAACCTGTTGTTCTTTTATTTAATTGTTGGTACCCCTAAACGGGTCCACAACAACTGGCGACGAGTGATTCGTAAAGGACTTCGTTGGAAACACCTTGGACCTTGCAACCTGTGAGTGATAACAAGTGTCTACAACACGGTCAACCTTCGAAAAAAATTCTACCCGTTTGAAAAAAAAACCTTGTGCTTTACAATTTACGGGAAGATATTGGAAATATCGAATACATTTAAATTTGGGACGAGTCTGCCTTACAAGAAATAACCAGTTTAAACAATTACTGGACGGAAAAAAAAGTAAGACAGATTTTACTATTTCTGTTCTTCGTATTTCAATACGGGATTTTACCTCGTGCAACAAATGAAATTGGAATACCATGTGCTTATAAAACTGAAAGGTTTGAAAAAATGAAACTCCATACTACAAAAAAGTTTTTACGTGCCTGATATAGTCAAACGTATTTTGCGAACAGATTTGTCACTGTAAAATCGTATAGTCGAAAATAAAAAATCTGACAAGTAAAACCAAGTTAGTTTCTTGAATAAGTAGTCAATCTTTTATATAGCGGTAAAAGCCATTACTTGCTATTTTGCATTTTCAGCCTACACTGAAAGGCAACCGGACTTATTGGGGAAAAATAGAGTTCCAGATGCGAACAAAAATACAAATAATTTGTTAAATTAATTACCCAATAAGCCAGATTAATAACATCGTTTTTTTGTTCTCAAAGAACTTTGAAAAAAAAAAAGATTAGCAAGTGCCGGTCGCATTCGAGACCCGAATGACGCAGTGATGAGAAGGGGTTGAGTGTTATTAAACAGTAAGCATTTGAAAAGAAAAAAATAGTGAAGGACTATTTGTGACATTAATTTTTTTTAAGAAGTATTTTTTTTTGAAGTAGTGAATGACTATTTGACGTTGTTTTTAGTGCTTTTCAAGAAAGTATTTTTTTAATCATGGAAGATTTCTCGAAACAGATATTGGAGATGATTAAATTTCAATCAGAACAACAGAAGGCAAGCGATGAAAAGCATTTTGCTCTACAGAAGGCAAACGATGAAAAACATCTTGTTCTAAAGAAGGAATTTCAATCGCAGCGAATGAGTTTGTTGAAATATTTTGAGGAAAAGAATTTAGCACAAAAGCGAGAAAATAGAAAATCTTTGGACGAACAATTGATTGGGATAAAAAATTACAATTAGAGCAACAGACTCAATCAGAGAGAAAATTTGAACAGCTGACACAAGCAATGATAAATACGACGAATGACGACAGAGACGCGTTCAACCAAAATGCAATGTGGTGAGCTATAGAACCTTCATCTATGTGCCTGAAGAGGACCTAAACTTCGAATCATGGTACCGTCGATATCAGGATTTTTTCGACATTGATTGTAGTACATGGTCGGAAAAATGGTTCGTTTAGTTCTTCGTAGACTAGGAACGGCAGAGCATACAACATTTGTCGATTATATTCTGCCGAAGAAAACGGGCGAACTATCTTTCAAGGAAGCCATTAAAATGTTAATGGAACTATATTGCCCCAAAACAAGTTTATTCCACAAAAGGTGTAAATGCATGAACCTAACGCGAAAAGAAAGCCAGGATTACTCAACGTTTGCTTCGATCGTCAATAAACATTGTGACGACTTTAATTTATCATCCTTGATAGCGGACATTTCAAAGTATTAATATTTGTTCAAGGACTCGTCTCGCAAAACGATGCAGAGTTAAGAAGACGTGCAATAAGCAAACTGGAAAACGAGCCAAATTTAACATTGCAACAACTGGCCGAAAGCTGTCAACGACATATTTCCGAGAAAAAGGAAGCTAAAGAAATGGAGGAAGCAGCAATTTCTAATATTAAAAATGTTCGTCGTTTTTAAAAAAAATCATACTCTTCGGAGGAAAAATTCAGGAAGGATTTGCATAAAAAAAGTTACATAAAAACAACTAGAATTGATGGTGGCAACCTAAACATACAAAAGTATGTTACGGTAAAAATGAACAATCAAGATGTTAAACTACAACTTGATTCAGGGTCTGACCTATCAATTATTAATATTAATACCTGGAAAAAGATCGGCAGACCGACTATGCTACGCACAGATTAAGTAGCTCGATCGGTAACTGGAGAGAAATTAAACTTTGAAGGGGAAGTCATTTCAAAAGCGACACTAAAAGTAAGGCATTAAAATTACGCATGTTCGTAATGAAAAATACAGGAAACTTGTTCGGTACAGATTGGATTCTGCAATTCCAGCTCTGGGATTCGCCGATTAGCGCCGATTGTCAACGAATAGAGAACGTTTCGGCTGAAGCAGAAAAATTGAAGAAGGATTTGAAAGAGTCATTCCTCAAGGTGTTTTCTAATTAATTAAGACGCTGTACTAAACTGAAGTCGAGTTTTGAACTAATTGAAAATAAGAATCTCGTTTTTAAGAGAAAACGAAGTGTACCATTTGCCTCACTTGAAAAAATTAATGCAGAAATAGACCGGTTGGCGAAGAAAGGTATTTTGACACCAGTTGACTACTTGGAATGGGCGGCCCCAACCGTCTACATGAAGAAAAAATCTAGAGAGATCAGAGTGTGTGCTGATTTCTCAACCGGTTTGAACGATGCGCTGAAAGATCATCACTATCCTCTGCCGACTCCAGAAGAGGTTTTCACAAAATTAAACGGTGGAAAACTGTTCTAAAAATAGACTTGAGTGAATCCTATTAACAAATACTTGTAGAGAAGGATAGCTCTAAGCTTCTCTGTATTTCGACACACAAGGGACTACTAAAGTTCAATCGTCTCCCTTTTTGAATTAAAGTGGCCCGTCGATTTTTCAGCAGGTAATCGACACGATGTTGAGCGGGCTCGATTTTTCGATCGGTTACCTTGACGATATCTTAATGAAAAGTACGAACGTCGGGGAGCACCGTGAGCACGTAAACAAAGTATTCGAAAGGATAAGTGATTTTGGTTTTACACTCAAGGAGTCAAAGTGTGAATTCTTTCTAGAAGCCATCAAATACTTGGGACATGTCATTGATAAGAATGGAAGACGTCCCGACCCAGAAAGATCTATAGCCATCAAGAATATGCCCGAAATGAACAACGTTACCCAACTACAAAGCTTCCTGGGTCTCTCAAACTATTACGAAAAATTCATTCCTAGTATGCACAAATGGCGAGCCCCCTTAAATGAGTTACTTAAGAAAGATAGTAAATGGGAATGGTCCGCCGACTGTCAATCTGCATTCGACAACCTAAAAACGAAGTTAACTTCAGAATTATTTCTTACTCATTTTAATCCAGAGCTAAAAACTATTTTTGCAAGTGACGCCAGCTCCTACGGCGTTGGGGCGTGCATTTTGCATAAAATGCCGGATGGCTCGATGAAACCCATCGCGCACGCTTCAAGAACTTTACTTCCTGCAGAGAAAATTACTCGCAGATTGAAAAAGAAGCGTTGGGTATTGTGTTCGCAATGACCAAATTTCACAGGTGTCTACACGGCCGGCATTTTATCCTACAAACAGACCATAAGCCACTTATCACCATCTTTGGATTAACAAATGGCTTGCCAACTTACACAGCAAACCGCCTACAGATATGGGGTACAATTCTGTTAAATTATGACTTTGAGATGGAATTTTTACTAGGACTAGGACACGCAGATGGTTACAGTTATAGCATCCCTTCGGTCTGAATGTGACTATAGTAAAGTACTGTGTAACACAATAAAATAGCTGCCAGTCACACTTGGCGATATACAAAAAAGAGGCAAGAGAAAATAATTTTCATTATCGAAATTAAAAATAAATTACAAACAGACAATGAGCAAACAGCAGAAGCTTTTTCAGTCTGTTGCGACACATTATTATACCGGGAGCGAGTAGTAATCCCAGTTACGCTAAAAAAAAAAATCCTGAAGGATTTCCATAAGGGGCATCCCGGAGCGACACGCATGAAGAGCCTAATGAGATCTTATATGTATTGGAAACACATAAACAGGGACATAGAGAGGATGGTGAAGGCCTGTGCGGGCTGCGCGTCGGCATCGAAAGCACCACCTATTCAGTACTGTCCATGGCAAAAGGCAGAGCAACCATGGTCCCGGATTCACATAGATTTCGCGGGGCCATTGGAGGCTTCTACTATTTAATTATAGTCGACAGCTATTCAAAATGGCCAGAAGTTGTTAGATATAAAAACCCAACAACGGATGTCACGATATGCGCGTTGCATGAACTGTTTGCCCGATTCGGAGTGGTGGACATTGTTGTATCGGACAAGGGTACACAATTTACTTCACGAGAGTTCAAAGAATGTTGTGAAGACTTTCAAATTAAACATATCATCACTCCAACTTACCATCCGAGGTCAAACGGACAAGCAGAAAAATTCGTTGATACCTTGAAGAGAGCGTTGAAAAAATCGACGGGCACGCCGAGAGAAAAGGCATTCCAGCAGTTCCTTCAAGTGTATTGAATTACACCCAACGAGAACACACCAGCCCAGGTACCACCGGCGGAAGTAATGTTTGGAAGAAAAATAAAGTTGGTAGTCGACAAACTTTTACCAGGTGAAACCGACCAACATTACGGCACCAAAGAAGAGGTACGAGAATGAAGAGAAGGTGTGCTTCCAGGAACACCATGGAAACAAAACTGTGTGGGAAGTGGGAAAGGTACAAAAAAGATTGGGGCGGATGGTGTACATTGTAGAGGGTCCTAGAGGCACCTGTAAAAAACACAGTACCCAAATGCGTTGTCGCATGTCGGACAACCCAGGGGAAGGCCCATCGGATCAGAGTGAGACATCATGGAAGATCTATACGACGCATTTGAGCTGCCAACACCAAAAACGCCTCCGGAATAGAGACGTTCATCAAGAAAACGTAAATTAACCGGGAGTTTCGAGGTGAATCCTAGGAAAAAGATATACCTTGAGATTCCGGGGAAATGAGTTTCGGAAGGGTGTGTTGTGGGTGAACCTACCTATCCTTTAGTAATAACTAAATGGTAGCAACCTGCCAGAAATATCGGCTTTTGCTGGGAGAACATTTGTTGTACATTTAGGCACTAGCACTGCCAACACTGACTTGTGTATAATTTCTCTGTTCAATACAATTCATTATTATTATCTCTAAACCTGTTCTTTTATTTCATTGTTGGTACCCCTAAACGGGTCCACAACGTTAACTATTCTTATTTTGAGGCAAACACCATTTTATTTAGTTTATGAACGTACAGAATAGTTAACAAAGCCCCGTCTCCGAATGCTAAGAATGGCTTTCGAAACAATAACGTTATTATTTAGAAAACAATTCTTTACATGAGGCTTTGTAAGAACTATTTTCTTTGAGTATTTGTAAAAAAAAGCATTTAAATTATAATAAATAAATTAGTGTTAAAATAAAACTAAAATTTCAATGAAAGAAATCACTGTTCACCTAGATTTTCGTATGTGTAAAATACACAGGGAACTGATTTTCGCATTTAACCACTCTCTGTTGAATACCTTCTTAGTCGGAAGTGGCAATTTTCGGGCGATACGACGTAATGCCGGTTCTTTTAACGAAATAAACTCATCACTAATGTTTCATAAACCAGCTAGTATTTAAAGATTTCAAGATAGTCTTTACATTTAAATTTTCTACCGAGAGTTGCCTATACGTAAGTAATGATTTTTAGCGGAACTGTGTTTCGAAAATACCCATTTTTAATAATTTAAATGAATTATATTTAATGATGTCTTTTTAGTTTTTCTGTTCTTTTATTTATTTTAATACATTAAAACGCCTGCAATTATAAATTATTTTTTCAAGTGTAAAAATCTGAATTTGTAGTTTTCTTTATGGTTTCTAGCATATTTTGCTTATTTAGATTTTTGTTAATTGTACTCTTTGTAAATTAGCAACAGGAAGATCCGACGTTGCTCGGGATTTAATTAGGAATTCTATTACCTTTTTTTACTATGTTCATAAAACCATATTACGTGTTCTTCTTTGTATAGTGCTCCTTTTTATCCTCTAATAGATATAATTACAATCGGATATAGGATTTGAAGCTTTAAGAAGGTTCTGCCTACATAGCCCCCTTAGAGGAGGCACATAAAGATCAGGTACATTAGGGAACACTTAGCCCGTATTAAGGATTGAACCTTCAACCTCAAGAAAACTGTCACTTAGAACTAATTATTATTTGTACTCACTAGGAGTTCTCACACAGATCATCATCAGTGATTGCTCACCGACAATAACCAGTGGAATTTCCTGGAGTCTGAGTGACAACAAGTCTCCCCACATTTCCAGTATTCTTCACCTCTTTTCGATAACGATGCGGTATCGCAACAGCCTCTTACCATTGATTTCTCGCTAGTAAGGACAATCGGCCTTCTCTGGGATTTGGGTGGCAATAATCCTCCCCAAGGTCCCAGCATTCTCTGCACTTTTCCAGTGGAGGTCTGGTTTGTGCTGTCCCTCCTCGGTCTTCTCATTCTCCTCGACCCTCTACAAATATTTTGTCTGGTGTCAGCACCAGTTAAAAAATAAAATAAAATAAATAAATATAATAATATTTTTTTAAAAATTGATTTAAAAAAAAAAACAGTTTAATTTTTTAAATTTTTAAATTTTTTCCTTTCTTTCCTTCAATTCCTTAATTTTTTCCTTTTCTCTGTCCTTATTTAAAAAAAATGTTTAATTCTTTTTAATTAAAAAAATGGGTGGGGTGGGGAGAGAGGGAAAGAGCTTATAGTGTTTCTTGTAATTTCTGTTTCTTTGGTTCATTTTTGTGTAGTAACAGCTGAGGCCGGTGTAAATTATTATTATTATTATTATTATTATTATTATTATTATTATTATTATTATTATTATTATTATTATTATTATTATTATTAATATGTGGCACGTTTATCTGTTGCGCCACGGGTCTATGTGAGAATAACATTTAAGCTAAAGACAGTAGCTTTAATAATCTCGATAATACATGCAAGCGTATTATTGTACAGATTGATAATCTTCGTATCCCAAATAAAATATGTAGCTTTTATTCAGTTAATTAAACAAAAAATAATAACAAGAAATCGAGGCGAAAATGAAATTGCTGGTTGTCAAAAGCCCGAAGCGGAACGATGGCAAACCGTTAAGTGTTTGTTGACGTTAAAGCAGACCAGTCTCTCAATCATTCCAATGATGCAAATATCCGCTGCGACTCTGGAACAAAAATATTGCAAAAGTACAAACAAACAAAATAAACAAACAAAATAAACAAACAAAACAAACAAAATAAACAAACAAAATAAAAATGAAGATTGAAATACAGAACAAATCGTCGTCTTTAACATATTTGCACAACAAGAAAAATAAATATTTAAAACTGACATTTTAATTAAAATAAGATTTTACACGCATCTTACTAATGAATAGTCTCCATTCTTTAGTAAAGCTTAACTGAATCTCATGTATTGTCATCCATTCTTTAGTAAAGCTTAACTGAATCTCATGTATTGTCATCCATTCTTCGCGTTCTACAAAATAAACATTTCATGTAAACTTTTGGTGTTATTTCCTTATTTCTAATTTTAATATTTCGAACTGTCTTTCGTCTCCCATCAGAAAGTTCATTGTTTCTTAATAAATTAATTACTATAACCATTTTATGAAGTTTAAAATACGAATCATTTTTAACTTCATAAAACGCCCGTTCGTTCGTCTGAACATACAAGTTGCTCCCCGTGAAATATTTCTATCGAATGGCAAATAGAAACTCTACTTATCCTTAATATCAACGCACGTGAGTGCATCTTGTGGCTGTGACGTTGAACCCAAATAAATGCTTCACGAATAAACACTCATGTGAAAACGAGATACTTTTTAGTCTGCGAAAAACTTATACATATTTTGTGATGAGATACCTGACTACCCTCAAGACTGATATGTGTACCAATCTATAGTGTGTGTATATATATATATATATATATATATATATATATATATATATATATATACAGGGTGGGCAAAAATAATGGTCCTATTTTTAAAAATTCATAACTTTTTTATTTATTGATTTTTTTATATTTTTTTTAGAATAAGTAAAGGACTCCTTCCGAAGCAAGCATGAGCCGTATTAGTCCTAAGGAACGTACCCTCATTTAGAAAACATTATTTTTACTTAAAAAACTCAAAACAGTGTAAAAAACAATACTTTAGTTTTTGTAAGTTTTAAGAAGTGTTTTTCGGCTAAAATTTGTTTTGTTTAATTCAAAAAATTTCGGAAGGGTCAGTCTACACACACATAAAGTTTGGTGAGTTTAACTTTTATTTTGTGGAAGTTATTCAAATTCAAGTTATTCAAATTTAAAGATAGGACCCTTATTTTGGCCCACTCTGTATATATATATACTACAAACAGCAGTATGTATGGTGAACATATTGAGAAAGCGTTAAGTAATGATTGCCTTGTTGCATTGTTACCTTCTTTGGTTTTATTGCGGTTGTTATTGTCGCTGCTATTGTTATTGCCATTTGGAACTGTTTTTCGTTGAGTTGCATTCTTCTACTTTTATTTTCTGTTATCAGTTTTGATAACTATTATGGCGACGGCTACTTGTAGCCCGAAGCCTTCAGACATTATGAATGTTACCGAGGGGCAGAAGGGGCCAGCCGAGGCTGCATCTGGAGGTTCCAAATGGAGCAACCCTCCTCAAGTTGTTAACAACGTCGTTGAATTTATTGAGAATGCTAAAAAGTGCCTTCATTTAGTTACAGGTACAAGACTACCTATTGGCATCCCAAAGTTGGAAGAAATTACAAAAGATGCATTATGATGTTTGTAGTAGATAAAAAGACAAAAAAGTTATAAGAGCTTCAACTTACATTATTTGTAAGTTATTGGCAACGGCAGGCTATCGTCCACAACGAATAATTCGCTGTAAACTTGAAACACTTTTTTCCCTAAAATGAAGAAACCTGTCTGAAATTATCTCAGACAGAGATTATAACTCAGGACTATATTCTAAGGATGGAGTACATGGGAAAGAAAATAACAGCTGTGTTCATTTTCAATGTTCCGTTACATGTGGACAGGGAACATTTAGGAACTTTCTTCCTAACATATGAAGACATTACGTTCGTAACTTGGGATGAACACACAGGGATATGTACATTTAAAATTCTTCTGGATAAAGGCAGCATTTGAAAATATTCCGTATTATATGCAAATAGGAGATGAAAAGCTTCCTATAATTGTGACCGTTTGTTGGGCTTGTGAGGAAATAGGACATCTACCTTTCGAATGCCCATTGAGAAAGCCCACTATTACGAAAAACACGAACGGGCCAACATTTAGGGGTGTCAATGACCCAAACAGTGGGAATGCCTATTGATTCACACCCATCAAAATCATCTGATGACGAATATCCAGTGCCTCCTGATCTAAGTAAACTTGAAGACAGAGAAAATAACTAATAAATATTGGTTCAGGGAAAACACCTTGTTGTCAAGCCCTGGACCAAATGAGAAAGAATAAATATGTAGCGGAATCACCCAAAAATATAGGCTCGCAGTCACCCGCCAAAGCCCCTCTCAAAAAGCAAGCCTTAAGCTCTCCCTTAAAACAAAGTCAATCTATATTCCCAGTCTGACAAAACGACGCCCCCCCACGAAATCTATGCCCCACCGATCACCGCACCTTTGAAAGAGAGGGAATATAAGTAAATCCCTCTTAGCCCAGTAAAAAAACAATACCATCTCCTCTCCAAAGCCTTCTCCTTTCGTCTCTCCACAAAACACCTCCAAAAGTACCCCCTGCATCCCCTGCAAAACAGCTTGCTCCCGTCTCCCCATTTCTGCAAAACAGGAACACTACTTTTTCCCACTCCCCAATGAAAGAAGACATGCCACCTCCACCTCCCCCTCCTCTAAAAAAGGCAGAGAAAAAAGAAGGACGAAAACTGCTTTTCTCCGAGGGAATAAAATAAGTGTAGTAAATTAGGTACAGGAAGTAACGGTCAATAACTATTAAATGACTGATCTAAAAAAAAAAACTACTCGCGTGTAGGGAGGTGGGTAACAAGTCACTTGAATATTCTCTAACGCCTTAAGAGTCCTTACAGTTATAAGAAAACCAGAATAAGTTAAATGGTCCTGGCAAATGCTAAAGGAGGCCAACGATCATTTTAATTTAACACCTCCTATGGCCATTTAAAAAAATGGAATGTTTAAAGGTTTAAGAAAAGATTGTGTTGGGAGAGTCCCTGTTTGGTTGCATCTTTCCTTTTATAGAATAGCTAAGATAACTTTCCCTCTTGGATGGTGGTCGTATTTCCCATGATGGGCAAATCAGCATTCAGATGGGAACACAGTCTTTTGGAAGAGCTGTCGGCATCCTGATCTCATCGATGTTCGTTTCTGCAACCCAACCCCAAGATATGTCAATGGTTCTCTATCTAGCAAGCATAAGTGTCCGTAAGATGAGGGCCGACTCTTGCAAATTTCGAGTTGCTACAGACCTTCAGCACCTTGGAGTGGATGTATGTTGTATTCAGGAAACCCACTTAATTCCAGGTAACCATTTTGCTGCGCTGGCTAGACGCTTTCACGTCTACTCAGCGTACTTCGATTCTCGTCGAGGGGTGTTTACTGGCTAGTAAATAAGTCTTTAGGTGCGTCGTGTGACCCTTGTTTCAGGGATCCAGAAGGAAAGCTGTGCGTTCTGGATGTTACCATAAAACAAAGCATTCCAGCTCATTGAGGTTTATGCGCCAAATAACCATACTTTTGACGGATCGAGCAGTTCATGAGTACAACTCGGACGGTTATCTCAGCGGGAAACTGGAACGCGGTCCTGCATTCTGATATAGGTCTTAATCGGTATAAGGGAACTAACAATGGCCGGGATGCTAAGAAATTTCGGAATTTTGTCGATAAGTTTGATCTTATCGATAAATCCCGGAATTAGAAGTCCCGTGATAGAGTATGGACTTGGACAACTAAGCGCCGCTCCGGTTCGGTACAACTTTCGAGTTATATTGACCGGTTCTTAATTATGAGAGTCAACGTAGAATTATTAGAATGTTCAAGTTTTCATAATATAGTTTACTCGGATCATAGACTTGTTCGGGCCCGTGTAAACTTAGATAGACCTAGGTCTAGATTGGGCTGGGTACTGGAAGCTCAAAACTTTATTGTTCCATGTGAAAGACAACCAGGAACAGCTATTACTAACCTTACAGCGAGAATTGACGGGGCTGTAATTGGGAATAGGAAGTGGGTTCATTAAAAAAAAGAAGTTAATTAAGTCTTTTACTGCCGATTTTAGCCGACGACTCAATCTAACAACTAGAGCAGCTAAAGTGGTACTAGAATCTTGATTAGATAGGGCGGTGGAGGCGGAGGATAGTGCCAAAGTTATTATAATCTAGGCGAAGCTGGCCTCCTTGGCTATCCAAGAACACTAAGTATTAGTAATTAGATTGATGCCATAATCTGAGCCAATCGACTGCAGTTTTTTTTTGGCTGGTCTAATCATCCCTGAATATACTTGTACTGTAAAGGGTCGGCCCATTCAGGATAATTTGCACTCGATACGCTTGATTATAGATAAAGTCAATACTGAAGCCGCGCCGATCAATTTAGATCAGTCCAACGCATTCGATTGGGTTAACCATCGTTACTTTGAGGCTGTTTTGTCTGCGGTCGGTTTTGCCCCGCAATTTCGCTCTTGGATTCGCCTCTTGTATGCGAACCTTGGTGTGCTGGTGGAAGTGAATGGTCTGAGGTCTGAGTCTTTCGGATTATCCAGATCTCTTCGCCAGGGATGCCCGTTTTCACCGATGCTCGATGTGCTTGTGTTGGAGCCCTTCCATCACATGCTAAGAGTGAATCCTGTCCTACTTGGAATTACTTTGACAAGTGCCTGTACCACATTTAATACTCCGCCTTTGCTGACGACTTGACTGTGCTTGTAACGAGCAGTGCCGAGATTAGTGTTGTCGACAGAGAAATCAGAATCTAGAAAACGATAACAGAGGCCAAAGTTAACTGTGACAAGTCTATGGGCTTACGCATTGGTGCCTGGATAGGTGTATCCATGCAGGGACCCTTTAGCTAGACTGACGGGCTTTGCAAGCTACTAAGTGTTGGGTTTGGTCTTGAGCTTCCGCTGGAGAAAAAATGGTCAGAAATATTGAAAGCGATTCGGGCTGCAGCTGGTCTGTGGATCCGTTAACGGGGAGAGCGGAGGTGCGTTGCTCTTACATTTATTCGACCATCCTATATCGTCTATCAGTGTTTCCACTTCCGTCAGATACGCTGCTTGAGAGGCAACGGGCTCTTTTCAAGGTTCGTCGCGAAATTTGTTATCTACATCTTTCTGAAGGCGGTCTGGCTATGCCAAGCGTCGAGATTCGACGTCATACACTTCGACTATTTTACCTAGATCAAATAAGTTCACAAATTGAAGGAAACTGTGGCTTCTGGAAGGAAGATACTAAGAAGGCGTTTCCGGCTTTACAAAATGTGAATTGGGATGAGGGGAAGGCACACAGGTTACCCCGAGACGAGTGACCCTTTTATCGCGAATGTAGACACGCTTTGAAGTTCTTCTTACGGGTGAAAGAAAGCCTCTCTGAAACTCTGTTGTTGTCCCAAAGGGAATTATATCGGGTTATGGTGAGGGGAACCGGTCGAGATAAGATTGAGGAGATCGCTTTGGCGAGGGGCAGCTACGTTTGACCTAGCTTTGGGCGCCTGGCTCAAGGTGTGTCGATAATGGCGAATATCTCTCGCCTGGCTGGTGATAAGAAATGCACTCTGGCTCGGCAAAAAGCTTCATTCAGCTGGTTTGGTGAATTCATCGACTCGAACACGAAGACGAGACAATGAGTCACAACTTCTTTTGTTGCCGTATCGTTTTGCCTCTGATTAGGCTTGTTGCAGATCTCATAGTTCGCATACTCTCTTCGGCAGATTTTGGTGAAAGGTGGGTGAAAGGTGGGTAGAAGGTGGGTGCATGACTGTGTAGAGTGTCTGGAGCTAGATTAGACTGGTATTAGACGTACCTTAGGTACATAATATTGGGTTACAAAAACGAATGAACTTGGCACAGTTATTAGTCTTTCTCTACATAGGAACCACCCAGAGTTATGCATTTTACCCATCGTTGGATGCAGCTCTGGACACCGTATTTGTAGAACACACCTGGTTGGTCCTCCAACCACGTTGTGACTTCAGAAATGAAGGCTGCATCATCTGGGAAATGGTTTTCTTTCAAAAATAACTTCGTGGCTAGTAAGAGATGAAAATCAGAGGGTGCAAGGTTAGGAGAGTAAGGGGATGAGAGAGGATTTCATAGCCACAGGCCCGTCCTTCTGATCTGGCGACAGGCTAGTTGTAGACCGGAGCGTTGTCCTGCAGGAGGAGGATACCTTTGCTGATCTTGCTCTGCCTCTTGATTTTGATAGCTTCTCTTAATTTCATCAAAAGTTAAGCGTAATAGGTACCTGTAATTGTGGTACCCTTTCCCAGGAAATATGTTATCACTACTCCGTCCTGGTTCAAGAAGACTGTGAGCATGTCCTTGCCAGCGGAGGGCTGCACCCTTGCCTTCTCTGGAGGTGATGAGTCCAAGTGCTTTCTACTGCATTGACTGGGCTTTTGCCTCTGGATAATAGTGATAGACCCAAGTTTCAACCTCTGTAATCAGTATTTTGAAAAACTTTGACTAATCTTCTTGGCACATCTCCAAATTCATCCTCGAGCACTCGACGCGTTCTTGCTTCGAGAAAGGTGTGAGCAACCTCCGAATCCATCTGGCAGACACCTTATGCATATGCAAATGGGCTATTAGGCGAATAGTGATGCGTCGATCTTCCAAAGAGGCAGCCTTAACCTGACGGACAGATGCCTCATAAATGACAGAAGGACAAACCAGTCTGGGAGCTGTTTCCACAGACTTCCGGCAATGTTTGAATTCACGATGCCAGCATTTTACAAGGTCATATGATGGGGCATCATAGCCATAATTTCTTTTCATTTCATAAAAAATCCCCTTTGATGTGCGTATCTCAAATATAAAAACCTGATCATAGCCTGACACTCAACTGGCTCCATTTCACATCTGACTCAGTTCAAACACGTGTAAATCAGAAACCACAGTAGTTCAGAGCTGTTTTCTGCAGCATAACTCATACATACATAAATCATTACACATGAAAAATTTCATCTAGATCAGACAACTGTATTTGGGTCAGGGGGAATTACTTATTGAAGTCTCCTCGTATATGCGCAAGGAAGTCCTTATTTACTTGGCACTCCACGAGGGCAGGGTTAGAACACAACGTCGTTATGTTTAATGTGGTGATAATGTGCCCTTTTCAAACCAAACACTCTGATTTCTGCTTCACTGACCGAGGAAAAAATATTAGGTGTACTTACAGAACATATACTAGACTTGCTTCTAGTGAAAATGAAATCCTTCGCGCTGTGAGACGTTAAAAAGAACAAATACATTTGAAAATATTTCTTTGAGAATCGTTTAAATTTCTTCAGAGTAAACTAAATAACGACGATTATTATTGTATAACTTGATGCACTTAGTTTAGTCGGAATCGTGACATTTCAAACTATTCACAAATTATCCAACCAATGAAATATGAAACAAGCGACAATACACTATGGAGGAGAACAGCTACAACCATAAAGGTATGTGAACGGATGCTACGATCTCACGGCTGTTAGGGTTGGAAGACGGAGTGCGGATGTTGGTTTAGATTAAAGTGCAGAATTTAATTAATGTGTATCATCTCTCCTTCTCTCTCCCTCTCCCTCTCTCTCTCTCTCTTTATGTGCGTGTGCGCATTTCTTCTTCTGTCTCTTTGAAAAGATAACAGAAAAGTAAACATCAGCTGTTAATACAAAATAACGTTAGCACGGGAGAAACTGTCAAGCATCTCTGCTTAGCTGGTTATGTTTAATTTATGGCTATAAATTCATACAGATAAATGGCCGCATTTGAAACATGCAAATTCGCAATACACTCATAGATTTATGAGTGATGTTGTCTACCTGGTCTTGTTTATGAGTCGCACGGATTGGTCAAATGTTAGAGCCAATAACTGTTCTCGTAGGTGTCACGCGAACCCGCTATATATAAACTACAACGCTTAGGACTCCCGCTCTTTTTCCCATTTCCACTATTACCGTTGTCGTCAATTACCAGTTTACTGCATTACGACACAACCACTCGAAAGCAGTCACAAAAGATACCAATCCATGTAATACAAGAAGAACCATCAACTGTTAATGGCGAAGCTCGCGCACCTGTTAACAGAACACCCTTTATATAAGACAAATGCGCGCAAATACACGTATTCACAAACTCCTAATCTATCTATTTACTTTTAACTGTTCATATATATTATTCTTTATACTTAAGTAAAATTGTTCAATTGATATACACGATTGTTGTTCTTTTTTATAAAGGATGTCGCTCCCAATTCATCTTTCAGCGCTTATCTTCAATTATAATTCCTATTTTCTCTCGAGCGAGAATTGGAATTTCTTTAGGGGGGAGAAATCCTCACAGAAATAAGATACGTCCATTCAGTCTGTGTTTCTGGCGATTAAAATATTCCAAACCGGAGTTTGGCGGATCGATCGACCAAATAATGGGGAAAACATCTCATAGATATACGACGATGCATTTCTAAAGACCTGGAAAAAGTGGAATGCATTTCTAACTTGAAATTAATGAAGCATATATGATCAATATCGTCGGCAATGGGTGTTGTAGGTCATCGTCGCTAAGTTATATTATTCGCTGAACGATTGCCGTTCCGTGATGGTTTGCAAAAGAATAGAAGTAGGTCTATCGATTGGCGTCTGCTATTAACAGATCTGAGAGCGACGATGGCAGGAAGTCAATACGACCACACACCTACCGCCGTTATCTACTATTACTCAACTTCTTTGATCGTTCTATGTAAGCAAAGTTTACTGTATAATGATCTATCGGTAATCACTAATATCCTTATGTCTTTTTAACAAATAAAGGATGTCAAATTTTATACCGGATTAGTCTGGGAGGCAATTTCCGGTCTGTAAAGGTCGAGGAGTTGCGTATAAGCTAAACTCTCTGCTTATAGTTTTGTTAAGCGACTTAATAGGCTGTCTGTAATTAACGATAGCAAACTATAGATAGTAAAGAAAACAGGAAAAAGAAAGTGAATAGAGATAACAATAAAAAGGGCATACTGTGTATAATAAATGTAAGAATGAAAGAAAAAGGTGAAAGCATACAAGACTGGAGAGACAGAAAGAGAAAACGTTAATTGTACACAATAGAGCAATAGAAAGAATAAGCAAAATCGAGAGATGAAAATATAAAATGTTGAGAGGATGTTGAAAGATAACGGGGAGAATGTTGAGAGATGAGGGGGAGAATTTTGAGAGATGAAAAGAGAATGATACTGAGAGATAATGGGAGAGAATGTCGAGAGATGAGAGGGGAGAATGTTAAGAGATGAAAAGAAAATGATACTTAGAGATGATGGGGGAGAATGTCGAGAGATGAGAGGGAGAATATTGAGAGATGAAAAGAGAATGATACTGAGAGATGATGAGGAGAATGTCGAGAGACGAGAGGGGAGAATGTTGAGAGATAAAATCGGAGGATTTCTAGAAAGAGATAGGGAAGATATCAAAGTCTGATCGTGGAGAATTTCGAGAAATGGAAGTGAATCATATCGACAGATAAGAGGGGAGAATGTCGGGAGATAATAAGGGAGATTATTGAGAGATGAGAAGAGAGGATATCGACAGATGAGGGTAAGGAATGTTGCGAGGTGAGATGGGAACATGTCGAGAGATAAGAGGATAGAATGATGCGAGATAACAGTTGAGAGATAAACTAGAAGGATGTCTAGGACTAGAAAATGGGGATGCCGAGGGATAAGAGTGGAGAATTTCAAGATATGAGAGGAGATGATATCGAGCGATAAAAGGACGAATGTCGAGAGATAAGAAGAGAAAATATCGGGAGAAGAAAGATAGATGATAGGAGATAAGTAGGGGAGAATGTTGACAGATCAAAGGGGAAAATTATGAAAGATGAGAAGGAAGGATATGGGGAGATGAGAGGGGAGAATATCGAGAGACGAAAAAAAGTAATGTTGAAAGAATAAGGGAGAAAATCGAGAGATGACAGGAACGAATGTATAGAGATGAAAAGGGAGAATGTTGAGAAATCAGAGGGGAAATGTTGAGTAAAACAAATAAGATGTCTAGAAATGGAAAGGGAGAATGTCGAGAAATGTGAGGGAAGAGAAATCGGATCGAACATGTTAAGAGAAGAAACAGGTGAGTATCGAGTGATGAGAGGGGAGAATTTTGAGAGATATGCATGGATGATTTTTAGAGATAAGATGGGAGGACGTGGAAAAATGAAAAGAGAGAATGTCGAGCGATGAAAAAGGATGATGTAGAGAGATCAGATAGGAGGATGTTGAGACGTGAGATGGGAGAATTTCGATAAATTAAAAAAATAGGATGTCGAGAAAGGAGAGCGAAGAATGTCGGGTGATATGACGAGGGTGTGTGCTGAGAGATGAGAAGACAGAATGTAGAAAATAAGAGAATGAAAAGCGGACAATAAGTGAAGATAAACAAAATTTAGAACATAATAAAATAGGTTAACAGAAAACGGTCAACATATACATGAGAAGCATGGTGGATTTTGAAATTAAAAGAATTAAGCAAATTTACCAAGAAAATGTTCAAATAAAAATGAAACACTGAATTATTAATCCTGGAAGTGTCCGTAGTTTAGTTTCCATGAAAAAATAGTATTTATTAGAGGAAAATACGACTATCATGTCTGTTTTAGATCTGATAAACATTTCGGTTTCCTAAACAATGGTGTTGATGAATAGACGAACGCTATATATATATATATATATATATATATATATATATATATATATATATATATATATATATATATATACACACATATATATACACACACACATGTATATATATAAACACATATATATATACACATATATATACACACATATATATATATATATATATATATATATATATATACACACATATATATATATACACAAACATATATATATATATACACAAACACACACATATATATATATATATATATATATGTATATATATATGAGAGAGAAAGAGAGAGAGAGTAAGAGAGAGAGAGAGAGAGAGAGAGAGATAGAGAATGTATTTAAATAACTTTTCAGACACCGTAGAAGTAAATAGACGAAATTGAAAGCTTTTCAGATGGCCCCGATTGTTAGTCAATCTTAATGTGAATTTAGTCAGTATCAAATCCCCGAATATCGTGATTACACTTTCTACTGACAATTACTCAATTCGGAACCAAATGAAAAAATGAACATAACATCTCCCAGATCGAGCAGGGGTGTCTGACAGCAGTCTTCGTTATTAATTATAATAATAACGTCGAATTGCTTTCTACATTCATTATATGTGTATATTGATGAACATCTACTGAGACAAATGGGTTATTGGAAATGAATATTGTATTTGTAGTTAATAGAAAGATTACAAGGGTATTTTATGCTTACATCAATAAGTTGAGGACTATTTGGTTAGATTGTGGGACATGATCAGTCAGAATAGAAAGCTCATTTATAAACGCTGAGTGGTATATTAACTGGAATCAGAGTTAGTCTAGAGTTGCGAGAGGGTCTGTAAGAGATTATAATCAGTTACAGGTTGTTATTTAAAAGGTTAGATAATAGCTACAGCTAAAGGGTATCTTAATCTGTTATAAGTAGAGGTAAAGTATAGCTTCAAGTAGGACATGCAATTATATGCCCTAGATCGGTTCAGTGCTGCCAGACAATCTAAGATGGGTGATAGGTTAGGAGCTAGAATAATAAGTAAGTGCCCGTTGCTAGGGATCTCTTCTACATAGTTTGTAGAATGTGTACATTGATGTATAGGACCTTACTTTTCTAATGGTATGTCAATTAGGGGTATAGGGTGTCTTTGTATTCTTTAGAAACTAAACATGGGATGCTAGGGTGGTACTATTCTTAACAGCTATACTTTTAAATGTGTATTTGTACCTAGATGTTCTATTGTTAACAAGCCCGCCGTAGTGCTTATGTATACTGCTTCACTTGAAGAGGATTTTACAGCAGAAGGACTAAGCGTGGGGATATTGGCTTGAGAGGTGACTTTATCAGTATAAATATGCCTAAAAGCAGTCTCAATGTCATTATGTAGTGGTGCCCCCTATAGATGACGCTCTTATGATTTAATGAGCCATTAAAAATGCATATATTTAGATCATTGCAGTTGCACCCATGACCATTGATTATGAGGGCAGTTGTTTTGGGGGGCTTTGTTGATTTTCGCAGCATTTGCGCCTGTTATTATTTGGGCTGAGTTTGGAACAGTGGAATAGGATATTCTAATAGCATTCTTATAGAATAGCTTGCTATATCTGGGTGTGGCTCTAAAGTTATTTTCTAATATTTTGACGAAAGCTTTCGGAATATTAGTTAGGACATTTTTACTATAGGACTAGTAAACCAAATCTAAGTTCTACGTCTATTTTTCTTTGTGATTGCGGAATGGATCTACTGGTTTATAATTGCATTGGTCTGATCCTGGGATCCCATATTCGATTGTTATTGTTATGTTTGGTTCAGTATTGACCCTTGATTGGTGAGTAATGGCCATGTAGTGGGTGATAACATAAGACTTACGTCCAGCAGGTTTATTCTGTCTATTTGCCCCTTAAGCTTCTCTGGGGTATTTATATATTTGATGCATTCTTAATAGTCTGATTATTCTAAAGTCGCATTCTAATATTCATCATCTGCTTCAGATATATAGAAGGCAGTTTTATTCCTTATGGCCATAATAAAGTGATTGGTTTGGAGTGTGGTATGGTTCGTACGTGTTTGTCGGTAGGTAAAGTGTCAGGTCTAAAAAAATAACTGCTTTTTTATGTATGTCTATTATTATTCTTCGACCCGTTTTATTTGAACAGTTCGTGAAGCCCTTTCCTAGCTATATTTTTTCCTAGCTTCTATTAGTTTATCTAATTGCAAAAATGGCACCATGCCTATAGAGTCCGCCCTATAATTCAATGATTCCGTTAAAGTGTTTATGTATTTCATTAAGCAAAAACAGTCCCACCAAATCCATAACCTATGCAGAGTCCGTGAATCCCATTAAACTATTGAAATGGTCAGGGGTATCTTTCCTTATACAGTCTATGTTGTCAAAGTTACTTATCGATTTCCTGGCTAGAATAATTAAGTTGATTCCAGTAGGACATATTTTAAATGATGTTTTAGCCATGAAAAAAGCTTTATTTAGTTGTATAGATGAGATGGATTGGTAACACGAGTCTGTGTTATTTTGCAGCATTGTTTCTCCTAGACTAGTTGCCGAACAAAAGTTTGAAAGTCTAGCCTTCCATACTATTTACTTCCTTAGAATTAGAGAGGTACCTAATCTGGTTTTCCAGGCCATTAATAATTAGACCTAAAACTGTTGTCTGCATTAAAAATAAAACCGAAAAGAAGTGGTTGCATATGACAACATTATTTTCTCCAGAACACCAAATATTTTATGCAACTTTTTTAGAAAGATATACCGGTCAATCAAATGAGGTAATTTTCACATTACTTTTAAGATGAGATTAATATAGAAATACACTTATTATTTAACGTTATGCAAATATAATCTCTTGACAGATATATCATATTTTATGAATTTTTAAATAAAATCAAAGATTAACAAATAGTGATAGTAGTTGTGACAAAACCGATCCTCAGTACGTCTACTATATATATATATATATATATATATATATATATATATATATATATATATATATATATATACGTCTGTAATTCTAGTAAATATATATGCATATATATATATACACACACACACACACATATATATATATATTCATACCAATATTAATTTTAAGCAATTTGTTCTCATCAGTGTAGGGAATGATAATCTCATACTTTCGCAAGATTCGAACCCCTGCTACATAATCAACTTAGACTCCGCAAGCAAGAGTCATAACCATACAGCCACGCGACATTACTACGGCAAGAAAATAAATTTAAATTTTATTTATAAGAAGGGAGGCACACATAGAAAGACTGACTAAAGTATTGAACGAACGTTGTAGGTATATACCTTATGTATATTTGGCAACATTCCTTCATTTAAACATACTTCATTAAATAATATAGACAATTATTTTCTGCATACTTTTGTTCTGATCTTTCCAATTTACTAATAGATTTTCTTCTTTCATTATAAAATTGGAAAGGATAAAGACTAAAGAATATAGACAAAATGTGTCTATAGTATTTAATGAAACACACACACATATACATATATGTATATATTTATATATATATAATATTTTATGAAACACACACACATATATATATATATATATAATATTTAAGGAAACACACACACACACATATATATATATATAAATATTTATATATATATATATATATATATATATATATATATCAGGTTCGAAGGAAAGTAATGTCGTATTTTTTACTTCATCACTTTGCAGCCTCCTAAGTTGTACATAGTTCTAGCTTTTTTGGTGAATTGGAGTCTTAATATCTTGTTTTGCCTTTCAGATATAGTAACTTGTTAGAAAGTATTAAGTTTAACGTTGTCAGCCGTCAAAAATGGATCTTAGTGAGGAACATCTGAGACATTGCATGCTCTATGAATTCAAAAAAGGAAACTCAGCTGCAGAAGCTTCAAGGAATATTGGAACTGTCTATGGGATAACTGTTCTGAATGATCGAAAATGTCAACGGTGGTATGCAAAATTTTCTTCTGGAGACTTTAACCTACCAGATCGGCGACGTTCTGGAAGGCCAAAATCAATTGATACAGACTCTGTTAAAGACGCTGTGGAGGCCAATCCAAAGTTAACCAGCAGTAAATTAGCTAAACAATTCAATGCAACCCATACCAAAATTATTTCATGCTTTCACGAGTTAGGAAAAGTTTAAAAACTTGGACTATGGGTTCCCCACAATTTGACCGACGCTCAACGAAATAAAAGATTGACTGTTTGCACATCTTTGCTTTCCAGGAATCACCGAGAACCATTTTTGCAAAGGATTATGACGAGATGAAAAATGGATGCTTTTACAAGAATACCCAACGCAAAATACAATGGTTAGACCGAAACCAAAGTCCACAGCCTGTTCCGAAACAAGGATTACACCCAAAAAAGGTTATGCTCTCTTTATGGTAGGACATGAGAGGACTGATTCATTATGAGTTACTAGAGCCTAATAAACAATCACAACAGTAAAATATTGTTCGCAGCTGGATGATCTAAGAATTGCTCTATCAAAAAAACAAACGACCAGCATTACTCAATAGGAAGGGTGTAGTGCTTCAGCATGATAACTCGAAACCTCATACAGCAAAACTCACACAGGAAAACGTCATGAGTTTCAATTGGGAAATTTTACCTCATCTACCTTATTCATTTGACATGGCTCCATCCGACTACTATCTTTTCCGATCGTTGCCGCATCACTTAAATAATAACATGTATGAAAATGACGACCAAATAAAAAATGACCTAAATTTGTTTTTCTCTAAAAAATCAGGGAAATCTTTGAAGAAGGCATCAAGAAGCTAGTTGATCGTTGGACAGAAGTCATAGGAAAGGAGGGAAATTATTGTAAATATTAAAAATTCCCTAATGTTTCAGATGAAATAAATGTGTTGGATAAAAACGTTTCCCTGGTTTTCGTTAGTTGAGCACTGTTGCACAGAATTTCCTTGTTAAGATGAGAGATAATGCTAAGATCCCTGTAAACCGAATTGAGCCTGCCTCGATGTTTGTAGTGATTATATACATATTAAGAATCTACTACTTGTGGACTGTCTCGATAGTTTTGTTGTTAGAAACGTGTATTCTTTGTAAAAAGATGAGGTTTCGATCCTCGCTTGAAGAACGTGCGTATTAAGCTTCATTGAAGAGCTGTCATGCGGTAAACTAATTTTGTGTCGATGATTACATTGGCCTCACTCCTTAGATATCCAGGAGCGAATTATATCCCATACGCTTTTTCTTTCTTAAATGTTCTTATCGTTTTGTTGTTGCTGGGGATGTGACATCCGCTAGGATGTCCAACATTCACCTGCTATTTCGAATACTCCAACCGTCTCTTTAAGCGAAATTCTTTGTATCTCTTTTTCACTTGATTCACCGGGTATATTCACCAAGTTGTTTTTAAAATTATTTTTAATGAGTCCGGTGACTCCTCTGATTACTGCGATGATAGAGATTTTCCTAAGATTTCAGTTCCTTTTCATGTCGTACATAGGACTTGATATTTAATTATATTCTTCCTCCCACCGCTGTTTACTCCAGCATAATCAGGGACACTGACTTCAACTAGGAGTGTCACTCTCTTCCTATTGTCCATTATTACTATGCCAGGTTTAACAGCCCCGTTTTTCAAATACGTAGTTGTATGGATTGCATAGACATAGTGAATCAACAATTCTTTCTACTATATGTTTCCAGGACTAACTACTACACTGGGTATTTACATTTTTACGGATTCTTCAGTGGAGATAACTACACCCTCCATTGTGTCGCCTTGTATAGTGTATAGTTGCCGTCCCCCAACAGACCTTAACAACTGGATGTAAGGTGGCTCATACTCTCTACTATCTTGCGGCAGAACCTGCACTTGTTGTTGTGGACACCGCTTATCATCTTATAAGCATTAGTAACCAAGCTTAATCTTTGGAAGACATCATCTCCTTATCATAGTTGAGTGATCCACTTTTGGGCCACTCTACAGAGCTTTCCTTATCTATGTATTACCATCATCTCCTTATCATAGTTGAGTGATCCACTTTTGAGCCACTCTACAGAGCTTTCCTTATCTATGTATTACCATCATCTCCTTATCATAGTTGAGTGATCGACTTTTGAGCCACTCTACAGAGCTTTCCTTATCTATGTATTATCATCATCTCCTTATCATAGTTGAGTGATCCACTTTTGAGCCACTCTACAGAGCTTTCCTTATCTATGTATTACCATCATCTCCTTATCATAGTTGAGTGATCCACTTTTGAGCCACTCTACAGAGCTTTCCTTATCTATGTATTACCATCATCTCCTTATCATAGTTGAGTGATCCACTTTTGAGCCACTCTACAGATCTTTCTTTATCTATGTATTACCATCATCTCCTTATCATATTTGAGTGATCCACTTTTGAGCCACTCTACAGAGCTTTCCTTATCTATGTATTACCATCATCTCCTTATCATAGTTGAGTGATCCACTTTTGAGCCACTCTACAGAGCTTTCCTTATCTATGTATTACCATCATCTCCTTATCATAGTTGAGTTATCCACTTTTGAGCCACTCTACAGAGCTTTTCTTATCTATGTATTACCATCATCTCCTTATCATAGTTGAGTGATCCACTTTTGAGCCACTCTACAGAGCTTTCCTTATCTATGTATTACCATCATCTCCTTATCATAGTTGAGGGATCCACTTTTGAGCCACTCTACAGAGCTTTCCTTATCTATGTATTACTATCATCTCCTTATCATAGTTGAGTGATCCACTTTTGAGCCACTATACAGAGCTTTCCTTATCTATGTATTACCATCATCTCCTTATCATAGTTGAGTGATCCACTTTTGAGCCCCTCTACAGAGCTTTCCTTATCTATGTATTACCATCATCTGCTTATCATAGTTTAGTGATCCACTTTTAAGTCACTCTACAGAGCTTTCCTTATCTATGTATTACTATCATCTCCTTATCATAGTTGAGTTATCCACTTTTGAGCCACTCTACAGAGCTTTCCTTATCTATGTATTACCATCATCTCCTTATCATAGTTGAGTGATCCACTTTTGAGCCACTCTACAGAGCTTTCCTTATCTATGTATCACCATCATCTCCTTATCATAGTTGAGTTATCCACTTTTGAGCATCTCTACAGAGCTTTCCTTATCTATGTATTACCATCATCTCCTTATCATAGTTGAGTGATCCACTTTTGAGCTACTCTACAGAGCTTTCCTTATCTATGTATTACCATCATCTCCTTATCATAGTTGAGTGATCCACTTTTGAGCCACTCTACAGAGCTTTCCTTATCTATGTATTACAATCATCTCCTTATCATAGTTGAGTTATCCACTTTTGAGCCACTCTACAGAGCTTTTCTTATTTATGTATTACCATCATCTCCTTATCATAGTTGAGTGATCCCTTTTTGAGCCACTCTACAGAGCTTTCCTTATCTATGTATTACCATCATCTCCTTATCATAGTTGAGTTATCCACTTTTGAGCCATTCTACAGAGCTTTCCTTATCTATGTATTACCATCATCTCCTTATCATAGTTGAGTGATCCACTTTTGAGCCACTCTACAGAGCTTTCCTTATCTATGTATTACCATCATCTCCTTATCATAGTTGAGTTATCAACTTTTGAGCCACTCTACAGAGCTTTCCTTATCTATGTATTACCATCATCTCTTTATCATAGTTGAGTGATCCACTTTTGAGCCACTCTACAGAGCTTTCCTTATCTATGTATAACCATCATCCCATTATCATAGTTGAGTAATCCACTTTTGAGCCACTCTACAGAGCTTTCCTTATCTATGTATTACCATCATCTCCTTATCATAGTTGAGTGATCCACTTTTGAGCCACTCTACAGAGCTTTCCTTATCTATGTATTACCATCATCTCCTTATCATAGTTGAGTGATCCACTTTTGAGCCACTCTACAGAGCTTTCCTTATCTATGTATTACCATCATCTCTTTATCATAGTTGAGTGATCCACTTTTGAGCCACTCTACAGAGCTTTCCTTATTTATGTATTACCATCATCTCCTTATCATAGTTGAGTGATCTACTTTTGAGCCACTCTACAGAGCTTTCCTTATCTATGTATTACCATCATCTCCTTATCATAGTTGAGTGATCCACTTTTGAGCCACTCTACAGAGCTTTCCTTATCTATGTATCACCATCATCTCCTTATCATAGTTGAGTTATCCACTTTTGAGCCACTCTACAGAGCTTTCCTTATCTATGTATTACCATCATCTCCTTATCATAGTTGAGTGATCCACTTTTGAGCCACTCTACAGAGCTTTCCTTATCTATGTATTACCATCATCTCCTTATCATAGTTGAGTGATCCACTGTTGAGCCACTCTACAGAGCTTTCCTTATCTATGTATTACCATCATCTCCGTATCATAGTTGAGTTATCCACTTTTGAGCCACTCTAAGGATGCTTTCCTTATCTATGTATAACCATCATCTCCTCATCATAGTTGAGTGATCCACTTTTGAGCCACTCTACAGAGCTTTCCTTATCTATGTATTACCATCATCTCCTTATCATAGTTGAGTGATCCACTTTTGAGCCACTCTACAGAGTATTCCTTATCTATTTATTACCATCATCTCCTTATCATAGTTGAGTGATCCACTTTTGAGCCACTCTACAGAGCTTTCCTTATCTATGTATTACCATCATCTCCTTATCATAGTTGAGTGATCGACTTTTGAGCCACTCTACAGAGCTTTCCTTATCTATGTATTACCATCATCTCCTTATCATAGTTGAGTGATCCACTTTTGAGACACTCTACAGAGCTTTCCTTATCTATGTATTACCATCATCTCCTTATCATAGTTGAGTGATCCACTGTTGAGCCACTCTACAGAGCTTTCCTTATCTATGTATTACCATCATCTCCTTATCATAGTTGAGTGATCCACTTTTGAGCCACTCTACAGAGCTTTCCTTATCTATGTATTACCATCATCTCTTTATCATATTTGAGTGATCCACTTTTGAGCCACTCTACAGAGCTTTCCTTATTTATGTATTACCATCATCTCCTTATCATATTTGAGTGATCCACTTTTGAGCCACTCTACAGAGCTTTCCTTATCTATGTATTACCATCATCTCCTTATCATAGTTGAGTGATCTACTTTTGAGCCACTCTACAGAGCTTTCCTTATCTATGTATTACCATCATCTCCTTATCATAGTTGAGTGATCGACTTTTGAGCCACTCTACAGAGCTTTCCTTATCTATGTATTACCATCATCTCCTTATCATAGTTGAGGGATCCACTTTTGAGCCACTCTACAGAGCTTTCCTTATCTATGTATTACTATCATCTCCTTATCATAGTTGAGTGATCCACTTTTGAGCCACTCTACAGAGCTTTCCTTATCTATGTATTACCATCATCTCCTTATCATAGTTGAGTGATCCACTTTTGAGCCACTCTACAGAGCTTTCCTTATCTATGTATTACCATCATCTCCTTATCATAGTTGAGTGATCTACTTTTGAGCCACTCTACAGAGCTTTCCTTATCTATGTATCACCATCATCTCCTTATCATAGTTGAGTTATCCACTTTTGAGCCACTCTACAGAGCTTTCGTTATCTATGTATTACCATCATCTCCTTATCATATTTGAGTGATCCACTTTTGAGCCACTCTACAGAGCTTTCCTTATCTATGTATTACCATCATCTCCTTATCATAGTTGAGTGATCCACTTTTGAACCACTCTACAGAGCTTTCCTTATCTATGTATTACCATCATCTCCTTATCATAGTTGAGTGATCCACTTTTGAGCCACTCTACAGAGCTTTCCTTATCTATGTATTCCTGGGATAGTTCATCCAGAAAATAGTTGGCACTTGTTGGTTAGCCCATTCCTCCAGTTTTCTGCAATGTAAGGTTTTGCTGTATTTTTTGTTAGTCTCTTCTGGTTTATTTCCATAGCAGGCTTGTTTGGTGTTACCATCTGTTTTGTAAAGTTGTCTTTGTCATGGAAGTTGTTCTACCGGCTCTTGTTTCTTGATGTTGATGCACCATCATGAGGTTTGGGTTCGTGGAGCTTATCAAATATTGGCCGGTTCTCACAATAGTTGCACGTTGTTGATGGCTAATTTCTGAGAAACCCATACTTTCTGCTCTTCTTTGCAGATTCAGACTTGGTAGACACTGGTTTCTGTACATTACTCTGTAGAGTGTCAACAGTTTTCTTGTTTCACTGCCTCGGCTATTACTGTCCTTTTGTGGCCACCCAATAACTCTCTACTTCATACGTCTGTAGATATGTTAATGTAAGTTACAAGTTCTAGTCGTATATTTCATTTTTTTGTGAATGAGTATGGCGTCACGTTTTCGTTATCACAGAGTCAGAATATTCTTAAATATATTATTTGTTTTTCTATCTATATTTTTAATATTATTATTTGCTTTTCGGTCTTAAATGTAAAATGTTACGGGTCAAAATTTTAAGTAAATATTCAAGTATTTTCCCTTTATGATATTAATGCATTTATTTTAAGTAAATATTCAAGTATTTTTTCTTTATGATATTAATGGATTTATTTTAAGTGAATATTCAAGTATTTTTCTTTATGATATTAATGCATTTATTTTAAGTAAATATTCAAGTATTTTTTCTTTATGATATTAATGCATTTATTTTAAGTAAATATTCAAGTATTTTTTCTTTATGATATTAATGCATTTATTTTCAAGATATGTTACAACCGGGTAACTTCGGGCAACTAGTCGGCTAGTGTTTAAATATTTTACGTATTTTTGATGTTTCTAAGTGAAGAATTATATCTTCAAAGCTACTGGAAACAAAGATATTATCCGTTTATTATAAACACATTTTGGTGGTTTCAAGTGAACATTTAGTTTGTATTGTGTTCAGTGCATGGGAAGATGGAGTGTTAATATTCACGTATGTTTTCAGTACCATGTGGATCAGGTGCGATTGAACAATGATATCTTCTGCGGGAAAAAAAGCTAAAACAAAAAAGCTACGAGATGGAAAAACGAAATACACCCTAGGCGTTCACCTGATCATATTAACACCGTGAACGAAGAGAGCGAAACAAACATTTATTATTTATCGCCTACTCACTGGAAGACGCAAAGTTTACTGAAAAAAAGATACATACAACGCTATTTCCATTTTGTTTTTGAGTTTTCTTAAGGATTCACTAAGTGTGTATAATCATCTTAATTCCACCTTCGCCAGGAGTTGCTTCTAGTCGAAGCATCACCATATAGTTTTAAGTAGCCCTATCTATATGTCATATATAACCGATCTGATATCTACCCAAATATCTGGCCACAGTTGACCTGAAGTCAACACCTTCCAAACAGTCATCGAGCGTGGTTGACCTAATAGTACTCTCTTTCGGACCCTGAGTTAATGAACCGTACCTGCAAAGTTAAAACAAAATGAATGCATCTGTAGACTTCAGGGTTGGCAGAAGAAACAACCCATGTATATAAAAAGCATTTAAGTTAGTTCAGAGATCAATGGGGTGTGCCGGAGAGACGACATTCTTTTGTATCTATAAAAGCATAAAATGATAACTGCTACACTTTTGTTGTCACTTTTTAATTTCTTAATTCACTTTCGTTTCATTATTGTTTTAACTTTGTCACATATCCCTTTTTATATACAATTAGGTATGTGTATATGTTTATATATTTCTATCCATGAAATTTACTTCTAAACCAATGAACTAATTATTAAGCATAAGAGTCCGTAATGTGGGCTATATTTTGTTTATTAGGTTTTGTTTAAAAGGGGCAAAGAGGGGTAAAAGCCCTTTAGTAGAAAATAAGATTTCTCCGATTTGGGTGAAATTTTAACAATATTTTCGAAATTTGATTTTCTTTTAAGGTATTTTAGAAGAGTTTAAAAGGCATAATATTGACACACCCACCCATGTAAAAATATAAATATATCAGATGTGCATTAAATATTATCCATAGTATATAGTAATTAGACAGCAATAAAACGAGTTTTTCTTATTTCAATTTCCATTTTAAGTTCCCGTAAGCTTAATGTTTAAAGTTTAAACATTTACTAGAATCAAAATTATGTATTTTATATCTTGATTAAAAGTTTCGTAAGAATACCTACAAGTGGTAAAAATTATTATACTCTTCTTACTTATAATTATATCATGACATAAAAAGTTATTTATAATTCCTTCTATAGAAAAGGTTAATTTTTAACTAAATATCTCAGGTTGACTGGCTGGTCAAGAAATCGTACAATATGTTTATCAATCAGTTTCGTTATTGAATTTTACTCTAATTTATAAATGTATTATTTTCTTTATTTTCTATTCAATATAATTTTCGTTTAAACAGTTGAAGCATTATAGTCCAAAGTTAATGCTATTTTCACCTTAAGTTTTACGAAACCACGTATTGCAGATAGTTCCTATTAAAGAGATGCTTGGGAGCATCTAACAGCAATTATGCGTCTTTCAGTCAAATAATAACATTTAGGTTGTTGAAAGGCAATCACGAATGATGTATTCTAAGGTTCAGTTAAGTCCTGTTTCATATGTTGTTGTCTGGTCTGTGAATCCGCTTTAGATCAACTTAAACAGAACTATATATGACTAATGATAGTAATCTGTCCTGTCGTTGGCACCAAACTCAAATTTTGGCGGCTCGAATTCCGCCCATTAATTATAGCCCTGGAGTTAGCCTTTTGTCTCTATTTTGTATCGACTACGATGGTGTTGAGTCGATATATAATGTATGGTATAATGTGAATTTGTGTTACAAACTTATATATGATTCTATTGTTGTTGTTGTTAAATCTCACTTACGGGTTCACAATACATTTCTGTGTGTTAAATTTAATTTACATATTTATAACACAGCAAACAAATCGGTGAATATGTCTCCATTATTTCTAGTATTAAATTAAATTCCATCATAATGCATTTCGGTTCGTACACACATCAGCTATTTTATTATTTTATTAAGTCTCTCATTTAAACACTTACACACTGCGGGCATGCAAATAACTGAATGCGTATCCCCCCCCCCCCCCGGAAAAAAATTAGCGAATATTTTTTATCATGATAAATGCATAGCATTTTTGGTGAAAAGATTTTTACGCTTCTTTCCGCTCAATTTTCGCCCGAAAGTTGCGATGTTTACACGTCGGTAGAATCTTTTATAATGTTACGAAATATATAATACAACTTCAGTCTTTAAAGATTAAAAATCTTATGATATCAAAAGAAAACCAGGAAATATTCTAGGACGCCCTTTATACGCTATGTCGCCGTGACAAAAAGACGAATATATTCTACTCTCCCACACGCTGAGCACAGTTCTAAAATAAACATTCCAGCAGCAATAAAAAGAAGTCCCTTTTTTAAAAACTATGTTCTATTATTTGTTTCAACACCGCAACACTTATCGGCCACAGATAACGGTTGAACATTACCTAATCGAATACGACATGAAATTTCTTTTCTTTTATTGGTAGGTCACGCTGAAAAAGAATATAATGCTGCATACACTGGCGTTTCCCAGACACAAGTTCGATTTAATCGATTTACAGTCTCAGTTCAAGATACACGCCTTTGTCGAGATATGAACTGATTTTTTCTAAGATCGCATTGTACTATTTTGAATGCTATTCACCACTAAGTTTCGGAATATGGAAGTATATCACGTTTTAAACAATTGTGTGATGTATCTTTTGAGAATTCATATTTTCAATGGAGTTACCAACTTTCCTAAGTATTTCGAGACATTTTTACGTAACCAAAAACCTATAACTGATATTACTTCAAACAGATTTTGCATGCGTGTATATATATATATATATATATATATATATATATATATATATATATATATATATAAATATATATATAAAGAGGTGTACTAAAAGCGAACTTTTAGGAAAGGTAAAACCTATTGTGAAGAGTATACAGCTCAATATTCAGGATAGAGCAGGTATACAGCTCAATATCCAGGATAGAGCAGGTATACAGCTCAATATCCAGGATAGAGCAGGCTTAAGGAAAATTTAACTTGAATAAATTGCCTTTTTGCGGAATATACCTTGCTCTGAGCAATTGAATTGAATTTGGATTTGGCTTTCGCTTCTCTAATTCCTTTCTATTCTTCTCCATATATATATATATATATATATATATATATATATATATATATATATATATATGCGATTAGAGTTGGACAGTGTTCGGAGATATTAAAACATAGACTGTCACTTAAGCTACAAAGCAGGGTGTTCCGGTTGAGTCCGTTGAACTTTTTAGATAGTCTTGTGTCTACTGCCCGCTTTATTTAGGCATTAATATAACTTAATTTCTCTTTATCACGTGAAAATATCCGATGGCCTTGAGGATAGAGCGAAAGCGTACGGAGACTGTGGCGACTCTGTGAACCGGGGTTCGCCCTGTGACCGTCTGAAATTATCGCTT
This sequence comes from Sepiola atlantica, assembly GCA_963556195.1. Taxonomy (NCBI): domain Eukaryota; kingdom Metazoa; phylum Mollusca; class Cephalopoda; order Sepiida; family Sepiolidae; genus Sepiola; species Sepiola atlantica. Next base: position 147,816,687 of record OY744515.1, on the reverse strand, counting down.
CCCTACACTGATAAGAGCAAAAGCTTGAAATGTCGTCGTATGTAGGTGAAAATAATTTAGTATTTATTGATTAATACTGTTACAAAAACCCCTTTAATATATTGTAGTCGGATACTGTTCTATGATATTAAAATAAACAGAGTGTCACTTAAGCTACAAATCAAGGTTCCGATTCAGTTTGTTTCACTCTTTACATTGTCTGGTGTTTATTACCCGTATAAATATAACTTAATTACTCCTGTATCACGTGACAATTTCTGATGGCTTTGGAGATACACTGTGTTCACTTTGTGAATCGGGTTCGCACCCTGTGACCGTCTGAAATTATCGCTTCCCTACACTATTGACCATATATATATATATATATATATATATATATATATATATATATATATATATATATATATATGATTATGTACAAAATGTACAAAATCTGCGACACTGGCATGTCGATGTTATCGATCAACAGTTATTATAAACTGAGATCCTATCAGGAAGAGTTAGAATCCGATCTCAACCTCAGATCATATTTGGAGAGAATGAAGTGGAGAGAAAACAGAAGAAGAAAAGAAATTGAAAGTTTCAAAATTTAGGGAGTCGCGTGGTTTAGGACCGTTAAAAATCAAAAAAGTTAAAATCTAAAATCTAAATTTTTCACAATTATAAACAAACCATTACAGACAAATTCACACGCTACTTTGTGCCATGCCCTATACTCTACCAAACCACACCATAGACAACATAAAATGCACTCTCATAGCCTCTCATTTGTAGACACACACACACAGACGAAACCAGGAAACTAAACTCATTCTGAGAATCAACATCTACGTCTCATTATTAAATAAAGATGTGGCACTCTCAGTGACTATTCATTCAACAAACATACCAACTGACTGACTGACCAACTGACCAACAACATTTTCTTGCGGGTAAAGTAGTGTGTGTACGATTTATGAGCATTTTTGTGTGTTTTTTTTATATTTCAACTTCCTTCATATTTTCACTTCTTTCCTGTATAATATATATTATATTTTACCATTCTCGTCAGAAACATTAATCGTCCATTTCATTATACGACATTCAAGCTAATTTAACTTAATCATTCATATATATATATATATATATATATATATATATATATATATATATATATATATATATATATATATATATATATATATATATATATATATACTAGCAAAACCTACCAGCCCTCCGGGCAGCAATTTATTAGAAAATGAATTATTAGGAAAAAAATTTTACTCAGAGAATTCCAAAATTTTAACAACAAACTTTGGTAAATGTGTAGATTAAAACACTCAGCTAAATTACCCCCTCCCCATAAAAAGTGGGATACTTTTTTACGATCCTTCTGAATTATTAGGGTAGTTAACTAATATATTTTTAACACTAATCCGAAGTTCGACTGGCAAAGTTGGAAAACCACACGTAATCGCCCTTAAACAATAATGTACAGAATTAATCTCCAATGGCAAAAAATGGTTAACTGCCATAATAATAGAATAATAATAATAGAATGGCTCGAAAATGGAGGATCATTTTACGTTAAATTTATTTGCGAAACTAATCCCCCAGGCTAGATTCTAAATTGTTTTTTGTTGTTTCTCTTTCCGCCAGTTTTTTAGGGTATTCACACGTAATCGCCTAAAAAAGTAGAATCTCAATTTATCGAGTGATGGGTGTTCATCCACAATGATATCCAAACTTGTAATATTTCTATTTATATTATAAAAAAGAGGTATTTAAATAGTTAGATAATTTTAAAGTTTTTAATACAATTTTCAGTAGAAAATTAAACACAACTAAAATCAATTGCTTATTAAATTAAATATAGGTAAATTTGCAGATTAATACCCACTTATATCCTGCCTCCCCGACAAAAATACATTCTGTTTTTTGGGGGCAATTGCGTGTTAACAGCGTGGAAAACGGAGATCAAGAAAAAACAAATATTTTAGAATTTAGTGGAAGATCAGTTGTATATATATATATATATATATATATATATATATATATATATATATATATATATATATGTTCCCAATATTCGGGACATTTTATTTTTTAGGGAACTTACCAAAGGTTTTTACTAACCCTAAGTCCGAGGCGCAAGGTCATAAAATGGCATGTAATCGCCTAAAATGTAGCTACCCCCCAAAAAGAAAACGCAGCGGATTTAACTCCTATAAGAAAGCATTTAGTTAACCGCCCATTTTACATTAAATTTATATACAAAAAAAATCCCCCACTTTAAACTCCAAAATACTACTTTTTTATTAGTTTTCCTCTTTCCGTGAAGTTTTTAAGGGTGTTCACACGTGATCACCTAAAACAGGTAGAATATTTTGGGGTTGCTGAGATGGATAATTTCGCGGAGGACAGTGCTACTAAACTATTGTTTTAATTTTTCAATCAGAATAGTGATAAGGTCGCTGTAAACATTAAACAATAGGTTTGTTGTTAAACATTACAATAAAAGCATTTACTAAACTAATTAAAAAGTTATTTTTAGTGAAAATGTTACAACTGAAAAAAGAGGGCGATAGAAAGGGATCAGAAAGAAAGCCAGCTAGACAGCCACATTCTCTCTCCCCTTCCCTTTCTAAACTCGCTTATGCCTCGCTCGACTTTCAAAATCGTGAGCTAGCGCTGGTTGTTTAAACTGAAAGTGTTTTAGTATTTTTTCAATTCATTAAATAACTTTAAGTAATTACTGTTAATATGAACGAAACTATTGCGTATAAATAGCGAACATTCGCAAATGCAATTCCAAATACATTATACTAAATGTTAATTAATTATGAACGGTTTAAAAAATAGTTATGCTAATTAGGCAGTCAAAAGGTTTTCTTTTAATCTTATCTTTTATCTTCAGTATATATACAGAATATGAACTTGTAATATTGATTAGAATAACAGTAACCCGTTTTGGTTATTAAATAGTAGTGATGAATGAAAAAAACTTTCGCATTTATTCATATATATATATATATATATATATATATATATATAGATATAGATATAGATATAGATATATATCTACACTGACGATTCCGGAAGGATGGAACGTATAATATATATTTGTTTATCTACATACGTAGATAAACAAATATATTTTTTATTTTATGTTCATTTTACTTCAGTAGAAGTTCTTAGAAATCAAGGGGGGGCTTTCCTGGGGCTAACACTTCTACACTATATGAGATACATAGACATTCGATTGTTCCAGTATAGTTTTTCTTTATTTCTCAAAGGTTGAGTTAATAAAGAAGTAAAGAACATTGATTTTCCTCTCCCCAATTGAGTAATTAACTAGTTTATAGTATACCTGTTATGTAGTCTCTTGGTCAAACCGGATTCTAGGACAAGAATTCATCTAGTCTGGTGGAGTATCTAGCTTAGTGCTAAGCACTTTGAGATGATCTCTTGTATGACCCAGTGTAGCCATACCGAAAGGGAACTTATTTAGGCTTCGAATACTATGTTATTTTGAATATTTAGTCAAGGTTTACTTGTAGGCTTAAGTATCCTCATGCCAGGTAGTCCTGAAAACCCCCGGTTAAGAGAGACTGTAGACACTCTGGAGGCATTCAATTTTTCCCTTATAGAGGCATTCATTTTCTCCTCATACATATTTTTTGAAACATTTTCTTATCTTTTTGTTTTTGCTGTGGATGGGGCATCCTACTGGATGCCAGACAATCCACTCGCTATTTCAGACACTCCAGCCGAGAGACTTTTTAATATTCTAACCGTCCTTTTTAGTGCAATTGTTTGTATCTCTCTTGAACTTCGTCCACCGGGTATATTCGCCAGGTTGTTTTTGATTCTTCATTAGTGCGGTTGCTCCTACAATTACTGGGATGATAGAGATCTTCCTAAGTTTCCAGTTTTTCTTCATGTTGTACATAAGACCTTGCTATTTCGTAATATTTTCCATTTCAGTACTGTTTAAGCTGGGGACACTAACTTCAACTAGGGTTGCTACTTTCTCTCTTTTGTCCCATATCACTATGTAAGGTTTAACCGCTCCGTTTTCTAGATATGTATTAGTCATAGTCATATTGGATGGTGTATAACTTATTTTCAACTGTTATTTCTGGTATATACCCCAGCTGCTACACTCGATATTTAACTTTTGACATATAGACCAGTGAATGCTTGTTGGTTGACCCATTCTTCCAGTTTTCTGCAATGAAAGGTCTTGGTGTATTTCTGGTGGCTCTTCTGGGCTATTTCCGTAGCAGGCTTGTTCCGCTTGCTCTGGTTTCTTAGTGTTGGCGTACCATCATAAGGTTTCGGTTCTGGGAGCTCATCAGATATAGGCCGGTGCTCACAATATATATATATATATATATATATATATATATATATATATATATATATATATATATATATATATATATATCCTGTTTTATTTTACTTCACTCAAAGTTCTGAAAAATCAATGAGACCTCTATCATGGGACTAACACTCGATCTCTATATGAGATGCATAGATATTCGAATATTCCATTTAAGTTCTCCTTTACTTGTCAAACGTTGAGTATGTAAAGAAGTAAAGAACATTAATTTTCCTCTCCTCAATTGACCAGTTCACTATGTTATAGCATTACTTTCTTGTAGTGTCTTGGTCTTACGTGATCCCAGGACAAGTATTTATTTGGTCTTGTGGAGTATCCAGCTAAGTGTTGTTACTTTTTTTAAACATAGTTCACCCTAAACAAGGCAGGCCGCTACTGTAGACGTCAGGGGCTCTGAGAAAAAATAAAAGGGCAGAATGGAGGGGGGTCAACCTAAATTGGGATCTGCGCAACGAGATGTCTGTTTATATTAGTTGTAAATTTCTGCATGTCAGTACTGTCGGGGAAACAGGGGGCAGGGAAGGAGTTCCAGAGGCCAGCAGCACGAGGAAAGAAGCTATTTGAGTAGAAGGCTCTCGGGTATCTGGGACCTCTACAGTGAATGAATGAAATTTAGTTGATTGTCGAGTTGGTCCAATGAATTTATGTCGAGGGGGCACCAAAGTAGCCAATTCATCGGAGCATAATCCATTGAACTATTTGTAAAACAAGCACAAGGATGGTACATTGCGGCGATGGGACAAGGACTGGAGCTTTGTTGACAGTGAGGGACCTATTAGGTTGGCGACTCTTTTTTGGACCTTGTCAAGGAGGGAGAGACTAGTAGATGATGCACCAGCCCAGATGTGACAACAATACTCCATGCATAGGCGGATGGTGGATTTGTAGAGATACAGGATAATGTCAGGTGTGAGGAGTTTACTAGCACGGTAGAGGGAGCCAACCTTCTTTGTGGCAGCCTTGGCAATGTCTTCAATGTATTTGTTCCAATTCATGTTACCTGTGAAGGTTAGGGCGAGGACTTTGAATGATGAACTCTCAATTAGGATGTTATTTGCCATGATAATCGGTGGTTGGAGAGGTTTCTTGTAGTTATTGAAGGAAAGGAGCTTTGTCTTTGCGGCATTAAAAGTTACTAACCATTTATGACCCCAATCAACTACAGTCTGGAGGTCATTTTCTAAAGATTCAGCCATTGCCTCGGATATGATCGCGTCGGTTTTGCAAACATGGCGAGAGTAAAGCGCCGTGTCGTCAGCAAATAAACCAATCTCATACCCTATGTCATCATGGAGATCGTTTATATAGATCAGGAACAACAAAGGTTCAAGGATAGATCCCTGGGGTACACCAGCATTTATGTCATGTTGCTTAGATGAACGGCCATCGAGGACAACCTGGATTTTTCTTTTGTTTAGGAAGGATCTAATTATATTAAGTAATTTCCCAGTAATACCGTATGAGCGTATTTTCAGTAGAAGCCCTTTATGCCATACCTTGTCAAAGGCCTTGGATATATCATGCCGTAGCTTCTCTTGCCTTGTCAAGTGTATGATACATACGCTCAGAGATGACCGTTAGGATGTCTGCAGTAGATCGTGCTTGTCTAAATCACTACTGGCGGTCAGAAAGAAGTTTAGCATTAACTAAGTGCCGTACTATCGCTAGATTGATTAAGGATTCAAAGATTTTAGCAAAGATCGGCAGTAGACTAATTGGGCGGTAGTTCTGAGGATCGGCTCTATTCCTAGAACTCTTGTAGACTGGTATCACAGAGGCAATTGTCCAGCTATCGGGGAAGCAAGATTCAGCTAGGCATTTATTGTAGAGTTTGGAGAGGACAGAGGCCAGTTCAGCAGAGCATTTCTTTATTACTATTACATGTATAAGATCAGGCTCACACGCTTTGGAGGTGTCAAGGTTTTTTATGATGAGGAGAGTAGGGCTTGCTGAAGAATTTTCGCATGAGGACATAGGCTTCAATGCCTGCTTTAACCCATTCAGTTAATTCGTTTGCACACTGGTCAGCAGGGAGTGAGAGGTTTCCCTCCATGGAGCGTCACTGGTGTGATCTCTGATTGACTCAAAATCAGCCTGCTCGTAGTATCTTGTTGTTTTTGAGCAACGGTTCATCAGCTTTTGGACGACTTTTTAGGGTGATATGTATCATTAGCACAATGTGATCAGCATTTCCGAGTGGGCTATGAGCTTTTGTCACACAAGCCTCGGCCATTGAGGTCAAGAAAAGGTCTAGAAGTGAGGCTTGTTGGTCTACTCGATCGAGGATGCGGGTCGGAAAATCGACAGTCTGAGAGAGGGAGTGAGCTAAGGAGAAATTATACGTAGAGTTGCCGGTAGCGGCAGCAAGGCTGGAGAATCCCAACCAGTCGCGGTGGTGGGTATTAAACTCCTCAAATACATGTATCTGGGCATTCGAGTCAATTAAGAGTGCTCTGTCTATGCTTTCAGACATAGAGTTTAGCAGAGTGCAGTCCTGGGTCGACGGGGCCGGTATCAGAAATATAAGTAACTGACGCTGTGATGCAAAGTCAATCTAAAGCACATGTAGTCGTGGTCATCTAATTCTAACCTATGTTCTCTAGTCAGGGGGAGGGTGTTCCGAACATAAACTCCTAGCCCGTGCATATGTTTGTCAGAGTCGTTACGGTAGAGTGGGAGGTAGTCAGTCATGTCAAAGTGGTGAGAGGAGATTGAGGATTTAAGGTTAGTTTTACTTAGAGCTAGGATATCCGGGCAAATCATTTTTTATTCCTAAACATTTGTTTGTAAGAAAAATTTCACTGAACAAGTTGTAAAACGTTTTTTTTTCGCATCAAACAGTTTAAAAAATTATTTTTAGTTTGTAATCAGGAGAAAACGTGCCACTTATTGATATCCAACATTTGCATTTCACGTTAGTGTATCAGCCTGGTGTCTTGCTTGATTAGCGAACACTCATGACGCATACTTACATCAGATAGATGCCTAAAAGAGCATGAAAACCCCTTAGATAATGTTAACATATACAAATAACAATAATCAATAAACAAAATTACGATAATTTAAGACTCTGTAGCTCTGGGACTTTAATGGGTTACTGTACCTTTCCTAGGCCATAATGTTATCAGTGTAAACTCTATTGCCATAAAGTTATGATTTAAAAAAAATATTTCAAGTTCCAATCACTACTTATAAGTAAAAGGCGAAGGGATCTCTCAGTATTATGAACTGAGAAATACATGTTTATCTCTATTTATAAGTTATAATGTTAAGTAATTGTATATATTCATATAGTTCTATGTATACGATTACATGTCTTCTTAATTATTCGATAATGATTAATTTAGAACAAAGCATGATGGTTGGATCATGATTAAATTAAGTTTTAGGTAATTAATGCAAACTTCTTTCGTTAATATTAAGATACCTCCATTTTTGTGAAAATTTAAAAATATGAATTTGACATCACTTTGTAAAAGATTCCCAAATTTCAGTTTTGTTGGAGTATTTTAAAATATTTATAGGGTGAATTATATGGACACAACGCCCCATCTGTAAATTAAAATATTTATAGGGGGAATTATATGGACAGGACGCCCCATCTGTAAATTAAAATATTTATTGGGGGAATTATATGGACACAACGCCGCATCTGTAAATTAAAATATTTATAGGGATAATTATATAGACACACAACCTCATCTGTAAATTAAAATATTCATGAAGGGTATTATATAGACACAACGTCCCATCTGTAAATTAAAATATTTATAGGGGGAATTATATGGACACAACGCTTCATCTGTAAATTAAAATATTTATGGGGGAATTATATGGACACAACGCCCCATCTGTAAATGAAAATATTTATAGGGGGAATTATATGGACACAACGCACCATCTGTAAATTAAAATATTTATAGGGGGAATTATATGGACACAACGCCCCTTCTGTAAATTAAAATATTTATAGGGGGAATTATATGGACACAACGCCCTATCTGTGAATTAAAATATTTATAGGGGGAATTATATGGACACAACGCACCATCTGTAAATTAAAATATTTATAGGTAGAATTGTATGGACACAACGCCCCATCTGTAAATTAAAATATTTATAGGGTGAATTATATGGACACAACGCCCCATATGTAAATTAAAATATTTGTAGAGCGAATTATATGAACACAATGCCCAATCTGTACATTAAATATTGATAGGGGGGATTATATGGACACAACGCCCTATCTGTAAATTAAAATATTTATAGGAGGAAATATATGGACACAGCGCCCCATCTGTAAATTAAAATATTTATAGGGGGAATTATATGGACACAACGCCCTATCTGTAAATTAAAATATTTATAGGAGGAATAATATGGACACAACGCCGCATCTGTAAATGAAAATATTAATAGGGGGAATTATATAGACACAACCACCCATATGTAAATTAAAATATTCATAGGGGAATTATATGGACACAACGCCCCATATGTAAATTAAAATATTCATAGGGGGAATTATATGGACACAACGCCGCATCTGTAAATTAAAATATTCATAGGGAGTATTATATGGACACTACGCCCCGTCTTTAAATTAAAATATTTAACATTTGCATTAAACTTGATCCATATTTATTAAATACAACCTAAGCACGATTCTTTGAATGTTAATGATAGAAAAATACCCCTTTTGCTTAAGCCTTATACTTAAACAGTTTCTAAAATCAAATCATATAATTAATTTTGATAATAATCGGAATAAAGATTCTAAACATAAGGTTTACTAGCATTATATGTTGATGTTAATCCTTGTAAAAGTCCATAAAAGTTGTCTGTTGAGGAAATCAATTTTACCCGTCTTGAGACGGTAATCTTATAGTGTGGTTATATTTCAATATATTCATGAATCCTTTTAAGTTCAAGAACGATATTTATGTTTGTTTGAAAATGTCACTGTGTAGATGTTAGTCAGCGATAACTTGGCAAAAACCGTTGAGTATTCCGAGGGATACTTCATCATTTTACAAACCATAAGATGCAATCGTTCAATCTAGCTTCGTCATGTTAATCGTTTTTTTAATAATTTAGATTTGATTGTAAAGAACATTGTATATAATGTGTTGAGTGTCCTTATTTGAGGTGATAGTGTTGAGCTGCCCGCTTTTCCTGGTTGTCACACCAACTAATGTTTATTCTGAACCATCATATCATTCATCTTGTAACGAGGCATGGCCCATACTCAGTCTTTGATAGTGTAGCTTTTCAGGTATTTCCCCTTACTCTCGGAGAAGGAGTGGTTTATTACTAGTCGTCTAATACGACCCTACCTGAGAATGCTGACTAGTCAATTTACGACTATTTTCATACCCATCCAGATGCAGGGGATGCAGGTAAATTGTGAATTTAGTTATTAAAAAGATGGCGTCTGCTGTTTTTCAAAGGTTTCTTATATATTTTTATTTATAATTATACAGTGTAGATTTATATATAGCATCAGCCACTTATTTCGACAGTTGTATGTATCGGTGCTTTTTAAAAAATCTATATAAATAGGTGTTTTGCAGTTATGATTTAAATCTGATCCACCCAGAAGTATAAACACTTTCTCTGTTTGGGAGTTCCCGTTTTGGTTATGTGCAAGAGAAATATTTCCAACCAATCCAAAACGTACATAAAAATCGAATTTAAAAACTAACACGGTTAATTTTATAGACATACTACATTTGAAGTAACAGGGTAGGTGGTAGGTATGGTTATGTCGAAATAAATTTTCCATTAAAAATTAGATAGCGTAAGAATAAAACCTTTTACCAGAAAAGTCTGCTGTTTAGAAGGAAATTACGTCACAAACAAGAAGTCAGGAGTGATACGTGGAAATAAAAAAAGTCAACTCTTTCACTTGTTACTTATATGTCGACCAGAATAAAGGTGTCTTTTTGAGATCCTCTCAGACAGGAAAAAAACTTGCGGGATTTGCATATCAGTAAATATTTACTCATCAATGCATTAATATTTATAGCCCGTAGAAATGAACTCGTTAACTTAAAAAAAGGATTCAATTTGTAATTATATCTATATATATATATTGTGCTTATTAATTTAGATTACATGTCAGAAAATAATAATTTCCTACTCATATATATATATATATATATATATATATATATATATATATATATATATATATATATATATATATATATATATATTGTGTGTGTGTATTTGATAAAGTTGTCGTAGCATCAGAACGTTGGTTGATTGACGTAAGACTGTAATATTGTTTATGTAATTTTATATATATATATATATATATATATATATATTATGTATCCACATAAAATATTATAAGAAGATATAATCTTTTATGTATCGATTTTCAGTATTTACTTCAACAGTGCCAAATACGTGATAGAGCTAGGTAGCAAGTTATGAAAATATATTTATAGCAATTAAGCTACACATAAAAGTCTGCGTTTCATCTTTGTAGAAAATCGTCAGGCTAAAGGACATGGAATTCCTGTTCTATATATATATTTACTCACTATTTCCGACCTTGTCCGTCAATATTGCTTTCTATCTCTGTTTTCTGTCTCTACACATTTATATGTCTCTCATGTAAAAAGGATAATTTCCATTGCTAAACACGAAGCGTTACATATGTTTTATTTGCATACGTACAAAACGGAATGTTGGTAAGTCGCAATAAATAGATGGCAGCGGTTACGGTTATTACTATATATATATATATATATATATATATATATATATATATATATATATATATAGTACATGTATTGTATTAGTTTCTGTAGATGTAAATCCGTTGAAACTCAAGTATTTATAAAAAGTGCTCAATAACAAGTAGAGCTGTTTATAAGTATAAATATATATATATAAGTATAAATTTTTATTTATACAAACATTATTGGTTACATATGTGCATACATGTTTCGGTTGCACTCTTCGCAGAGAGTCAACCTCATCAGACCAAGGATTCAGAGTAATGAGATGGGTTTGCAGATTTTTTTAGAGTAAATAAATAATTTATTTTTAAAAACAAATAATTTGCGGTGTGCAGGTTTTGTAAATATTTTATCAAAAAATATTATCATTGTCATTCCAGCAACGTTTCAAATGTGTGACTTTTAAAAATACCTTCCCACGTAACCGCGAGCTACACACAGCCATATCAACATTGTCGTCCATAACATCAAGACAAATTTCAACTTGACTGCGATAAATATGTCTCAGTCAGGAAGAAAAAAGAAGAAAAAGAAAAAAATATGCTTATACTTCTGACGATGGTATATGTCACCGAAAGTACTCAAGTTTAAAAAAGAAAGAAAAAATGTTTTTATAATAAATAGATAATTTAGTATTTAAAAGAAAAATAATTTGCGTTGCGCAGGTTTTCTAAATATTTTATAAAAACATATTCTCTTTATCATTGCTATTCCAGCAACGTTTCCAATGTGTGACTTTTCAATATATATATATATATATATATATATATATATATATATATATATATATATATATATAGAGAGAGAGAGAGAGAGAGAGAGAGAGAGAGAGAGAGATGTTTTGTTTACAGTATCGCCCGCGATTAAAATGCCTTGGCGTCGGTACTTTCCGGATGTTTACGTAGAATTCCGGACAGTGCCGAATCAAAAATACGTTGACTTTCCTGCGTCCAATAAAGCACAAACGAGGCAGGATTTACATACGGGGAAAACAAGCAAAAAATTACAGCAAGCAATTTCGTATGAAATAAACATTTATTTTTTTAACGAAGAAATAAGTGATTTAAACAAGTGTTTAAATTTAAATGTTTTAACGGAGAAATAACAGTGATTCAAATAAGTGTTTAATTAAAAAGTTCATCAAGTAAGTGTTTTCTTTTTTAATTATGAAAATTATTTGTTTTGTTTTTGTTTTTACTGATTATTATTGTTGCTTTCGTTAGGGTTCTGGGTTAGGGTTTGGGCATGGTTGGGAATTACGTTTGGGCAGGCTCGTTTGTACACATCAAACATTAAATTATCAAGTTTAGATGTCGTCTGCTTATTCATTTCAATCAGTTATTCATTTACTCATAATCTATATATATATATATATATATATATATATATATATATATATATATATATATGTATATATATATATATATATATATATATATATATATATATATATATATATATATCTTAGTAGAATTCCTGTTTTAAGTCGAGTATAAACAATAAATATTACATTAGTTTTTATATTTAATCTTTTTTATTTGTTACGTGTAGCATTCTACGGTTTGGTTTGCACCCTCCTTAATGGTACAAGTTGTGAAACAATCTATAATGTGCCCACGTTAATCACCTTGTTGCTTAGAATATATATTCCATAATTTAATTATGATAAATTCAATAGACGTACTGATCCTTTTAAAATGTATTACTTAATAGAACTTAGAATTACTCTGTACACCCCCCACACACAGACATATATATATATATATATATATATATATATATATATATATATATATATATATATATATATATATATATATATATATATTAACTTATTTAGGTTAAGTAAAAATCCACAGGATAGGAATCTAAAAAAATCAACTGGGTTTCTAAAAAGTGGTCAATATCAAATAGAGCTTTTATGTAACTCATTCTGACTACAAAAATAAAACTTTACTCTCTCTATACCACTGGGAACTAGCCGATAATAATCAATGACCAACAGTGGCTTGGAACACCATTAGAAAAACCAGTTCCTGTAATTTCCTGAATTTACTCTTTGCTTATGCCTAAGTTAAAACGTGGAAATAAGATTTAGTGATAGAGGTAAACATCTAAACAAAAACAAGAAACCTCAATTAACTGTAGGCACAATATATTACACCTACTCAGTAATTTACATATAATCTCTTGTACCAATGTTACCATTGGAATATAGAGTAAACACAAAATATAAAATCTCTTAATCTTCACGAAGCCATCATTCGACAGTATCTACTAAATCCCTTAAATTAATTACTGTCCCCCTCCCATGCAATACAAAAACATGGCATCACTAGCCCCCCTATTATGATATAGAACTAATCTATCCACAAACATACACACATAGTAATACATTTATATATCATATATTATATCATACTCGATATAATATCATACTTAATATAATTATCATAATTATATTTACATTTATTTTTCCATTACTATTATTAGAATTAGAACTACAATACATTACTATTACCATTAACACTATTAACAACTGCGGATATATTAGTATTATTATAATAATAATTATTATTATTACTGCTATTATTAATATTATTATACAAATCATTATTTTTATCATTACTGCTATTATTACTATTATTACTACTTTTATTATTATTATTATTATTATTATTATTATTATTATTATTATTATTATTATTATTATTATTATTATTATTATTATCATCAATATAAACACTATAATTGTTATAATTATTATTATTACTGTTATTATTATTACTATATTATTTTTATCATCATAAATAATTATCATTACTATTATTATTATTAATATTATTATTATTATTATTATTATTATTATTATTATTATTATTATTATTATTATTATTATTATTACCCCTATTACTATTATCATTATAATCATCATGGTCATACTCGTCTTCATTATTATTTCTACTATTATTATTATTTATATTATTACTATATTGCTATTATTATTATTATTATAATTATTATTATTATTATTATTATTATTATTATTATTATTATTATTATTATTATTATTATTATTATTAATATTGTTGTTGTTACCATTATTAGCATTATTACCAATTTTATCACTGTTATTCTTACAATTAGTATCTCTACAACTTATTATTACTAGTATTAGTATTAGAATTATTATTATAAATCATTATCTTTATTATTATTATTAACCTCTATGATACCTACATATTTAAATTATTATTATAATTATTAAATTTCTAAAATCTATTCCATCTGTTTTATTTTACTATAAATACAATTATTATTATTATCGATATTATTATTACTATTATTATGATTATTATCATCCTATTAGTTTTATTATTAGTGGTAGTGTTAATATTATTGGTATTATTTTTATTATTATTTTTATTATTATTTCTATTACTGATACTCCTTAAAACATTATTACATCACGTTAGTAAACTACTTCAAATCATTATAAGTATCTAAATTCTTATATTCCATTAATCTCTAGTCGTCCTTGACTAAAAAAATAATAAAACAAAAAATTTATAAAATTAATGAATTAATAACAAAAGTATATTTTGGAAATGAAAACATAAAAAGGCAATGTAAATAAAAAAATAAAAAATACTAAACAGGAAGATATATTCAATGTAAAAAAGAAAAAAAACAATACTAAACAGGAAGATATATTCAATGTAAAAAATAAAAAAATAAAAAAATACTAAACAGGAAGATATATTCAATGTAAAAAAGAAAAAATACTTAACAGGAAGATATATTCAATGTAAAAAAAAAAAAAAAAAAATACTAAACTGAAAGATATATTCAATGTAAAAAAGAAAAAGAAAATACTAAACAGGAAGATATATTCAATGTAAAAGAGAAAAAAAAAATATACTAAACAGGAAGATATATGCAATGTGAAAAAGAAAAAAGAAAAAATACTAAACAGGAAGATATATTCAATGTTAAAAAGAAAAAAAGAAAAAAATACTAAACAGGAAGATATATTCAATGTAAAAAAGAAAAAAAGAAAAAAATACTAAACAGGAAGATATATTCAATGTAAAAAAGAAAAAAAGAAAAAAATACTAAGCAGGAAGATATATTCAATGTAAAAAAGAAAAAAATACTAAACAGGAAGATATATGCAATGTTTTAAAACGCACACATAAACGTTTATATAATACAGACTCGAGATATGGCTGCTCGCAAACCTAGATGTCAATCAGACATTTTCAGACTTTAGTTACAATGATTCCCCTTTCCTCCTCCTCCTCCTCCTTCTCTTCTTTTCTTTCCCCATTGCTCAACAAGTATATTTTATTTAATTTCATTTTATTTAAATACTCTCAAGTTTGACACCGTGACTTTCAAATTTTTTAAAATATTTTTCTTCTTTTTCTTTCTCTCTTTTTCTCCCTCACTTCATTATTCCCAAATACGATCTATGGGAAGGATCAAATTCTAATTGTTCCTGATGAGATCTCAGCTTTTAATAGATGTAGATCGATAGCATCGACATGCCAGTGTCGCAGATTTTTTACATGTCTGTTTAAATAAACACAATTAACAGAGCAGAAAGGAAAAAGATTACGAAATACCAAGGTCTTATGTACTACATGAAAAGAAACTGGAATCTTAGGGAAATCTCCATCATCAGTAATTATAGGAGCAACATAACTAATGAAGAAGAATTTCAAGAGCTATCTGACGAGTATACCCGGTGAACCGAGTGCAAGAGAAATACAAACAACTGCACTTAAAGGGACGGTTATAATCTTAAAACAATCTCTAGGCTGGAGTGTCTGAAATAGCCGGTAAATGTCTGGCATCCGGCAGGATGCCCACTCTCCAGCAAAAACAGAAAAATAAGAAATATATATATATATATATATATATACGTAGCTACCTGTACATATGTGCATATATATATGCACTTATTCTGAAGATGATCTCTACTACTATTAATGTAATGCTTAACTAATCAACCGATGAATTCTTATAGTTGATTGACGTAAGAGAACAAACATGTCTGTAAGAATATTTTCACTATATAAGCGCCAGAAGAAAATAAATAGCTTAAAACTAAAAACGAACATCGATCGCAATAAAAGAGACATTTCCGAAAAAAAAATGTTCTCAAGCACGAAACACTTGCGTGCTGTGTAATTTAACGGATATCGACGTTGGATATCACGAAGAAGAATATTACAGAAGCAACATTGCACTAACTTCGAAGTACGTTTACTTCAGGTAAAGACCAGCAGTCGATATGTGGATCGTTTGGTGCAATTAACGGGAATGTATACATTGTGTCGAGAATAATACAGATAATCGTTTAGGTTTCCGATATTTCCTAGATGTTCAATTTGAATTATTTGTATTATTTAAACTATCATTTTTAGTTGTTATTTTCACGTTTCCATAGAAGTTACTACCTACCTTCAGAAGATGCACATTTTAGAACTCAAGAATCTTCATGTCGGACTATGGAACCTATACGAAATTTCGTCTGTCAATTAATAACATAAGAGAACAATGCTGTCCTGATTAAATAAAGGGTTCAGTTTGAAATTTCGCATCGATTCACGTGTTCGTCGTAAGGAATCTCAAGTTCGTAAATATGCACCTGAAGAAGCCTAGAGGATACAACGGTAGAAACGTTGTGAACATAGCAACCACTATGAGAATCCTAGCTCAAACATACAAATACTTGTTTGTGCACACGGGATGTGACAAGAGAGCATCATATTCTACATGAATAAAGCGAATGTGTATTAATTTGTCTGTGTGTTCGATTTCTTCTGACACCTTTTGAATTAAAGTGTGAAGTTAAATAAAACACATATGCATTTAATTATAAACAAACCAAATAAAACACATTAAAAGCACCTGCCCACACTTTGCAAGGCTAGATGCCACTCGAGGATAATGAGATGTGACGATTGTGAGAATCAAGTCTGAATATTTGTTAAACTATCTTTAAAGATTATTTCCCTTGTAAAATTCCCGACTGAAACATAAACTGTCAACCTTTATTGTGTGATTACGTATTATTATTATCAACTAACTGACCTGCGCCGGGAAAGTCGAATAACTGAAGAAATTCCTTGCCAAATCTGTAACCATTGAATTATTTGGTGCTTATGATTGATCAACGCGAACAAAGACCCCACAATGTTAATGTAAAACAGCAGATGCAGAAATCAATGCAATACGTGGAGTAGTAACTATTTTGCCATGGTTAGTTGTTGCAATCTTGCCATTGAGATGCATGTTTGTAGATAATGTTACAGTCGTTTTGTACTTTAACAGATATGGCAATTTAATGCGAGCATTGAACTCATCACTGCGACTTCCACGTCGAACAATACGAAGTGGTTGCCAGAAGTCTGTTTTCTGTTTAGTTGTGCAATACCATCCCGAACAATTGATGGTTGCTCATGCGGTTGCTATCCCAAAGTCGTTTTGGATGATACACTGCACATGCATAGAATGTAAACGCAGTCTCAAATAAAGAAATAAAGAGTATCGGTATATTTCTAGTATATCCAAATTTAGTCATTTCTTTTAGTAAATCCTAGTTTAACAATTATTTCTCTTTGTAAAATTCCTAGCGTAAACATCAACTGTTAACCTTTATTGTGTGATTGCGCATTATTATTATTAAAGTAATTTCTCAAGATAACTCCCAATCATTCGCTCGTACATGGAGTAATGTTGCCACATGTGGGCTGGTGCACCAAATACTTGCCTCTGCTTCTTGGACAGCATCTAAAAACTATTTATGGCTTAATAGTTTCCGCACTGTCTTTCAAGATCCAGCCTCTGTCTCATCGCCGCAGAGTTGCATACACGTACTTGTTTCATAAGTACTTCCACGGCATGTGTTCCGATTAACTTACAGATTTATACCTCCTAAACGAAAACACCCTCGATGCATACTACTGGCTGCGAAATCACATACTAGCCTGTTGGATTATTTACTATTCTGATGGCTTTTTTCCATTCGACTTTGGAATATTTTCCTTCTCAGTTTTGTCCTGGACAGAACCAACATGCAAAAACCTAAATGTGATGTGAAAAAACATCCTGCTGCGAAACTCCCGACCCAGGTTGCTGCCTATATATTTGGCCCCTACCACAGCACCGAATTAGTCTAGGTCCTGATTTATAGATGGTGCCACAAATATAAAAAAATACGTATGCTTTTCATAAAAAAAACGAACCTTCAAATGGCACATACCAACATTGAAAATAATCAGATTATTAGTTTAAAAATTACTGTTATTTAAGTGAAGCTAGAGTTGGACATTTTCAAAACAATCACAAGATCTGAATTTCGTGTTCTGATGCGTTCGGGTTGGAAGCAAACGAAGCAATGATAAGTTCTATTCCGAATCTAGTCCGTCGGAAACAACCGTTAAGAGGTAGCATACTGACAGAAAACGCTGGCATCTAGACACAATTAGACAGTTGTCCCAGAAATTATCAAGAAGTCAACAAACTTATTTTACCGATCATAATTTAAAGTTGCGTGAGATAGCAAGGGAGTTGAGGATATTAGAAAGCAGTAAATTCAGCATTTTGCAGGAAGAGTTTTCATTGAGAAATCTGTGATAAAAGTGGGTCCTGCGTTTGCTTCCAGTCAATAAAAAAACAACACCGCATCAGCGATTAAGAGCGTTGTTTTCAACTGTTCCAATGAAGTAAAAAAGAGTCCTTATATCTATATGTGGCAATAGATGTAACATGGACTCATTACTACACAACGGAGTCAAATCGGCAGCCAGCTTAGTGGACAGTACTAGGTGAAAGCTGTCCAACGCAACTTAAGACGCAATCACCAGAAAGCATGGTTTTAGCCTCGGGATGCGCAAGATATTATTTTTCATCAATTGTCTTGAGAAAAGAAGATCCATTAATAGCGAATTTTATATAACATTATTTGTTTATTTGAAAGAAACGATCGCCAGATGAAATTTATAAATAATAAACAATGCTCGGTAACCAAGATAATAAACGAAGACAAAACATAAATAATAAACAATGCTCGTTAACCGAGATAATAAACGAAGACAAAACACAAGTCAATAGCAACGACGAAAACTACATGAATTCTACTTCTAATTGCTTCCCTACCAACTCCTTTCTCTAGTTGTTCCACCCTTACGATTACTGGAGTTTGAAGGCCTCAAAATAATGCATCAGAGAAAAAGGAATTGGTTTCAATCAAGTAGTGATTTGGGAAACTGAGGGGTATTTTCAGGCCAAAGACAACTCGTTCTCCAACAAAATGCAAACAATTGTATAAGACGTGTTGAAATTGGTTTATGAGCAAGAGACTATATCGAAGAATAAAGTCACATTTTCGGTAAAAGTTGTTGTTTAATTAGTTCGGCCCGGAACCTATTCAGTGATGTGTTACCACAGTTGCCTCTTACTCTTCAGTGACAATATGCATTGTTTGGGGCAAATAAAAATTAAGTAAAATTAGTATTTATGAGGTAAGACCTTACAGTTGTTTGGATCTACTTTCTACAGTATACCGGAAATAGATATTCGTATTCACCGGAAATAGATAATCGTATTCACCGGAAATAGCATTTATTGCAATGCATCACAATTTACATCTGTTTGTTGTAACTTGCTGATACTTGTTTGCTTAATGTATATTTTTATTAATTGGAACAATGCCATTTTTCTTCTATCACAAAATTATTGGAAATAACTTATTTTCGTAAAGTAACTTTCATGTGTCGTTTGTATCGTCGTATAATTGTATTCAATTGTTCTATTATTACATTATTTGTAGCAATGTCTCTTTCTCAATTATAGAAGATGTATTCTAAGCAACAGGGTTAGAAATGCTGGCACATTATATTTTTGCAAACTTTACCATTTAGGAGAGTGCCACCGAAACCATACAATACCCAAAAGAAAGAAAACACATTAAGATTTAAAATTATGCTATATTAATTACTTATACCCGTCTTGGGACGAATATGTTTCCAGTATATATATATATATATATATATATATATATATATATATATATATATATATATATATGTGTGTGTGTGTGTGTGTGTGTGTGTGTGAAAAAGACAAACATAAAACAGGTTAAAATGCAGGAGAAAAACAAAAACAAGAGATTTGACCGGCTTCGTTCGTATTAACGAACGTCTTCAGAAAAAGTGAAGATTTGAAAACAATTTTATTTTGAAGGCACACACATTGTTAAATTACCACTACAAAAAGTGTTGCATCTCATTAATCTAACATACCTCAAAAGAATGTTTTTAATAATGTGATATCCGCTTAATATCCCTGCTTTTAATTCAAACAAGCTTGCACACTCGAATTATTAATGTGAAATATTCGTCTTTATAAAGTCTGATTTCCTAATTTGAAGTATTGGATTTATGGCGTTTTTCATTCAAATTTTCATATACCTCTCTCTTCCCTCTCTCTATATATACAGGGTGGTCGCCTGAAAAACGTGACATTTTACGTTGCAAATTTTATTATCTTAATTTTATTTTGTTTAAATTTTATTGCGTCTGGCTTATTCACTTCTTCGATTTGCACAGACGACACATTGAGCATTGGTGAATGTATTATATTATTATTATTTGAAAAACTTTATAAAAGTTATTATTTGTAAAAATTAATTACCGTTTGAGAAATTTCCCGCTTTTGTAGCAACCACCCTGTATATTTGTATATTTCGGAAATATCAATGAAAGAGAGCTTATTTCTGAAAGAGAAGCGAGCGCTTATGTTTGTCTATTTTTTAATATTTTTATTCCGCTGGGGGATTAGTGATCTAACGCTCGTGAAGTGTATAAGAACTTGCAATACTTGTTAGCCCTTTCACTTCGAATGGTTCATACCATCATAATTACGTGCCGGAAGACGACTCATAGACGACTTATTAAACATGAAAGAACAGTGTTTGATCTCTTGTCAGCTGATAGAAAAATAGATAAAATAAATAAACAGAGGCTTCCGCTAATTTTAAATTGGTCCCAGAATATATGTCCATAAATATAATGCTACATCGTTTGGACTTGTTTCATAGCAAACATTATTTTAATCTCGAAAAAATATTTGTTAAAATGGCGGGAAATCAAACATGTTCCGCTAGACTTGAACATTTTTCACAGACATGAAAAGAACCCATCAATGTTGATTTAATTTTAAAAAAGCTTCATTTTAAACAACACTTTCGATTTTCAACTCTTTTGGGATTTGAAAAAGGATGTAAACAATAAGAAATTAACCGTCGATGTATCACAACCATTCTTTTACTAGGACAGAGTAATATCTCATCTTGCTTCGATAATTGTAGAAACCATGTAACAGTTGCCCGTCATCCTTACAGTTCGATTTTGATTTCTCTCATTTCCACTTGTCTGATCCCTCACATATTATCGGTGTGGAACGAAATGATGCGAATATTGAGTAAATACGAAGGAACATATAAGCTTGTTTTTTATCGATAGAAATAGAGGGTGTTTAAGAATGGACATTATATTGACAAATAAAGCAAGCATTTATGAATGACGCTTAAATATCCTTTTAGTTAACCTTTTTCCGAGGAACCAAATGTAGTACCTGTTCTGATACTACACTTCATATGTGCTGTTTTCCGTTGGTGAAGCATATTTGTTTTAGACTGAGACAATTTAAATTCTTTATCCAAATGAAGACTCTCTTTTTAGGAGCTGGAGTTTCCCAACATTAAACACCGACCTTATGTTTAACTCTGCCTTCGTTGGAAGGCAAGTAGGTAGATATTTATTTATATATATATATATATATATATATATATATATATATATATATATATATATATATATTCGTGTCTGTGTGTGTCTCTGTGTGTAGACATATATACAGATTAGTTGGAAAGTAACAGTCTATACTTTTGAGTAAGTTATTACTGAACTATAATTCTGACAAGAAATGAATGGAGGGAGCAATTGTTATGCGTTATTTTTTCCTTTAATCTTTACATTCTACGAGCGATGTTTTTCACAGTGGGGAAACATGTGTTTTCTGGGTCGGCTGCTGTTTTCAATACTCTAATATTATTCATCATTATTCATCTGCCAATCTATCCATCTTGTTGACCCTAATCTCCGAGTGCGTTTTCCGCCTTGATAAGTGTTGACTTATAAGTAAAAAAAAAAGGAAAAAAGACAGTTTCATTTTCAAATCAGTTAATGCGGTTTCCATGCAGCCATATCGATTTTAAATAAAACCCCATGCTATACACTTTCTTATCATATTTATTTCTTGTAAAAAAATATACTTCAGTAATAAATTACGAGCACTTAATAATAGAGGTACTTTCCAATCACCATATACATGCATATATATGCATGTGTGTGTTTCGGAGAAGTACTTTCATCCCATCATGCAAAAGTTAGCAAGTAAAACACGTTCCCTTTTTGTCCCTGGACAAAACTATTGAAACTGATGAGAAGAAACAAGAAAGCAAAGAGCAAGTCAGACTTACCGCATAGCCTATAATTATTTCAGGAAGAAACTATCGACTCTATAATAAATAGCCGACGGAGAGTCTCTTTATTAGCACATCATAAATGATGATATGTATTTATATATATATATATATATATATATATATATATATATATATATATATATATAGATAGATAGATAGATAGATATATAGATAGACAGATAGACAGATAGATAGACAGATAGATAGATATGTGTGAGTGCGTGCGATAATATAAAAAATGTCTTTTCATCGTTAAGATCGATATTTATGAGAATCAATTCCCAAAGCAAAATGAAGCTCAATATTTTATATTTGAACCTGTAAAAATTATTTTTTAAAATTGCAACAGAGCTAGAAATAAATAAAATGACCAATTAGTGTAGTAACATTGTGTTATTTTTATGTAATTATCAGAAGAAAAAATCTTACACATGTTTCTGGAGAAAATTCGCAGCATACTTGAATTACATATGATATAAATGTTATAACTTGAATTTTATACGAATATTCTGTGAAGTTTCTCCAGAAAAATGTGTTATTTTTAGGCTCCGAAATTGATATCAAATAAGTATAGTATGATATAATTCTGATCTGTAGTTAATTTAATACTTAAGCTTACCATCACCCGTGAACTTGGGAGGGCGAACGGGTAAAGAGCTTCAAAAAAGAGAAATACTTTTTAACGTTAAATTTACATATATTTACGCTATGTTACTAATTGTGACCAAAAGGTCAGGTTTGTTTGGAATGAATACGAGGATTAAATGTTAATATGATATTGTGAGATTTAGAAAAATTACCAAAATTCATAGGTAAATAGAAACACTTCAGAACATCAGAGCGGATTCGCTAACTGATTAGTTAAGACATATTCGTGCTTGTTCTCACCAGTGGGGTCTCGGCCCCCACGGTACATGGCAGAGTGTGAGAAAACATTTTAATATCAGAATAAAGTGAGCGATGCAATTCCTTTTGTGATTTTTATTAGTCTTCAATGGTAAGCAACCCTACGATGTCAATATGTCAGAAGAAATGTGATTAGAATTCTCCGATAGATAAACAAGTGTTCTCCTATTTTGTCTCATATAATGTTCCCCCAGAAATAAGGCTAAGCCTGGGACATCATTACTATCAATGAATCACCAAATTGTAAGATAACACATCAAACAGCTATTTTTTTCAGTAGTAAAAGTTATTTTTAGTAGTGTGTGTGAAAGGGGTAGAGTAAGATGATTCCCCTTAAGTGATGTATTTATTTAAGATAAACTTCAATTAATATATCGATTGTAATGGACACCAAATTCTGTGACTATTAACAGTTTGTTTGACTAAACTTTTACATGTTTAGAGGGACAGTTTGTTATGAGATTTCAATGCAAAATGAGCATTTCTTTCCGGAACGACATTACTGTAACTTGAATATTTGTTTAAACTTCGGTCGAAAAGTAAGTAAAAGGAATATATTTAACGTTAATCTATATATTAAAGTGAACTTGTGTGTTTCTCGCTCACTTCAATAATAACTGACTCATATTTAATTTTCATATGAATAGAAACACAGGCTTAATCTTAATAATATCTGATAATAAAAAAATGAAAGAAAAGAATAATCATTTATGCCACTTTCATTTAATGAGACAAAATAGGAATGCTTAAACTTAATAAAAACTGATAATAATGAGAAGAAAGAAAATCATTCCTTTCACTTTTAGGTACTCTCATAGAAAACACACCATGTTTTCGTGATTCGCGTCGTTAACGTTAAGAGTTGACGAGCGATAACTGCCAGACTGGCAGACGATAAATTCAGACGAAGACAATCAAAGTAAAATACATATATAAAAAGTAACCATAGTTAATTAAATGTTTTAAAATAAAATGTGTTTTTTGTGCACCGACAAGTTTCAAGAAATGACCTTTTGAATATAAACAAACAACGAAAACATTGTTTTTAGCCAATTTCTTGTTTGTTTGTTTTTCATGTTTTTTCCAATGTTTTCTGTTTTATTTTTAACATATTTTGAGTTAGTGTTTACAGTCAGGGTTTGAGTTTAGTGTTCAGCTTAATGATTAAGTTTAAGGGTTTGAGGTTTAGGGTTTAGGGTTAGTCTTTCGTTAGAAGTGACCGTTGCTGGCAGAAGTAAATGAGTCCCGCGGAAGATTCAACGCACTTGCACAGATCGTAGACATTCATTTTCTTAACACGCTGACAGATCGAAGAAATTAATTTTTCCCAAAAGTTATCATCTTCTTGCTTGCAACCTGATTGCATAATACCTGCTGCAACTGATTGGTTAATAGTTTCGTCAACTCTCGGGCGCTTCCGAGACCTGCCCGAACGTTGATGACGCAAAGTCACTGAAACGCGGTGCGTTCTCTATAAGAGTACTAACTTTTAATATAAACACAAAAATATCCTTTTATTATTATCATTAATATAATTATTATTATTAGTCGTAATAGTAGTAGTAGTAGTAGTCATAGAAGAAGCATTGTTAGCAGTAATAGTATTATTATTATTAGTAGTAGTAATTAACCCTGTCTTCTTTATTCTCATCGATTAATTTTATATTCTCATCCATTAGTTTTGTCTTCTTATTCTTATCGATTAATTTCGTTTCAATGGTTTCGAATGGTGGATAAGTATAAAATTGCGAAGCGATAGCTAGCAGGTGAAACCGCTAATCATAAATAAATCTATAGTTTTCAGAAGAATTACATTTTTTTGATTAAAAAATAAAAAATGTTGAGACTCCTCTCTTGATTTCTTATTATGTTATGTTTTAGGTGAATTTATATTGAATTCTTTGAATAAGTTAGTAGAATGACAATGGTAAAATCACGCATATATTCATACAAACGAGAGAAACGCAGCTGTAAGTTAAATCAGCTCATATAATTCCTAGGTTAATGGATTATGCAAACGCTACAATGGGATTGTATGGAATACTATACACTTATAGGTCGTCGGCGACAGATGTCGTAATTAAATGTTGGAAAAAGCGGATGCCCGAGAATATTTATGTTATCCTAAATCTGTTGTGCACGAGTAGGAATAGAATATTACATTAGATCTTTTTAGATTCCCGCCATTTAGCTTTGCTGGGACCGTTCTTCATTCTTGTCTACCACGACCGAGTACTCTCTTGCCAAAAGGACACAGCCGCAAGAACAATAAATGGCTCCGAGCTGAACTAAAGTAGAACTGCCGGAGCCCAACCCACACGATGCTATTATTAGAGACCATGATGGCAGTCGAACGGACGTCTATCTAAAATATCTAACTAGACGGAATATAATCTGCGAGAAAGCTCATTCTCCTCGATTGAGCAAATCACTCTAACTACTGATATCACTGATGATACGCTGTTCGCTTCGGTATCTTTTTGTCAACCTAGAGGTCGATATTTTCGGGATTAATTATGGTTAGGCTCGGTTCTAGGAATTGCACTCTTACAGACATTACCTCTTTTAACAGGGGGTTGGTATATTGCTGATCTACTCAGATGCCTCTAATGACGGGTCTGTTTTCAGCGATTTTACATCCGATCACAACGACTCCCCTCTCCTGGACAGCTGAATTTCTCACTATTCCGGTCTTGTTCCACATCTGTCTGGACTGAGAAGCAAGTAAATACTAAGTGATGTTACGCTAGATGTGTATATTTGTTGGCATCCGTCTGTTGTGGAAAGCAATGTTGTTCTGCGCCTCAGGTCAGTCCGTTGCAGTGTCTGTCGTGACTGTGCAGGGCTATCCTGGATCAACAAGCTCTATTGTTGTTGGCATAGATGTAAGATTGTTCTAAGAGCTCTGAAACAACTATTTGTTCGTCTGTTCTCTCCCCCCCCCCAATGCTGGTATCTCATCTCACTTCTGTTAGTGCATGCCTTCACAGCCCTTCTTCAGCAGCTGCAGGATTCAGCTACGGACAGCCAGCTTGCTGTGTCGATGTAACCAAACGTCATGTGCTGCTTGCATGCAGAATCCTTGTCGCGTATAAATAGGACTTCGTGTTGGTATGTGAATAAAGATTTAGTCGATTGCAACAACTCTGATAACACCACAATGTCAGCTAAAAAGCGCAAACAATATCGGCGCGTTATGGAGTTGTTTACGTAAGCAGATCTATTACAAGTTATAGAAAACGATTTGGATATATGAAGGTCGTTCTGAACTCTAGTTGTAGCTCAGTCACGCGGAAAATATATTAATTCAATAGAGTAATTAAATGTCAGATTCATTTCATGATTGTTGCTTTCTCTTTATTCGTAGATGTATAAGCGATACCCACTTAAAGATAAAAGATTGAACTGTTAAAGGTTTCAGTATTTACGCGATAGAGGGCGCCACATGAATTACAATGAATGAAAAGAACTGCATACAGAACATAAGAGAGGATGACTAGAGAGTAAGAAAGATAAAGCCACCAAGAGAAAAGGATACAAAAAGAAAGAGACAGAAAGAGAGTATGTGTGTGTGATGAAACTTATTGAGAATAAATTTAAAAATGAATAATAATCAAGAGGAAAATATATACTAAATTACTGTAAAATAAAAAAATAGATATAGATATAGGGAGAGATTGGAAAGAGAGAGATTGGAAATAGAAATAAAGTAAAAGAAAAAGGAAGACAAAGAAACCATGCGAGAAAGCGTTTAAGATAAAACAGAAAAAAGAGCCAAAGACTGATAGATATGTAGAACGAAACAATTGAAGGTAATATTTAATTTTCCAGTAATATCGTCAATTTGGATGTTTTATTGTTACCCTTTTCTTCATCCATACTTCGCAAAAACAATTATGGAACCCCTGAAAACAAATTTTTTATATCAAAATCTCTTTGAAAGGCATTTTCGTAGATGCAGCTTCAAATCTCTCTGAATGCCGTTGTTCCGGTTGGTCTGTCGGTCGGTCGGTCGGTCGGTTATCAATTATAAATAGTATTTCCACCTACCATCAAATGGACGTAACTTATTTTAGATGCGTTTTAGCACGTCTATAGGATGCTTTGCCAGTCGCTCTGTGATGTTTAAATGTTCGTTGGTCTGTCACACTGTAGTTATAAATAGCATTGTAGACATTACATGTCTCTTTATTTATAAACAACAGTTTCGTTGGTCTGTGACGTTTAAGCATTTTCGTTTGTTATGCCTTAGTTTTAATACCATTTTTTGGCTTAAACTTTGAATAGCATTGTCATTGGTCTGTGCTACTTTGTTTTAAAATATTATTTTTGTCGATGTGTGACCCTTACATTTTAAATAGCATATTCTTTGATCTGTCATTCTTATGTTGCCAATAGTATTTTCGTCGGCATTTGATACTTAAGTTTCAAATAGTATTTTCGCTTTTCTGTTAAACTTTAATTTTGAATGGCAGTTTCTATGACGCTTACGTTTGAAATGGCATTTTTGTTTGTCTGTGATGATTTAGTTTTACATAAATTTTATTTGGTTTGTGACGCTTTATTTTGGTAATACCATTTTCTGTAGGTTTGATATGCTTTAGTGCCAAATAGTATTTTTCATGTTCTCTGAAGATTATTTTTAACAAGCACTTTCCTTAGTCATGAGCCTTAAGTTAAAATAGCATATTTTGATCTGTAATGAAAAAGTTTTAAATAGCATTGTCCTTAGTCTGTATTGCTTACTTTTAAAATAGCATTGACGTTGGTCTGTCAGGCTTAAGTTTAAACGACATTTTCTATTGCTAAACGTCTACAGTGAATAGACGTAACTTCATAACATGCGTCCATATTTTCTTTGTGAAGACTAATGTGAAATCGTATAAACATTGTTCTTTTGTAAGCCTTTTAAATAGAAAAAATTCACAGCAAGAAGTCCAGCAAGATGCACCAAATATGACTCAGATTATCGTAATTATATTTTTTTAAATATTCAGAATATAATGTGTTACGCTTATGATATTTTTGAAAGGCAAGCCTCAGGCAAGTTGAATTCCTACGTGGCTTGGTTCCTTCAAACATAACCGGCGCGGGGGCCATCGGCCTTTCTTGTATTCAGAGAAACGAAGATGTTGCCATTTTTATCTTACACATTATTTATACAATGTAGAATTACCTCAGTTGTTTCAAAGAGAACACGTAGAAGTTCCGTCTAGTTTACTGGTTTGGTGAATGTATACTTGCGTGCGCAAATGTTCCGATAATGGCGATAACAAGGAAACACATTTTCTTTATTACATTTCAGAAAGGCGCTTCTGCAAAAAAAATTTGATAAACGACTATGGCCTCATCTAACTGATATTTAAGTGGCGGAGTTACTGCTTCATATGACTGTGTTTCTGCTAGAATATAGAACCTCTCATTATGAGTTCTATACCTAGTGTCTAAAGATGAGGCAATTTAGGATGCTATACCAACTATATTGGTGAAATATTGATTTATGTAGGGAGAAAGCTACTATCTAATTATGGCCGTATATGTAGAGGTCTGGAGAGTTTGAAAAGGTAACTAAGGTGTTAGAATTGCAAGTCAAAGAAAATAGCAGAACAATGATGAAGGTTCTGTGGTAAAGTCCCATATTTTTCGTAATGCGATTACTCATGAAAACGTGTTCTTATCTGGTAGACGTTTGGATAACTTTGCATGGTGTGGCTGACTAAATACACTGACTGAGTTTATTAAGCTGCAATCGAGCACATTACTCACATGATGGTATAACACAGTTTTAGATGCATCTCTTAATTGCATGAGAGGAGAGACGATATCTGGATTAAACAAGACCGAGTAGTGACAATGGTTAAATTAATAATGACACAGAATGACGAACTGGAGGTGCAAAGTTTGTAATCAAGTGGGCTCCATAGTACCACTTTAACTTCGGGATGTTGGCAAACATGTGAATAGGATGAAGCAGTCGAACAAAGTCGTACCGTGATGACTCATATGTTTTTTACAGAAATGAGACGAGTACTGCGTGTATGTTCCCGAAATAAAGATAAGGGTAGATCTGAGTTCTGTAAGTTAGTGTAAATGTAAATATTATCGATGATGTCCAGCAAGGACATTTATTTGACCGTACTCTTACATCATAAAAAGTTCTTCGTTCGTCAATGGTAAGCGCCAATATAGCATCTCATAACTGATTATGTATTTGTTAACCACTGTATTTCGAAAGCAATAAGGAACGAGGCACACATAAACACCTGCTGTTGATTGATACACAAATAATCGAAAACTGAACGTATGGATTAACACGGAGAAGACAGGCATAGAACTGGTAGTTTGCTCCCACATTTTTGGTATTCGTCGCTGTAACCGGCAATGGATGAGGTATTTCAAGAACTCATGTTCCGATCGGTTTGGTTGAATTCTTTGACGCAGCGGTGAATTCATTTGGAGCCAGCTCAGCACAGCCGGGTAAATATCGTCACAGATAATTGGCTACTACACCAATAATGTAAGACGATAGACAAAACATTCTACACTGAAGAAACTGAGACTCTGCAGTCGGAGTGCGCGACTATAAATATCATGTTAGACACAAGAAAGGTGGCTAATATCGAACGGAAAACTGGATCTCGGGTGTGAAGATGTCTATGTAGTTTATATCAACAGAAGTCATCAAGTCGAGCATAAAATAATGTGAAGCTTATTTATCTATTTACATGGACTCTTTGCATTGGTTAAAAAGAAAAGTTGGGAGTTAGAGACGACTTAAACAGGTTACCGATTGATATCACCCATTAGCACAGTAGACATTTTCAGAGACTCAGTGATTGTGCTCCCTTCCAGTTAACAGTACGGTGACTGCCACTACAATGATAGGGTGTTTACAGTCTAGTATTTATTAACATGGTAAACCACGTGAAATGTTTACTGAAAACTTACAGCTTTTACTGAGGCGTCTATGACTCAGAGGGAATGGTATATTAGAAAGGAACAGAAGTATCAAAATTATTTTAACCAGATGCAGATGCAGATGAACTCTATTTATATAATAGCACGACTTACGATACCCGTTTCTCTTTGATCTCATTGCTATCTTATCCGCGTGATACTAAGTGGATGACATAATTTAAAAGATATATGACTACTTTAAGAACAGGTTATTTCCTGAAGGTATGCTATAGGAAACTATATAAGCAAAACTATTTATCTGAGCGAGTAAAAATTATGCATAATGGCTACTGTTTGCAAGGAAAATGACATGCATGCATCAAATTTGGAATGATTGGATATATAAATTTCGTCAAAAGTTCGAGCAATGTCAAGTTCAAAATCTACAATAGTGTGATGAACAATAGACAATCGACAATACCCCAGCTATCAAATCACAACGATGTTGTTTACACGGCAACTGATAAGGCTGAACTACTTGCTCAGCGTTTCGCTTTAAACTCCACTTTGCACTAAGCAAACAATACCCTCCCTGAATTCCTATTGCGGGCTGAAGCCACACTTGAGAACCTGGTCAGAGACATCATACATACCATTGCTATAATGTTGCTTCCTTGTGTCTGTTTTACAAGTATTCAATGGATTGTGCTCTGATGCGCTTGCTGCTCTGATACCCCCACAACGTGAATTCACTAGACCAACCCGACAATCTGCCAAACCACATCCATTCACTGTTGAAGTCCCCAGATGCCGAAGAGCTTTCTACTCCAAAAGCCTATTTCCTCGTGCTGCTGGACTCTGGGATTCCCTTCCTGCTCCCTGTTTTCCTGTCAGTACTGGCATGCAGGCATTTAAAACTAAGTTAAGCAAACATCTCACTGCGCAACTCTCAACTTAGGTGGACCCCCCTCAAAAAAAAAAAATGTCACCCTTTTTTTCAGTAGCCCCTTACGTCTACAGTGGTGGCCTGCCTTGTTTGGGGTGAACTATGTTAAAAAAAGAATGCATTATCTATGAGTAACAGAACTAAAGATATCGCCAAAAGTATGCTTTAAACTTTTCCATGGCCTTGAACTTTGACCTAGATATATCCAAATTAAATCACTTCCAAGATAGAACATGACTGATATTTTTACGATGTTTGGTTATCATAGGTCAAACGATGTGGACGATAGGCTGTACAAAAGCATAGGTACAAACTCGACTGAAAACATAACCTCAACCTTGGGGGAGCTAACGATAGCTACTAGTAAGAGAGAGAATGTTGTTCCGATTCAGAATTGTATCCAGTAAAAGAGGTTTACCCGATTGTATTTTTCTGTAATCAGGAGATTAGTAAATAATTCCATATAAATATTCGATTTTTGTTATCAAAAAAGAAAATAAATTTTGCTTTACCTAAAAACACACACAATATAGAACAATATAATTTTATGTTAAAATAACACAATGCCCATTAGACGTCTTATATATACATATATATATATATACATATATATATATATATATATATATATATATATTGTAGGGTCATTTATTTTATATACACTCAAAAATATATTTGACACTACAGATATCGGCCTATATAGACACGATGGATTAGCGATAATAGCAGGTTCCAACAAAGTCCAGACAGCAAACCTCAAGAAATTTATGCATATGTAAATGATAAAAACTAGGCCTAAAAGTAGAAGTACTGGCTAACATAAAAATAACTCACTTTCTAGATGTCACGTCAAACTTAAATAAAACTACTTACGAACTATACCTAAAAGATAACGCCAATCCAATACACGTAAACCTAAAGTCTAATCACTCCCATCAATCATAAAACTGATTCCGAATTCTATCGAACGTAGGCTAATCAATAATTCTATAAACGAAAATGTATTTACAAAATCAAGCAACATTTACAATACAGCTCTAAAAGGTGGTTACTATAAAAAACAGGACACCAATACTTATTATAAAATTAAAAATAAAACGGAAAGAAATATAATCTGGTATACACTGCCCTATAATTAGATGCTAAAAACTAAACTAGGCAACAAATTCCTAAATCTGATTGAAAAACACTTCCCTGTAAACAATCCCCTACATAAAATATTCAATAAAAAATAACCTAAAACTACCCTACAGCTGCTGCGTTAACGTAGAAATGATAATCAAGGCACACAATAACAAAATATCAAAAAAGAGAAGCAGAGAGAAAGAAACAAATAACAAATTGCATAAAAAGTGACAAATATAGCAAAAATAACTCTAAGAAGAACAAAAATATAAACACTACAAATAGAAATAAACAAAACACTAATAGTAATCACCCGAATAAGAATAAAAAAGTTAGCAATGAAGAGAAAATTGTAACTGCATAAATCGTACACTCTGTCCACTACAAAATAAATGCCTAACCAAAAGTATTGTTTACCAAGAAACAATATCATTGGGAGCTCTAAGAAAATGGACGCTCACCAATAATTGAATTGAAAATAATACTACAGGTCAGTATATGTAGAAATTTAGACCCCGTGTAGATTATGTTCGAATGAGAAATTTGAAATCCTAAACTTTAAAGACCCTCAAAATCTATTAAACTGTAGAAGTGAGATAGCAAACAGCTGCCTGCAAAAAATAAAATTTACCTTTGGCTAACAATACATAAATTAATAAATAACCAAACAAATAAGAAAAAAAAAAACTAAAACCTAAAAACGTAAAAACAAAAACCTAAAATAGTAATACAAAGAACCACAAGGACACCATTATATTGACACAACAAAGAAACAGGGATAGGCCACTTTATAGAAACCAGAACAATAGAATAGGAAATAGGGAGTATACCTAACCGGACCTTTCTTAGTGAAAAGCCCAACAATTGCCTAAGAAAACAACAAAGGATCCGATTGGTTAACTAGTTGTCGTGTATATAAAACACCCGGCAAAACTAACTCCATGCATTTTAGCCTGAAGATTCCACCGGGGGATGAAACGTGGGAGCTTCTTTGTAGCTTAATTGCCATAAATATATTTTCATAACTTACTACTCACATACATATATAACTTACTACTTACATACACACACACACACACACACACACACACACACACACACACACACACACACACACACATATATATATATATATATATATATATATATATATATGTATATATATATATATATATATATATATATATATATAATTAACTTGTTACAAATATCCAGGGGGTATAAACCCGAAGGAAGTTGAAACCGGGTTTATGAGAGTGCTCAATGAAAATCAGAGCAAAATATATTTTATTGACTGGTGCTTAGTCATTATTATTGGTAGTAGAACTATAAAAGCCTACCATCACTTGTAGACTTATTTCGCCCAATGACTTCACAAGTAGCAGGATGGTAATAATTATTATTATGTTTATTATTATTATTATTATTATTATTATTATTATGATTTTGTTATTATTATTAATGCTATTGTCACTGCGACTATCGTAGGTATGATCGGCATTGTTATTATTATTATGGTTATTGTAATTGATTTTATTAATGCTGAAAGTGTTAATACCATTAAACTTCTTTTATATAATGATTCCACTAGTATTAATTTTAGTATAATATAATCACAATTAAAACATATTATCACGACAAAATTAACTACCATTATTGAGCAAGCCATAAATAATTATATTAAAATAGAATGCAAAAGTAGCAAATAATACCCTAAATTAAAATTATCAAACATTTTTATCTACACGATAATTCACCTATTAAAAGAAAAATGACAGTTATAACTTTATAATTATAATTCTATTCTCATTATTAAATTAAACCCACCCTCCCCCACCCACGCCCTGGTTGGAATTGAGGTCACGCTGGCCCAGACACGAGAAATCACCCCACTCAACTTTTTGAAACAACTTGTTGTGGTCTCCCCCCCTCCCTCTCCCCCTCTCATGTCCTCGATATAGACAGAGCTCTATCTCCGTCCCCCTCCCTCTGATGCATCTTCAATTTCTGGTTGAGGTTGAATTAAAAATCTTCGCCATTTGGTATCCATTCTCGCCTGAAAAGTTGGCGCTCTTTGTGGGCGCTAATGAAACAGGATATATTTTGTCGCAATAAATGGAATAATAAAATCATCAACAAAAAAAATATATATATATATTATATGCGTTAAATCTATACAAACATAGCTTTGCTACACATATCGGGCCATGTCTATTGTCGCAGCCGCAATAATCTCCGTTCTTCATGCATTCACAATGGTGAGTCTCTACAATATAAATGTATGAAAACGGACATTTTTCTTTGTATTAAGGATGTTGAAAGTATTGTGACTGCGACCGAGCCACGTTTCGGAGTGTGTAGCTATTCCATGTTTCATAAATAAACTTTTGTTTATTATAAATAGCTCTATTACCTATTGAGCACACTTTTATAAACATAGTAAAGATTCTCCGGGGTATGTCCATGTAAATACACAATTTACCTGGATTAATATATATATATATATATATATATATATATATATATATATATATATATATATATATATATATATATATATATATCGTATGAAAATATATCAATGGCAAGTAATCTACACAGAGGCGTTCATGTTTCAATTTCGCAGGAAATCATCAGGTGTTATGCGCGGATTTTTCTCGAATTATTTGTATCTGAGTAGTATTTACTAACAAATCAGATACTCATTCTTAAGCTATATATGAAGATATAAAAGCAGTCGCTAAAAATATAGAAAGATTTAAAAGCAATGCTGATTTTCTTGCAAGAATGAAACATGGACGGATCCGTGTAGAGTACTGCTCATATATATATTTTTATGCTACTACTGCTACTGCTACTATACTACTACTACTACTACCACTAGTACTACTCACGTATTGAAGACTGTTGAAGTAAATAGTGAAAATATATACACAATATATATCACTTTATAATATTATATTAAATGATATAATATATATAGTTGATGGTAAAATACACGATATGTGATAACATTTAATGTCGTTGGTAGAAAATGTAGTGAAAGACAAACAGAAATGAAATAACACTGAGGAGAAAATAAACAACAAGCGTTTGACCAGTTTCTTTTTGACCTACGAACGTCTCCAGAGAAGCTCTTATTTCTTTTCCTTCCTATCTGTTTTCACTACACGTTTCATCCTTGTTCAATTATTAGTGTAGAGGTAGCTATTCATGCCAGTCGCACGATTCGAACTCCGGTACAAGAGTCACATTTAACTCCAATTCAGAACGCGTTGACCAATAAGTCCACCGTAAATTGTTACATACGATATGAGAAATACATCCTATATATGTGTCAAAAAGGGTGGCAGCTAAATTCAACCATCATAACAGTGTTCAACGGGAAGTAACACACATTATAACTTTTGACGGCTTCCTTCATTTATTTATTAAACGGCCCACCTGAGAAAGGCTACAAATAAGTATTTTCATAATAAATATTTCAATATCATCTACATAATCATCAGTGTAGGGATAAACAGTAAGGCTAGTCGCACGATATATATATATATATATATATATATATATATATATATATATATATATATATGTATGTATGTATGTATATATATATATATATATACATAATATGAGACAAAATTATACTTTTAGATAATTGAACCTATAGTGAAATGGTTTAAGCTCAATATACGAGATAAAGCAATTATGAAGATAAATGAAAAAAGAGAGATAAAGATGTACGGATGACAAATCTATTTTGTCTTCGATTGTTCAATGCAAGGTGTACTCGATAAAAAACATGTTTATTTTTCCTTCCTTAAGCCAGGCTTTTGAAAGATTAAAATCTTATCATCAAAGGAATTACATATGTGGATAAGTTTGCAAGGATATATATATATATATTTAAGTATAGAATGTCTATAATATTCTAAAATGTTCAAAATCGCAAGCTTAATGAAGTTGTATTACAAGCTTTAGAGCGTATATATATGTACGTAATATGTAGGAATAGCATTGACTCTGGAAAAAATAAACATAAATATATTTAAAAATACAGAATAAACATAGTAAAGATTATTATTCGTCGGTAGGAGAAAGAAAAATTACAGATATTCGCTGATATATTAAAGTAACGAGATGAAAAGAACAGAAGAACAGTATGGTTGTAGCCCCCCACCCCAACTTGCTTTTCATTTTCCCCAACCCTGAGAAATATTTTAAGTTAAAAAAAAGCAAAAAATTTGGCCCGACCCCTAAAAAGTTCGGCCCGACCCCTAAAATTTTCCCTGACCCCTCAATCTCTCCAGCCCCTCCCCAACTTTTTTTTCACTCTCCCACAACCCTGAGAAATATTTTGAGATAAAAAAAATAAAATTTGGCCCTACCCCTAAAATTTTCCCTGACTCTCTAATCTCTCCAGCCCCCCTCCAACTTTTTTCACTCTCCGACAACTCTGAGAAAGATTTTAAGTGCAAAAAAAAAAAAATTTGGCCCGACCCCTAAAAAATTTGGCTCGACCCTTAAAATTTTCCCCGACCCCTCAATCTCTCCAGCCCCCCACCCAACTTTTTTTCACTCTCCCACAACCCTGAGAAATATTTTAAGTAAAAAAAAATTTGGTCCGACCCCTAAAATTTTCCTCGACCCCCTAATCTCTCCAGCCCCCTTCCCCAACTTTTTTTTCACTCTCCCACAACCCTGAGTAATATTTTAAGTCCATGAAAAAAAAAAGAAAAATTTGTCTTGACTCCTAAAAAATTCGGCTCGACACCTAAAATTTTTCCTGACCCCTCAATCTCTCCAGCCCCCCACCCAACTTTTTTTCACTCTCCCAAAACCCTGAGAAATATTTTAAGTTAAAAAAAAATTTAAAAAATTTGGCAAGACCCCTTAAAAATTGGGTCCGACCCCTAAAATTTTGACCGACCCCTAATCTTTCCAGCCCCCCCCCCCAACTTTTTTCCCTCTCCCACAACCCTGAGAAATTTTGTAAGTTCAAAAAAAAAATAAATAAAATAAATTCTCTCCAGCATCCCCCCAACTCGATGTTCACTCTCCTTCAACCCTGAGAAATATTTTAAGTTAAAAAAAAAAGAATTTGGCCCGACACCTAAAAAATTTGGCCCGACCCCCTAATCTCTCTATCCCCATTCCCCAACTTTTTTCACTCTCTCACAACCCGTAGAAATATTTTAAGTTAAAAAAAAAAAAAATTTGGCCTGACCCCTAAAATTTTCCCCGACCTCCTAATCTCACCAGCCCTCCTCCCCAACTTATTTCCCTCTCCCACAACCCTGAGAAATTTTGTAAGTTCAAAAAAAAAATAAAAATAAAATTTGGCCCGACCCTAAAAAATTTGGCCTGACCCCTAAAATTTTCCTTGACCCCCTAATCTCTACAGCCCCCCTCCTACTTTCCTGTCACTCTCCCACAACTCTGAGAAATATTTTAAGTTAAAAAAAAAACGTCTTGACCCCTAAAAAATTTGGTCCGACCCTTAAAATTTTCCCCGACCCCTCATTCCTTTCACCCCCTCCCCCAACTCGATTTTCACTCTCCCTCAACCTTGAGAAATATTTTAAGTAAAAAAAAAAATAAAATAAAATTTGGCCCGACCCTAAAGAATTTTCCCCAACCCCCTAATCTCTTCACCCCCCCCCCACCTCATAACTTTTTTTCACTCTCCCACAACCATACATATATTTATACATACATATATTCATACATACTATATATATATATTGTGTCATATTACTTCAGTTAGAGTTCTCAGAAATCAAGGGCCCCTTCCTGGGGGCTAACACTTGATCTCTATATGAGATACGTAGGTATTCGCCTGTTCCATTAAAGTACTCCTTTACCACTCTAACGATATGTTAGTAAAGAAGTTAAGAACATTAATTGTTCTCTCTCCAATTGACCAGTTAACTATGTGTTGTGGACCCGTTTAGGGGTACCAACAATGAAATAAAAGAACAACAGGTTTAGAGATAATAATAATGAATTGTATTGAACAGAGAAATTATACACACGTCAGTGTTGGCAGTGCTAGTGCCAAAATGTACTAAATATTTATTTGCACAATAAAAAATCATACGAAATGTGGCACAAGGCCAAAGAAAGGGGAAGGGGAAAGCGATCGGTCCGATTCTAACTTTTTAACCTAGCTAGTTCCATGCAGGACCATCATTCACCAAAATACCACATTTATACTGTACATCCATCTCCAATCACCAAAAGAGATCACTCCATGAATAACCTACTTAAAACCCATATTTATAAATATGCAACGGGGGGGGGGAGGGAGGGGTATGATAAAACACTATATACAAAAAATGAGAATATATACAATTGAAAAAAAAAGAAAAAGAAAATTAGTAAAACTGTGGCAGATGCGCAGATTTGCCAGTCGAAACGAAAAACTCGAAAAAAGGTTTGATGCAGGCCCCAACGCTTTATTAACAACACCTCCTTCGAAAATTTCGAAGGGTGACCTGCATCCTGACAGATCTAGTGCTATGTCACCTAGATGGGGACGGGCTGAAAAAAAAGGGGCCATAATGAAATCAGTGACATCCTAGCTAAGTTATTAAACTCATAATAACTAAAAAACTGTCCTAGTCTTAACTTAAACAGTCAATGTTCGGTTTTGCAACCCAAAATCCTCTACCTAAGGTACGTCTAAATACCACTCTATTCTTGTACCAGTCACTCTACACAGTCGTGCACCACGCACCCACCTTTCACCAAAATCTGCCGAAGAGAGTCTCACTCTCTCGGGCCTAATGCGGGCTTTCAGGTAATATTTGAAAATTGCAATAAGGTCGAGAGGAGCGAAGGTCTCAGCTCCGTAGACTGTCTGCATTCGAGTCTTCCATATCGTATCTCTCATGACTGCTAGTAAACTTAAAAATAAAAATCGTTTTATCCTATCATTTGTCGGAGCCCAGTTGCTACATACATTGATAGGTTCCAGGTTAAAAGAAGATACGTCAAGAATGCGAACCATGAATCCAGAAACAAGCCTAATCCGCGGCACGACTATACGGCAAGTAACGAAGGCGTGAACCAAGGTCTCGTCCTCGTCACCGCACATAAGACAAGTCGGCGAATTTGCCAAGCGAGCTGAATGAAGCCTCTTCCGGACCCAGAGGGAATTTCTTATATATCAGCCAGATCAACGATGCCTCGTCATTATCAAAGCATCTTAACCCAGGCGTCCAAGGCCAGATTGAGCGTAGCTCCCCCCTCGACAAACCAAGCCCCTCAATCCAAACATCATGAAAGGTTACCCTCACCATGACACGATATATTGCCTTCCGGGACATCAGCAGGGTGTCAGAGAGGCTTTCTTTCACCCTTGAGAAAAACTTCAAAGTGTGTCTACATTCGCGAAAAAATGAACACTCACTTCGGGGCAACCTGTGTGCCTCCCCCTCGTCCAAGTGTACACTTTTAAAAGCAGGACATGCTTTCTTGGTGTCTTCCATCCAGAAGACACCGCTTCCGTCAGTTTGTGACCTCATTCGATCTAGGTAGAATAGTATGACTGATTTCTATACATGGCATACCTAGACCGCCTTCAGACGGATGGATATAAACAAATCTCGCGACGAACCATAGGGGCTTTACCAAGCCATAAGAACTTGAAAAAAGCCCAGCAGCGTATCCGACGGGAGTGGGAGCACTGAAAGACGATAAAGGATGATCGAATAAATGTGAAAAGCACACACCTCCGCTCTCCCCTTTAATGAAAGATTTCTACGGGTCCACAGACTAGCTGCGCCCCGAATCGCTTTCAATACTTCCGACCAATTTTTCTCCAGCTGAAGATCAGGACCGAACCAGACGCCGAGTAGCTTGCAAGATCCGTCTGTCCAGCTGAAGGGGCCCTGCAAGGGAACACCCTTCCAGGCGCCGATGCGCAAGCCAATAGACTTGCCGCAGTTAATTTTGGCCCCTGTCATCGTTTCATACAGTCTGATTTCGTTGTCGACGACGCTTATCTCGGCACTGCTCGTTACAAGCACATTCAAATCGTCGGCAAAGGCGGAGCACTTCAATCTGGTACAACCACCATGCAAAGTAATCCCAACACAAGCACATAGAGCATCGGTGATAGTGGTCCCTGACGAAGAGATCTGGATAAACTGAAGGGCCTAGACCTCATACCATTCACCTCTACATGTACCACGGGGTTTTTTGATTGGGAGGGCGAGCTGATGGGGATTTTTTTCGTTTCTTTAGGGGGGAGGGATGGTGACTCGGACCGGGCTTAGGATTAGGAGTTTTTATGGGACGCTGCGGGTCTAAAGAGTTTTTTCATGGTCTAGCTTTTTCTTTAGTTTCTTTACTTCATTGTGTTTGTCTTTGCCTGGATCATTGGCTAGCATGGCTTCTGTTCTCATCCTATCAAAGGATTCCCGACCGGGCGTTTTTTTCCTTGCACCAAGACCCATTCTTTTTCCTCATCTTCGACATTATCCTCTTTTTCGTTGAGTTTGGAAAGGTCGGGTAAAACCGGGTAGTCTTCTGTTGACTTTGGTGGGGGGAATTTATCGGCCACTCCAATCTTTGGGTTAGTGGAACCCCTAGATGTTGTCCTACTCTAGTTTTTATAATTACTGGATCTGTTGGTTTTCTGAGGGGACATTCAAAGGTGAGGTGTCCTACCTCTTCGCACGTCCAACAAATCGGCTTCCTTCCTGCCACAATTATTGGAAGCCTGTCTTCATTTATAATAATGAAATGAGGCATGGTGTCAAAACCGGACTTGTTGAGATAAATTTTAAAATTCCAGACTCCGGCATACTCATCCAAATTGACTGATGTGATTTGTCCGAATTGTAATAAAAAGACTCCAAGATGCTCCCCATCTACGTGGAATGGCACGTTGAAGATTGTTACGGCAGTTCTACGTTTGCCCATATATTCTGTTCTTAAAATGTATTCTTGGGTAATTATTTCGGTTTGTGATAACTTTAAGCAAGTCTCCTCGTTGGGGAATAATGTGTTCCAAGTGTTGTAACCTTCGGTCCGAATGATTCTCTTGGGTTTAAAACCGGCTGTTGCCAATAGTTTGCAGATTAAATCTGCTGACGCTCGGATTGTTTTCTTGATTTTTTTGTCAAAGACAAACATAATTACGCTTCTATTTTTGATTTCTTCTAGTTTAGGTACATCAACTAGAAGGCCCTCTTTAGTTACGAAGTGCGCAAACTTTTTGGCATTTTCAATGAATAGATAAATGTCAATAATTATTTTGGGGGGTCTAACCCATTCCGTATTAATTTCTGTTTCCATTTTGTCATTTGGCTTAGAGCTTGTAACTGCCGCCATGATAAAAAAAAACACAGGGGGAAAGAAAAATAAATTAAGTGGGGAGAGGAAAAAACAACGACAACTTAACGTGTAAAAAGTCAATAACAATAACAGGAACAAATAACGGGAATTAACAATAATAATTCAACCAGGGTAATAA
Source organism: Sepiola atlantica (assembly GCA_963556195.1). Taxonomy (NCBI): domain Eukaryota; kingdom Metazoa; phylum Mollusca; class Cephalopoda; order Sepiida; family Sepiolidae; genus Sepiola; species Sepiola atlantica. The sequence continues at coordinate 147,774,627 of OY744515.1, read as the reverse complement.
AAAAACGCGCAAAGAGAAACAAAAGAAAAACACAGCACAACACCTTCAAAACTTGCCAAAAAAATCGTGATATCGCACAGTAAATCCAGAAACAACGTTTGTTTCTTAAATGTACTACAAATGTTCTCCCGGTAAAAGCCGGTATTTATGATAGCAGGTTGCTACCATTTAGTTATTACTAAAGGGTAGGTAGGTTCACCCACAACACTATGTTAAAGTATATCTTTCTTGTAGTCTCTTGGTCTTACCGGATTCAAGAACAAGAATTAATCGCGCCTGGTAGTGTTGTTTGTTTAGGTAACGTCACCAGGAGAAGGTGCACTATTCTTCGTATATAGCTATGTCGAGGGGATCTTTATTTGGGTTTCAAATACTATGTTATTTTGAATATTTGGTCAAGGTTTACTTGTAGGAGTAAGTATCCTCGTGTCAGGTTGTCCTGACAAACCCTTGTACAGAGAGACTGAATACACTCGAGGATGGTGTCTATGGATAATGTAGTGATAAAGTGGAAAACATTCGTATAGTTTACAGATTTATTAATTCATCAAGTGTTCAAACAGGGAATACACATAAAAAAAGATCTTTAAACCATGCGTTTTCAAAGATAACGCTCTTATCGTCTAGAGTTGTGACAAATAATAATCGAATATTAAATAATTTTTAGAAGTTAATATCTTAAACATACAAAAGTAAAGAATTTTGAAAAATATATGAACGGTAAAAATGTCTCGATTTAACATGCCTCAAATTATGAGCAACGTGTGTGAAATTCGAATGATCCACAATGTTTTAACTATTCTTAATATTTGAAACAAAGAAGTCGAATAATGTTCTATGCGTTTGACAAACTTTACGTGCTCAAAGAAATTGTATTTTAAGGTCGCAGATAATCACGGATTTTTAGGCCCGAATGAATGTTGAAAATTACCGAGAGAACACTAGAGTTGGCTCCCTGCATGGTGAATCCATACCCCCCAAGACATAGTCGGCTTCCTGCATGGTACTACAAATAGTTCATAGGAAATAGATGCTGGAGGTAAAAATTATTATTGGATGTGTCAATTGATGCTGGATTTTAAAGTCAGAATGGCAGTCACGATTTGGAAATATTAGGAGGCTTTTTTCTGATAGGCCGCTTATGCGAATATAAATATCAATTATGGGCTTAAGTAGATGGTTGGAGTAGGAGTGAATGTAGGAGTGAGAGTAATTATAAAATATGAACTCGAACAAGTTGTGGTAGTGGGAGTGATTAAGTAAATTGTGGAGAACGGGAGAGTTTTGATGGCTGTCGTGGTTAATAAAACAGTTGATGAGGAGGATGGATCGTGCGTGATGCTTATTGGGGTACATGGTGTGGTTGTCAGGGAGGGAAATAGGGTAATTCAGATGTTTAAGTCGCATGTGGAAATGGTGTGATGGGAGGGAGTAGGAGTAAGACAAAAAGGAAAGGGAGAGGAGGGTGATATATAAGTGACGATACATGAATAAATCTTTTAGACTAACATTTAAGTTTAGTCAGCAGATAATAGATTACAACAAGAGTATAGGTGGATGGGTCAGATACACAGATATATTATGCTATTATTTCGGTTTTAGTAATCTTTATGTTTCTTCTAAATATCGGGACAAAATATACGGTCATGCGATTAAACCTTTTAACCAGACATCGGTTCGCAACAACCAACACTTATCTTCGCTGTTACTAATAGCAAAAAGATAGTCTTAGAAACAAGCAGTAGTAGGGCTATGCTATAATAATATAAAATTATATCCGCACACACACACACACACACACACACACACACACATATATATATATATATATATATATATATATATATATATATATATATATATATATATAGACCATGTAGACATAAGTACCCATACCTATATCGGAATACAAGACAAGTAATAACGTAAAAATGCAAATATCACTCGTGGCATTCCATCAGGTATATGTGATACAAAGGCATTATTTGGATATCCAAGACAATAACACTGGTCGTAGCGAGTTAGTCTTATATACCGATAATTCTAAATTAAGCTAAACTCTTATACAACTTAACATATTATATTATGAGATAAAATAACGAAGTTAATAAAAAATAATTATCTATGGGGAATAATAGTCTAAATATATATAGTGTTGTTATTCTATACGTGTTTGGGATGTATTATGTGGTCAAGATATAAGTTTATCGAGTTTTAGAAAAAGTTGAGAAGTTATTTTTACGCTCTGAAGATTACGGGAATTTAGTGTATATGTTTTATTTAGGGTTTATTATAGGTAAGTTTGTTTAATGATATCATCGGGGTTTAGGAGGATCTCGCTAGATAGTTTCCATTTTGTGTATTTAAATTTTATCTTATGTATACTGGCTGCTCCTTAATTTTATTATATTTTCATGTTTACTAGATGTTATTATCATAAACGAATCTATCCACTATATTATAATATTATCACCGTACCTCGATAGGATCTAATATAATTCTTGATCTTTGTATTATTCATTTATATATATATATATATATATATATATATATATAGAGAGAGAGAGAGAGAGAATTATTAAAAGAAAAACTATACACACATTAAGGTTGTACAACCTTAATGTGTGTATAGTTTTTCTTTTTATAATTCTATTTTGCTCTGTTTAAATTACATTGAGCTCTGTTATTCAGATTATCTACACAAAATTGAAATCTACACAGTATATATATATATATATATATATATATATATATATATATATATATATATAGTTGTTATTGTATTGATGTTTCGTCGATGATAATCTGATGAAACTCCAGTGTTCATACAATAGTGCTGAATAAGAATAGAGCTGTATTATAGTATACATTCTTATATTTATACAAACATTATTGGCTACATATTGGCATATATATTTCAGCTGCCATTTCTTTCAAATTGTACGTAGCCCGAGGAAGCTGAATTGCGAAAGAAATTCCAGCTGACACATGTATGCATATATGTAGCCAATAATGTTTGCATAAATCAAAGAATTTATACTATATACATGTATACATTATTTTTTAAATTTAATATAAAAAAGATTATTGATTAAAATGTAGATACCCAAAGAATCATAGTAAATATATCAATAATAAAATAGAAACAGTATCAATCATTGAAAGGTGTTAGCCGAATTCCAGACAAGAGAAGCCGATTATGTTTCCCCTCTACTGAGTTGTCGATTCCAAACAGTTATACGGCTGGACACAGAACTCTATCATTTTAAAGTTCCCCTGAGGCTTTATTAAACATACAATTTGGTCGTTCACTTGATGAAATAAATCAATTCGCTGCTGACTTAACATTGTGCGATGTAGTTTCTTTTGAAGAATGATGTATCGAGCTGTGTATAGTTTAGAGACAGTCACTTAGATTGGTAGGAAGACAGAGCAGATGAGGCGTTTACCCTGAGGAATAAACAGGATGTGTATCGACACTTTTAATCGATATAGACGATTTCAGTGAGAGATAATAACACTTTTGCTATTTATTCGCAAAACGTTCCACGAATTGACACATACGTCGTACTTGCACTTGCTAAATAGTGATTTTGAAAAATCTCAGATATGAACTTTTTTTTAAATAATGGCGCTTCTCATCAGATAAATACTGAAGAGGATATATAAAAAAAACAGGAAAACAAAACAGAAAGATGAATTGTCACATAAGCGTTTCAAAGAATATCCTCGCATGAATAAGTCTTGTTTTCGAAAATTTTATAACCTCGTAGCATGAATTTATTGTTTACTAATATGGCAGTTTATGACAAGAAATGTATTCTAGTAAGTACATTGTTAGTTAGGCCTATAAGTTAATTTGTCAACAAGAAGAGGGCAATCAAGATTTATCTGCATCAAATTAAATTAGCAAACTACAAAATTCTAGTAGGGTGCTTATGCATTTTTTTAGAGATTAATTAGTCTAAGCACTTTCGGAATAAATGTTGTTGACAAGTTAAGGGCGCTGAATGCAAACACAGACACGGGTTTAGTTATAACGCGTATATTGAAAAAAAGAAATAGACGACAGAGAAACAAGAGAAGTGGCCTGTCTGTCTTGACTGCCAGTGTAGACCTGGGTTGTGCAACGGTATCTCATTGCCTCCCACCGCAGGAATATGTGACACAAGGGCCGGAAGGTGGGGAAGAATCAAGCCAGCGCCACTAAAGAAAGCACTCTAGTCTAGCCAAAATAGCTTGGGCAACCCCGTCGGCATTCCCCGGTCAGGCGCCTCAGGCAGCAAGCAATAAACTTACTCCACCTCAAAGAAGGGAGTTAACGCCTGGAAGAGTTCACCTCCTAGGAAAACCCAGGACAGTATATCCAAGCCCGGCAGATAAAAGATCACGAAAATAAATCAGAGCTTGCCGGACTGATTGTTGAGGACGGATCCTCGACTGGTATTACCCTCTCCCGACGTCCTTAATCAACCGAAGATAATGAGAGACTTATCGGGCTGGGGTTGTCGCAATAAATGGGAAGCGAATGCTTCCAGTATTTCTTGAGAATGGACCAGTCCAAATGTTCATTATAGGTACGGCATCATAACAATAAATATTAGAGAAATAAATGCCATTAGTCAAATCTGTATTTTAATACTGAAAATCATTTAAATTTCAATTAACTGCTCGAGTATTTAAGACCTCAACATTTCAACTATAAATGTAAGAAAAGGTTATTACATGCTCGTAGTTTATAAGTGTACTTGATATACTATTTCTCGTAACTTTTTATAAAATAAAATGTATATAAACATTTTATTAATTACTAGCAAATATTACCCGCCCTCCGAGCGGCAATTACTGACGCTGTAGTCTTCTTTACAGAAACAAAAGAAGTAATTTCTATTTGACATTTTGGTAATTTAGAGGAAATTTTTAAAAATTGATGATTGTCGTAGTGTTATTTGATATATTCTAATATGGGGGAAATATACTGTGCATGAACATCGGCAAATTTTGTTTTTTAGGAAAAATAACAAAAAAGTCTATTGATATGGTCTTTAAGATATTCAACGTCGATAAATTTTATTTTGTTACAGCATAAAAAAATGAATTCCCCATTAAAACTGGTTATATAATCAAATGAATAAGCATAATGGTGGAACGTCGATTGGTCAAATACTCTAATTTTATATTACTGAGTAATTCGAAATGGGTACTTTGTACTTTTCACCTTATTAGGAAAGAAATAAAAATACATAAAGAATATTAAAGATTAGAAAGATTAGAGGAGGTTAATTTCATTTCTATGACAAATCATCATCATCATCATCATCATCATCATCATCGTCATCATCACTACCAACATGTCAACTCCTTGGCCTTTTGGCTAGGATCAAAATGTAGTATCTGTACTTAATCTGCACTTAGTTTGTATGTTCTATGTAAGTGAATGAGAAATCTTTCTAAACCGAGACAATTTAAATTTTTGTTCTAATTCAGAGTACCCATTTTGGGAGAGCTCGATTTTCCCCACGTTAAATATTGACATTGTGCCTTACTCTGCTCCCGTGGGAGGAAGTAAATAGGAACAGCAACTACAACAACTAATTAAACAAATTTAAAAAACGCATGTATTTAATTATTAGCAGATTAGAAAATATTAATTCATTAGAAACTTAAAAATAAATACATATGCAAATAAGAGGCTGAGATAATGATTTCATGATTAACGAACTACATACGCTACCCTCTCCCCCAAAATAGGAGGGTTTAATGCCTGAGAGGATGATATCATGACAACAGAATAGATAGTACACTAACTCCCCACCACACACAAAACTGGTAATTCTGAGGAAATGGTACCGTGAGGAACGAATGTATACTGTACGCCCCCCCCCCTGAAGAGGAGGTAATGCCTGGGAGGAATGTATCATGACGAATGAAAATATACTACAGAGAATTAAATACGCACAAACCGTTTTAATGTAAATATAGTTAGAATTGATACAACAGTGACAATTCTAACAGTCGCCTCAGACCGGGTGGCGCCCTTATATACTTTTATAGGTTTTTGGTTTAATGACAAACATTTATGTCTTTCTCTGTTAATTCACACTAGCGCGATACTCTGATTGTCGACCTTCGTAGGCACACTTCCAATTCATACTAGTGTGTATTTTGGCTTTTTATCATCCATACGTCCGCACAAAATTGTCACATCCAACACTTTATAAACTGATCCTGGTCCTAACTCTGACCTCATAAAGAGGCAACTAAATAATGTGGAGATGACTTTTAAGATCTTCAAACATGTCGCCAATCAACTGCAAACTAAGGATAAAACCATAACCTTATTGAAATTGCCATTAGCCCCTCGCGGGGTCTAGGTCACTTGAACTTAATATTGTATTTTTCATACGAAGTCGACGATCCGTACTCGACAATCAGTCCGACAGAATCGACGTCATTTGAAGTTCTAGGAAGTCCACCTTCCCAAGCTTTACCTTCTCTCTTTGAAGAGGGTTAGGGTTTCTTGCTATTCATCTTAGTCGCCCATACCGGATAATGACACAGGGCTGCTCAGGCATGTTTTGTAGGACAGAGTGCTCTACCTCTTGGGCGCTGGCTTTCAATCCCCACTCCCCGACTTTGTGTTACATCTTCCCGCGGTGGGAAGGAAGTAAATACTAGCCCCTGGTCACGTGAATATACTCAGATCTCTTAACAATTATAATTCGAGAACTTTCCGATACCATTCGAAGCTACTCCTCACAATATGACGTTATTTCATTAGTAGTGACACACTTTGTGAGGATGATAATAGAATATTGATTTCTTTCTACTGTGTTTGTTTTTTCCCTATTGTTAGATCTTTCTGGTATTTTTCCTAATAATGAGACACGTCTATAATTAATCGAGTGTTTAATGTTCTGGAAAAAAGAAGGTAGAAGTTAACTTCCTTTTTAATTGATTTACTTTTTGTCAGTCGATGTGATAGGCGGTTTATGTGGTGTCCTTGTTTGCGTCAAAGAATCGTTTGAATACCTATAGAGGATTAAAGTCATAATAACATTTCTGTAAGCAAGCACAGGCAATTCAAATGGCGTGAACCTCACTAACCTCATATTTAGGACACTTTTCATCAGGGCGACAGTTTTAGTTGGCGGGGACCGATATTTGAGTAGAGAATTAAAAAAGGGGGACCTTCCAGGATGTCTAACATAGGCAGAAGAGAGAGAGAGAGAGAGGGGGGGTCAGTGTGTTAGAAAGAGGGGGAAGTCGGCGGAAGAGGCAGAGAGAAACAGAGAGAGGAGGAAGCGAACAGTAAAGAGATAGGGACGGAATCAGAATAGGCGGAGAAAGATTAGGAGGTCATTAAAAGATGTAGAGAAAGATTGGAGATGTCTGAGAGAGGGGTAGAGAGAGAGAGGGGGAGAAGTAGAGAAAGGGTGAATTCGGTGGGATGCAAGATAGGGTGGATCGTCGGTACGAAAAGTAGAGAAAGAGTAAGAGTCAGAGGGGAAGTCGAAAAGTGATGTAGAGAAAGAGGGAATATGTTTGAGGGAGGGTAGAGTAAATGGAAAATAAGTCGGAGGGAGTAGAGGGGGGTATTCAAGTAGAGAGATAAAGGGTGATCAAAAAAAGAGGTAGTGAGAGGGTGTGACGTCGGGAAAAAGTGAAGGGAAAGAGGGAGGTCTTAATGAGAGGTAGAGGAAGATAGGGAGAGAGAAGGGGGAAATCAGTGGGAGTATAGAATGAGACAGGGTGGTCAGAGAGAGAGAGAAAGATGTAGAGTTATAGAGGGGGAGTCGGATGGAGAGGTAGATAGAAGGAGAATCGGAAGTAGCGATAGAGAAAGAAGTTTTTTTAAAAAGCGCGCTATTAGTGAATTTCCAAAACTTTAAAAATATATTTATAGTAGAAGTCCCGTTTTTTGAAAGAATCACCATATTAAGTAGGAGATCAAGGTAGGAGCGCTAAGAGATGCTGAACACTTTTGCTAATGTTTTCATCTGTGTAGACTCTACTTTCATAGCATACTGCCATATTCCACATCGTAAGTATACGTATAGATACAAACTATTTAAGGATACGTATTCGTAGTTTTGTTTCATATTAGTAATGAGTGCTAGATCACAGCTTTCTGTGGCCGGTGCGACACTATTCTTATCATCCTTTTCACATATGTCAGATATATTTTAAATAATGAGATGACAAATATATTGTTACTTATATGTTATTGACTTTTTGTTAATATTGAGTTGCAAATTTCAAGGCATAAAGCCACTCAAGGATAAGGATTAATGAGTGAAAATGAGTATCAGTCGAAAGATAAGTAATCCTATGGGAGTACTAACATTGATGCATGTTATGAACAATGTTTGATTACTTATGGCGCAGTTTAAGAAATGTATCTGTTTATGTTGTATTTGAAGATGACCAAGTTGTAACAATCAGGGAAGCAGGAAAAGAAACCGCTACAAAGAAAAGCTCTCCCTATGGAAAGTCTGCCTGACGTTAAGTTCAGAAACAAAGAAAATAAATCATTTTTTCGTTGTGGTAGCAATGCAAGTTCTTACGTTGAATGTCTTACGAAGAGCAAACAAAGATTGGAGCTCAGTCGAGCAACCCATGAACTAGAGAAAGACGAGCAACATCTCTTCTGTGGAATGAAGCTGGAAAGGGGGAAGAAGATATCACTTCTTCCATTTCTTTAACTCAGGGTTATTCTGGCTGAACCATACTCACAGAGGCTCTACGCGTCACTATTTCCCCGTATCTTACATGATCTTCTACCCTCAACTAATTATGTCACGTCATTTAGGTAATCAATCAACTATCTATCTCCGATATAGGACAATAGCTAATCCCACGATAATCCTTGTCAATCAAACTGTTCGCATCATTGTATTCTGGAATTTCTTCCTACATCTTTACAATAAAAGCACTACACCAAACGAATATACAAATTTCATTTTATTATCTGTTGATAGCATCTTGTAGCAGACTTATGAGCAGACTAGTGTTTACGTCATCTTGTAGCAGACTTATGAGCACACCAGTGTTTACGACATCTTGTCGCAGACTCATGAGCACACTAGTGTTTACGACATCTTGTAGCAGACTTATGAGCACACTAGTGTTAACGACATCTTGTAGCAGACTTATGAGCACACTAGTGTTTACGTGATCTTGTAGCAGACTTATGAGCACACTAGTGTAAACGACATCTTGTAGCAGACTTATGAGCACACTAGTGTTTACGTGATCTTGTAGCAGACTCATGAGCACACTAGTTTTTACGACATCTTGTAGCAGACTTATGAGTACACTGGTGTTTACGACATCTTGTAGCAGACGTATAAGCACACTAGTGTTAACGACATCTTGTAGCAGACTTATGAGAACACTAGTGTTTACGACATTTTGTTGCAGACTTATATGCACACTAGTGTTAACGACATTTTGTAGCAGACTTATGAGCACGCCAGTGTTTACGACATCTTGTAGCAGACTTATTAGCAAGCTAGTGTTTACATCTTGTAGCAGACTTATGAGCACACTAGTGTTAACGACATCTTGTAGCAGATATATGAGCACACTAGTGTTTACGACACCTTGTAGCAGACTTATGTGCACTCTAGTGTAAACGACATCTTGTAGCAGACTTATGAGCACACTAGTGTTAACGACATCTTGTAGCAGACTTCTTAGCACACTAGTGTTTACGACATCTGTAGCAGACTTATGAGTACACTAGTGTTAACGACATCTTGTAACAGACTTATGAGCACACTAGTGTTTACGACATCTTGTAGAGACTTATGAGCACACTAATGTTAACGACATCTTGTAGCAGAATTATGAGCACACTAGTGTTTACGACATTTTGTAGCAGACTTATAAGCACACTAGTGTTTACGACATCTTGTAGCAGACTTATGAGCACACTGGTGTTTAAGACATCTTTTAGCAGACGTATGAGCACAGTAGTATTTACTACATCTTGTAGCAGACTGATGAGCACACTAGTGTTTACGACATCTTGTAGCAGACTTATGAGTACACTGGTGTTTACGACATCTTGTAGCAGACGTATAAGCACACTAGTGTTTACGACATCTTGTAGCAGACTTATGAGCACACTAGTGTTTACGACATCTTGTAGCAGACTTATAGGCACACTAGTGTTCACGACATTTTGTCGCAGACTTATATGCACTATAGTGTTAACGACATCTTGTAGCACATATATGAGCACACTAGTGTTAACGACATCTTGTAGCAGACTTATTAGCACACTAGTGTTTACGACATCTTGTAGCGGACTTATGAGCACACTAGTGTTTTCGACATCTTGTAGCACACTTATGAGCACACTAGTGTTAACGACATCTTGTAGCAGACTTATTAGCACACTAGTGTTAACGACATCTTGTAGCAGACTTATGAGCACACTAGTGTTTACGACATCTTGTAGCAGACTTATGAGCACACTAGTGTTTACGACATCTAGTAGCAGACTTATGAGCACACTAGTGTTTACGACATCTTGTAGCAGACTTATGAGCACACTAGTGTTAACCACATCTTGTAGAATACTTATGAGCACACTAGTGTTTACGACATCTTGTGGCAGACCTATGAGCACACTAGTGTTTACGACATCTTGTAGCAGACTCATGAGCACACTAGTGTTAACGACATCTTGTAGCAAGCTTATGAGCACACTAGTTTTTACGACATCTTGTAGCAGACGCATGGATAAAAACAAAAGATTAAATACAAAATTTCGAATTTCTTTTTAAACTTGTCTCTTGTCACGACCTAGTTCGATTATATCTTTCTCAACGTCTTTGTCCGATTCACCACATCTCCCTCTCACTTTTGGTTATATCTCTCTCTCTCTATCTATCTATCTCTCGATCTCGATCTCTCGATCTCGATCTCTTGATCTCTCGATCTCTCGATCTCTCTCTGCTATTTTTTTCGACTAATTCTGTCTAAATCTCTCATTATTCCTTCCGGTTTTTATTTTCTCCAACGTTTTTATTTTCCCCAGCGTCTCTTCCTCTCGATGGAACTTCCCGATCTCTCTATACTACTTTCGCCGAGTAACCTCTTTCTGCCTTTTTATAGACGTCTTACGTAAACAGAATCAACACACTAGTATTGTATTGATACAAATGAATATACCTTACAAAGTACTTTGGTCAATGCAGTTTAAAAAAAATTATGGTTATGGAGATATATCTTATAAATCTTAGGAGGAGATTGTGAAACATGGATTAATGGACGTACTGCGCGAACGCAGAACCTACAATATTATTTTAGTACGTTTGATAAAAATTAAGAACAAATACGTATCCAAGAACTCTAGTTTATTTAGTTTAAGCAGAAATACTTACGTACGCCAGACGATTATCAAACCTAATTTTATGTATGTATGTATGTATGTATTTATGTATGTATATATGTATGTATGTATGTATCTCTCTCTGTGTCTGTCTCTCTCTTTCTCAAGAAAACCTATGTCATGCATTCCCCTCCTATTGGAATGCCATATGTTAAACCAAACATCATGGTTGATGGGAAAAGATTAAAGGTTACGGAAAGCTTTGTATATCTTAACAGTAGGTTTAGTAGGGACTGTAATTATAATTGATGCTGAGATAAATATCCAGAATAGCAAAAGCCAGTTCTTCTTTTGGTAAACTGGAGAAAGTGTATTGTCAGATCGAGGAATTACATCAAAGACAAAGCTTATTGTTTATGAAGAATGCATTATGGGCCAGAGTCTTGGACAGCATATATAAGACACCCCAAGTTATTGAAAATATTTCATCACAGTTGTATTCGGAGAATACTTAACATCAACTGGAAGACATTTTAGTCCTTGAAATGAAAAACATTCAAAATCAGATGCGTCGGACTGAACAACTAGTTACGATGAAGGACAAAATACTTCCTAAACAGCTGTTCTATGGCTAGATAGATAAAGAGAAGAGACCACTACATACATCAAGAAAAAGGTTTTAGGATGCCCTGAAAAACAACTTGAAACTATATGTGATTGATGTAGATAATTGGGAAGCACAATCGGAAACTGCCCACTATTGAGAAAAAAACATTGGAGTAGAATGTAGAGATTTTGAAGAGCGTCGTGTTGATCATGCTGTCTTGTAGCGTGTTTTAAGAACGTAGGATGAAAGTATAGCGTCAGAGAATATACAACTGGAACTGCACTGTATGTGATAGATTTCTTTAGTCAAAAGCTGAACTTTGAAATCATCATTAATCACACAACTAAATACAGGATACACAGTTTTATAATGAGGTTAAAACAGCACGACCTCCAGCGATAAGCTGTCATATTTGTGGTCTAATCTGCAGATCTAAAAGTTGCCTGACATGACATTCAAGGTTTCATAATTGTTATAGTCATTTTTAGGAGCTGGGATGAAAACACAGACACGTGGTTTAGGTATAACAAGTATATTGGAGAAACAAGAAAAGTGGACCGTCTGTCCTGACTGCCAGTGTAGACTGGGGCTGTGCAACGGTATTTAATTGCCTCCCACCGCAGAAATATGTGACACAAGGTCGAGAAGGTGGGGAAAGTATCAATCCAGCACCCCTTAAGAAAGAGCACTCTGGCCTAGAAAAAAATAGCCTGGGAAACCCCGTCGGCATTCCCCGGTAAAGGCGCCTCAGGCAGCAAGCAATAAACTTACTCCTCCTCAAAGAGGGGAGACAACGCCTGGGATGTTTCACCTTCTAGGAAACCCCAGGACAGTATACCTCAGCCCGGTAGATAAAAGGGCACGGAAATAAACCAGTTCCTGCCGGTTTGATTGTCGAGAACGAATCCTCGACTGGTATTACCCTATCCCGACGTTTTCAATCAACCGACGTTAATGAGAGACTGAACAGGCTAGAGTTTTCGCAACAAATGAGAGGCATAAAGCTTCCATTATTTATTGAGAATAGAAGAGTCCAAATGTTCGTCATATGTACGGCATCATTCCACTTCCTGAGGAGGCTAGTATTGTTTTCTTTTTCGATAAATAACATTCTGAAACTGCTTGAGATAGCTGAATATCAAAAGTGTATTTTCTGGTAACCATAACCTTCTTCTGCGTAATGCTGTCGGTTTCTTCCGATAGTCGTTCCCTAATTTGATGTATGTCTCTCTTGTTAGAGAACTGATGATTCAGATTTTATATCTTCCAGCTTTTTAATTCTAGATGTCTGATTTTTCAGCACATCTTTAAATTTTGAAAAAATGGCGCCTTTTCTTCGCCATTTAACTTCAAGACAAGTCATCGTATCTTTTATAGTTTTTAGTTCATCAGAAAACTCTTTGATTTGTAACTTTAGTAATTGTAGTTCTTTTACTCTGAGTGCATCATCATAAACATTCCACTAGTTATTCAAATAATTTGGCTTAATTTCTTTCAGTTTTGTGTTCGGTTTTTGTTCAGCGTGCATTTTGTTTCCTTGCGTAATTTTATTTCTGTCATTTCTACTGGCAATTTATGTTGAGTCCATTTCATACGATTAATGGTTGAAACAAAATCCTTTATTCGTTTTCCTGAACCGGTCGTAAGATTTATTTTCTTCTGATTATAATTCTTGAATAGTCTGAATAGCTGAATAAGGTCTACGCCAAATAAAGTTGCTGCGTCTTTTAATATGTACTTTTTTACTTTCTTTGTCGTTCTGTTAAAAGTCACGTCAGTAATTATTTCACTTTCGAAATTTATTTTTTACCTGGCACTGTTCTGGCAGTTTGATTGGTTCTTAATATGGTCAGTTTCCCAACTGTTTCCATGTCTGCATCTTAATAACTGACACATCTGAACTCGAATCCAATTGTAGTTTTACTTTTTTATTTAAGATCTGAACCTGAACATAATAATATTGTCATCATGTTTGGTGGTCTTTCCACACGTTTTATTTCCTGTCATCGTTATACTATGCGAAGGGCTCGGCGGAAATTTATTTTTATAAAGCTGGTTTGTTTTAGAGACGTTAAAATCCCATATTTTTCATGTAATAGTGTTTTGGATGAGAGTTGAATTTCCATTTTTGGTGCACTTTTCGTATGTGTACAGTGCCCGACAGTTCGGTGTCTTTCGAATCCTGCTTAACACTCATAAATCGTTGGCAGTCCTTGCATGATTTCTGCAGTGTTAAGTCCGGCTTATTTTCTAATTTGTTTAGAACTCTACGCCTTATTTCCGATACCAATCCTTGAACAAATATTAAGCAAATATTAAGCATTTAAAATCATCAGCACTAAGTTCGTATAATTTAAAGTCGTCGCAGTGCTTATTTACTACAGATGCGAACGTTGAATAATCTTCGTCGTCTTTTTTACAAGGTTTAAACACTTCCAGCGTTTGTCAAATAATGAACTCTTTGTGCTAAAAAACTTGGCGGCTTCTGCAAAAGTATAATCACTAGTCTTTCAAGACAAAATGAAATCCACGAACTAAGTATGTTCGGTTGTGCCTACTTTCTTAAGTAACAGAGGAACGTTTTAGAGTCTGCCCAGTTTTCGTGATGAATTTTATGTCTCTATATCTTCTAAAATACGAATCCGTTCTTCATCGAGGAAATATGTGAAGCTTTCCAACGCACCCTACACGGTAGTCTGTGAAAAAGCATTATCGTTTTCGTTACTTTGGCCTCTAAGCGATATTATTTGCATTAATATGTCAATCGTCTCGTCAGCTTCTTTCATGTGTTCAAACATTTTTTTTTGGCAGTTTCTTTCTTTTGCTCTTTTGCTTTTTATAAGCTTTTTATTTTGCCTTAGAAGAAGCTTGTCAAATCTTTCTTCAGTTTCACGTTGCTGCTACATTTGAAATTGTTACTAATTCTACAATCATCGACTTAAATTCTTCCATATTTTAAAGTGTCTTTTTTGTTAGAAAATAAATATTTCGTTTCGGATACACCTTGTTAAAAAGTTATTTTCTTAATATTATGCTTGCTAGACGTAATCTTAGTTGTAAAAGAGTATAAAGCCCTTTTTTACCTCCCAATAAAAATCGCTTTTTTAGTACGCTTTTACGCGTAGTGCGTAGCCGTAGAATTTGCGTTGGGAACTTTAGTCAGAGTAAAAATAAAAATACTGTTTAATTTTTTTTTCTTTTAAGGTTTTCCATAAGAATTTGGTCGCCCTTTGTGGCGTCCATTTAAAAAGATCTCTCTACTCTTTTACTGTAACAACTTTGTAGTGATGTAAGTTTGAAATTTGAAATCCCACGTTGCCGGTTGTTGTAGGGGTTCTTTTTTAACGTTCTCAAAGAAAACGTAAATGTTGTTGTTTCCCATATAAATTCGAATACTTCGTAGCAAGTTTTTGTGATGTTCTTTTTAAGGTTTTTGTTTCAAGTTGTGGGTTCCCGTGTAAATTCGAATATATCTCAGCTAGTTTTTGTGAGGTATTTTTTTAAGGTGTTACGCTAATTGTTGTAGGGTCCCGTGTATATTCGAAAACTTTGACAGTTGTTGTTGTAGAGTCTCGTGTAAGTTCGAATACTTCGTTGTTAATTGTTGTCGTGGAGTGCAGTGCAAGCTCGAATACTTCATTGCAAATTTTAATGCTATGGTCCGGTGTAAGTTCGAATACCTCGTCGCCAATTGTTGTGGATCTGTTTAGTGCCCTGAATGAAAACACCGACACGCGTGTAGGTATAAATAGTATATTGCAAATATATATATACAACAACTGCCAGTGTGGACTTGGGTTGTGCAGCCATGTAATTCCTTCTAACCGCAGAAATGTCTGACACAAAGTCATAAAGTGGGGCAGTGCCAAGCGAGCGTCCCTGAAGAATAGACACAGTGGTTAATAAAAAATAGCTTGGCAGAACCGTCGGCATTCCCCTGTCAGGACGCCTCAGGTAGTAAGCATTAAACTTACTTAACCCCAAAAAAGAAAAGCAAATTTATCAGCGTCTGTCTTTAGCTTTACAGGTCTGTCGTCGGCTTCGTTATTTTGTTACAGAAACTGATCTTCTATTATTTAATAGTCTGTCGTCGGCTTCTTTCTTTTGTTCGAGAAGCTTATTTTCTGTGGTGTGAAGTCTGTCGTCGGCTTTTCTCAATTTTGTTTTAGAATCTAATCTTCTGTCTTTTATAGTTTGTCGTCGGCTTCTTGCTTTTGTTCGAGAAGCTTATCTTCTGTCTTTTATTGTCTCTTGTCGGCTCATTTCTTTTATTCGAGAAGCTTATCTTCTGTCTTTTATTGTCTCTTGTCGGCTTCCTTCTTTTATTAGAGAAGCTTATCTTTTGTCTTTTATTGTCTCTTGTCGGCTTCTTGCTTTTGTTCAAGAAGCTTGTCTTCTGTCTTTTATTGTCTCTTGTCGGCTTCTTTCTTTTATTCGTAAAGCTTATCTTCTGTCTTTAATTGTCTCTTGTCGGCTTCTTGCCTTGGTTTGAGAAGCTTATCTTCTGTCTTTGATTGTCTCTTGTCGGCTTCTTTCTTTAATTCGAGAAGCTTATATAATGTCTTTTATTGTCTCTTGTCGGCTACTCTATTTTATTCGAGAAGCTTATCTTCTGTATTTGATTGTCTCTTGTCGGCTTCTTGCCTAGGTTCGAGAAGCTTATCTTATGTCTTTTATGGTCTCTTGTCGGCTTCTTTATTTTATTCGAGAAGCTTATCTTTTGTCTTTTATTGTCTCATGTCGGCTTCTTCTTTTGTTCGAGAAGCTTATCTTCTGTCTTTTATTGTCTCTTGTCGGCTTCTAGCTTTTGTTCGAGAAGCATATCTTCTGTCTTTGATTGTCTCTTGTCGGCTTCTTTCTTTTGTTCGAGAAGCTTTTCTCCTGTCTTTTATTGTCTCTTGTCGGCTTCTTGCCTTGGTTCGAGAAGCTTATCTTCTGTCTGTTATTGTCCCTTGTCGGCTTTTTTCTTTTATTCGAGAAGCTTTTCTCCTGTCTTTTATTGTCTCTTGTCGGCTTCTTGCCTTGGTTCGAGAAGCTTATCTTCTGTCTGTTATTGTCCCTTGTCGGCTTTTTTCTTTTATTCGAGAAGCTTATCTTCTGTCTATTATTGTCATTTATCGGTTTCTTTCTTTTATTGTAGAAGCTTATCTGCTGTCTTTTATTGTCTCTTGTCGTCCTCTTTCTTTTATTCGAGAAGCTTATATGATGTCTTTTATTGTCTCTTGTCGCCATCCATCTATCGCACGTAGCCAGCTAGACCGTTCATACTAACCGCTTACAAATTTGTCTGTATCACCGTTGAAAAGGATATATTCTTCCTTTAACAGTCGTCTCTCCGTAAGTAACGCTTGGTACACTAGTGATTCTGTCACATTTTGCCCTACATCTAAAATTCCTTTGTATCGTTTTTATTGCTCGTTCGCGATTTCTAGCTTTGTTGTTTCATATAACAGTTTTTCTGTTGACTTTGTTATCAGCTGTGACAACCTTGTTGTCGTTTGATGTCTTATGTTGTTTAACATGTACGAGTGCCTGTAATCACAATTTTACTTGATGCTTTTCAAAGAGACTTGCAGTGTATACCTCAGGCCATATAATGCTATAGTTCGTTGTTGGTTAATTGTTTTGTTTTACGGCATATCAAACCTTTTCGGTTTATGTAATGCTATTGCTGGTTATTTTGGTTAACGTTTTTATGCTTAAAGTTTTTTTATATCTTCAAATATTTATTCATGGTATTTGGTTTGATTGTTTTGTTGATGAAAAATTATTGTTTTTGGTTTTTTGACATTGCAGAATATGATTGAGTTTTGCAAAGCGGAAGGAAACAAACAATAACATACACATATGGGTTGGTCTGTTTTCTGGCATAGCAACCGGGTTCTTAGTCGCATCTTGATACTTTTGAAGAACGTCTAAGATGATTATCGACCTATTACTTAAGCCGACTTGTTCGATTAGTACCTCGTATATAAGTATGAACACTATCAATCGTGTGAGGATGATACTCTTGTAAAGACAACTTTTTAAGTCGTCTGTAACATTGATTTATCAGTTTTTACTGACAATGATTTAATATATTTTCCGATCTTGTCTATCACTATTCGGCCTTTTTTGCAGCCTTCTAACCTATTCATACTTTACAATTGAGCGGGTTAGTTTGTTTATCTTCAAGTGGAGTTTTTGTCTAACTTGTATCTCTTGATGACTACTGACTAAAGTTTAACTAATTTAATTTCCATTCTCAACAGCTTATTTGTTTTTCTAGTAATTGTATTTTGCTTAATGTTATTTTAATCACAATGACATAGCCTATGTTTTCTTATTGAAAATATCGGCTGCTGCTTAAGCATTTTGAGGTTAAAAATGATACACAATTCGTTATTATTTCTTTTACTATTGTCTGCCAATTTTATGAGGAACTTGTCGATGCTGTCTACATCGTTAAAGCATCTTAAAGTATCCTTAAAGTATCGTTAAATTATCGTAATTATTCATGATCAGGTTGATGAGTTTGAGTGACACATTGTCTTTGTGTAAAGCTATTCTGTGCCCTCTATATGGTAGCAATGCATATGCGTATGCCAGTTCCATTAAACATATCGAACTCCCCACTACTTTATTTAGACAAAGATCGTGTAATTCTCGCTCTGTATTCCAGGAAGGCCGTCGTGATCTTTAATGAAGTATCAATTGTTTTTCTAATAAATCTTGACTTCTATGTTAAATAGAAATATTATTTTGAAGTGCGTGGCTGACTTAGTATTTTCTCTTTCTAGTTTCAAGTATCTGATTTCCTTTGCAACATGTGTTTTCTAAATGTTTCAGCATGTTTCAAATACCAGCTATTGTACCCCTCTATCCTGGGCAGAAACTTGACTGGCGACTTAGACTGTTTTCTGTACTCTTTTCTCAGTAAGTGCTTTTTTTGTCAAGTGTAGTATCTGTTCCGATGGATACTACCCCCATAGACCGGTGTTGTCTTGGCCTTCGGGGCTTGATTTTACGTTGGTCTATGGGTCTGTCCTATGCAGTTCTAGGAGGTCCACCCTCCCAGGCTTTGCTTTCTCACCCTTTGATAAGCGATTAGTTAATTGCCAATCGCTCGAGGCGCCCCTACCGGAGAATGTCGACAGAGCTTCCCATGCATTTTTTGTAGGCCAGAGTGTTCAAATTTTCGGGCGCTGACTTTTCAAATCAAACTTTCTGACCTTGTGTCACATCTTACCGCTATGGGAGGATCATAAATAACTTGTTTCATAGAAGTTGCTTAAGACAAGGCATGAAACTACCTGACGTGGGGAGCAAAACAAATCGAAAGATGATTAATGCAAATACAGGAAATGTGAATTGAGCTTTGTCTTTAAAATTCTACGTCTATGGGTAGGAGGTAAACCACCAGCAGAAAGAAAAGTTCCAAAGGACTGCAGTTCTTGCTAAGAAGCTACTGGAATCAGATGTATTACAACGAGGTACTTTAACAGCGAATTGATGAAGACCACTCGACGAAAGAGTCAAACGAACTTGTACCAAAAAAAGCAGGAATAAGAAACATATGCCATCATCATAATAATAATCTTAATACTTAATAGTATTTATAGAAGAAGCTGAGACTAGATACATTATTTCTGTGTGTGTGAGAGAAAGAGGGCGCAGAGAAGAGAAAATCTGAGGTCAACAAAATAACAGATACACTTCTGAACTTTATCAGGAACACTTAAAGGGGCAGATATTCACCAATCGAAATATGAGAACAGTACTCCATACAAGCTTTGACAGTAGATATGAAGTGATAGAGAACAGGAAAATATTTGGATCGATAATGAAAACAGATTTTACGAGAGCAATGTGTCTAATGTATTTGATATCAAACTCAGTAGATGGTGATTCAACGCTAATCTTTAATTCTATGTTTCAAAAGATCTTGTGAATTCTCTATTTCGAAGCTTGTAGAGTTGTTGAGTTTATCTTTAGAAAGTCTCTTACAAAAACAGATTGAAACTGAGAACATAACTCCATAACTATTTTCAGTCTCCCTCTCCTTTATATCCGCTATTCTTCTGCACATTCTTAGCAGATTATCACGTGATATGTCACGCATCTCAGTCAGTCGTTGTAGCGCTTCGGGACATGATTTTTTAGTATTATCTTCTCATATGTTTCAGTTATTCCCTTAAATACAGGATTGCGTGTAATTTTGTCTGTAGTGTTCAATATATTACATTATTCTCTTAACCCTATCGAATCTCGCTGCAAAACTAATTATTATTGCAGTAAATGTTTTGAATAGCTTTTCCGAGATTGTTCTTAAACTGACTTTCAAAATTGTGTTCATCTCCCTACGCGCTATTCTTATAAATCCTCTGTTTCTTTTCTTAGTAATGGTTTCGTGAAAATGCTAGAATTTGTGGGGTTTATAATCGTATCTGCAAGGCTTAACTGGTCGTATTAAATAATACTGTTAGGGAGTTTCATTTTCCCCCATCTAAGGAACGCCGGCAGAGATTTTTCTGCCTGAATTCCTGTAGCCGTGATCTGGTTTATCCACACACACACACACACACACACACACACACACACACACACACACACACACACACACACACACACACACACAGACACACACACACATACATACACACACACACACATATATATATATATACACATATATACATATATGTATATATATATATATATATATAGGCGCGTGTATATTTGTATATATGTGTGACTGCGAGTATACGTATATATGGTTTAATATACTAAATACATATATATAAATATATAACGCAATAGAAATTCCTATTATATATATATATGTATATATATATATATATATATAGGCGCGTGTATATTTGTATATATGTGTGACTGTGCGAGTATACGTATATATGGTTTAATATACTAAATACATATATATAAATATATAACGCAATAGAAATTCCTATTATATATATATATATATATTTATATATATATATATATATATATATATATATATATATTGTCCCTCTGAACGAGTGTCTACGTGTTCATCCTCCCTTTGTTCGCAGATGATCGAATCTGTGCATCGAAAAAATATTTTAATATTCATTTTCATTTCCTATTGGAGTGCAAAGGATGAGTGCAAAACAAGAAAGAGAGATGTGAACTCGCACAATGAACATTTCTTTTGAACTGATACATAAAAACGAAAAAAAAACCGGAAATGAAACACGAGCACGTGGCCAAGTGAGTAGGTATATTTTTGCTATAACAACGCCACAACTCCCGCAATCCCCCCACTTTATTTCTATCTATCTAATTCTTTTACTCGCTGACGTTTTCGATCTCTGCAACTTGAATGCGAGGTGGTTTTTGCTTTACCTCCACCATTTTAAAATGGCTGGATACATGCCCAAAAGGTGGAAGAAACACACTTTCAAACGATGCATGAATATATATTTTTTTAAAGATATATCGCTCTATATCAGTCTATTCAGATATATGTATGTGTCTACAGATCTAGCTATCTCTCAGCTTTATCAAATATGTATATATATGTGCTATGATAGCCTGTTCAAATCTCTTTTTCTTTATATATATATATATATAAATTTATATATATATATATATATATATATATCTATATATATATATATATATATATATATATATTCATTCATTTATAGCCTCCGTTCAGTTTTGAGAGACAATAGATACTTCCTGTTAGCTTCGCGTGTAATTGTGAAGCAAGGATTGCGCAATCACTAACGACACCTCTGCTGAATCGCCAGAAGATTCGATGAGGTGTGGTAATTCTATGTTGTGTGTTTATTTTATTGCCATGACTTTTTTCATAACAACATAGATTGGAGACTATTTGTGTAATCAGCGAGATAACAGCGTCTCTCAACGACTATAATGGAATTTCATTTCATATTATGCCCCTCATTACTATTATGCGAAACTGTACCATCAGTAAATAGGTGTCCATCATGTGTTTCACGTAAGGGCGATATAAAAAACATGTCTCCTTCAAAGCCATATCAGTCTAACATTTGTGTCATTATCTAAATTAGAAAAAAGCTATATAATTTGAAATTGATTATTATAGAATTTGATAAAACGTTCACTTTGAATTAAACAATCCTATATAATATATAAAACTGTATGTTCTTTCTCGAAATATATGTCAAATGATAATAATAATAATAATAATAATAATAATAATAATAATAATAATAATAATAACAATAATAATAATAATAATAATAATAATAATAATAATAATAATAATAATAATAATAATAATAATAATCCAGAACTCCCAGATAGTTAGAAATACCTGGGAGTTCTGGAAGCAGACACAATCAAATATACAGAAATGAAAGAGAAGATTGGAAAAGAATATCTACGAAGAACAAGGAAACTCTTAGAAACTAAACTATATAGCAGAAACCTAGTAAAAGGGATAAACACATGGGCTGTATCACTAATAAGATACTCTGGCCCATTCATAGGCTGGACCAAAGAAGAACTCAGGCACTTTGACCAGGGGACTAGAAAACTAATGACTATGCACAATGCATTGCACCCAAAAGACGATACGGGCAGACTCTACATGAAAAGAAATGAAGGAGGTAGAGGACTGGTTAGTATAGAAGACTGTGTGGAAGACACCAAAAAAGAGCTGGAGAAATATGTAACCCAGAACACGGAAAGACTGATCACCATGGCAAGAGACACCAGCCCAACAAACAACTCCGGAAGCACTGAAACCAGAAACAAAAAGACAAGAAAGGAAAAGTGGGAAGAAAAACGACTACATGGACGCTTTATAAGACTCACAAGCGATGAAGCCAATGAGAACAGCTGGGCATGGCTAAGAAAAGGACATTTGAACAGAGAAACGGAATCTCTGCTGACGACCGCACAGAACAATTCGATTAGGACAAACTTTATTAAAGCAAAGATAGATAAAACCCAGGAAAATAGCAAATGCCGATTGTGTGGACAAAGAGACGAAACGATAAATCATATAATAAGTGAATGCAGCAAGCTAGCCCAAATAGAATACAAGAACAGACATGGCAGCGTGGGGAAAGAAGTACACCGGGAAATGTGCAAACAACTAGATTTCGAATATGCAAAAAAACGGTAAGAACACAAACCAGAAACTGTACTAAAAAACGAAAAACACAAAATCATATAGGATATGAATGTACAAACAGACAAACCCATAACAGCAAGGAGACCGGATATGATAATAATCAACAAGGAAAAAAGAAGCAAATATACTGAACTTGCCAGAGAATTGAAAGGAATATGGAACATGAAGAAAGTCAGTATAACACCAATAATCATAGGAGCACTAGGAACAGCCCCCAAAACATGGAGAAACGACTAGGAGAAATAGGAATCAAAGGGATAACTGAGACCATACAAAGGACAGTAATGATCAAAACAGCTACAATCCTGAGAAATGTCCTCGAATGCGGAAACCAACCCACATAAGCAACGAATGGAGAACAAACACATGGAAGCACAAGACAACAGAACCGGGGAAAATACAACCGCGAGAGAGAGGCGCAAGCATAGGCTGACACCACGAAAATTATGGACAGAGGGTCGAGGAGGGAAAGCGCAAACCAGACCTCCACTGGAAGAGCGCGGACAGCTCTGGGACCTTGGGGAGGCTTGTTGCCACCCGGGCTCCAGAGGAGACTAATGGCCCTTATCACCGTGAAATCGGTGGTTGGTGGCTGTTGCGATACCGCAAGGTCATCAGCGGTGATGAACGAAAAGAGGTGGAGCATACTGGTAGTCTGAGGAGACTTGTTGTCACTCAGACTCCAGGGAATACCACAGGTTGTTGGCAGTGGGTGATCACTGACGATGACCAGTGTGATAACTCCTAGTGAGTAAATAATAATAATAATAATAACTAGCGAGACCCGTGTAAATTACACGAAATGATGTTTTTAATACTAATTATTTTATTCCTAACCTATACATGTTTGAATAAAATATGATAAGATTTGGACTTGTATATTTATTTTTAAAAATGAACAATACATGAAACAATTTACAAAACTTCTTTATATACAATATTTCTAGTGAAAGTAATATTTCGACGACTTTTAAGGTTAAAGGTCAAGGTTAAAAATGGGTCTAATTCATAATCCAACCTTTATTTGTCGCTTTGGCCCTACGTGACGTCACATCCGTCGGATCTCATCTGCATATTGTCTTGCCCCTTGACATCGCACGTTACGTATATGCTGCGGTTAAGTGATTCTCGAATACACTATTTTCTTTCTTTGTTCCATACATAGCAAGCCGGCTTATGCTCGTACCTATTCATGTATGCGCAAGTATTTACCAGCAAACGTACACACCCGTTATTCAACAGTAGTTAATTTGCTATCTTCTTGCTTGTTGCTATAGCCGTCTTCTTTATTTTATAAAAGTTATTGAAAAATGATAGCAATGAATTATCAATGGCTTTTGTATTTTGTCTTCGTCTGAAACACTTTCCCACAAAAAACAGTGAAATATCAGCTATCTGCTCAATATCAGTACCGACTTCCTGTTTGTGACAAACACTGACACACTTTTTTTCTAATGGAATTTTTCTACTACCTAATCTTATGCTTACTTTAAGTAGAAACTATATAAGATATGTTCTTTTAACACTGGATTTTATCACTTGATAATTTAACACGAATATATTGGATTTAATATCAAGATTTTGAAAGAAAAGTTAATTATTTTCTTATTTTCTATTCACGCTGTCATTGTCACTGCTTCATGCTATGCTTCTCTATATATATATCTCATATATATATATATATATATATATATATATATATATATATATATATATATATATATATATATATACATATATATACTTATTTATGAACTACACCCCTCACACACATGTGTTTCACGACAAACCTGCAACTATCAATATGGAAGAATACAATCTCTGTCGGTCACACGGTACGAACCTTAACACGAAAGTCATATTAAGCTCAGTAGTGAGAGCGCGTACCGCTGTGCCCACGACGCATTGTCTAGCAATGAGAAAGTAAATTAACGTCTTCATGGCGGACTCAATAGACGGGGCCGTGAGTGTTGCATTACGCTGTAAATAACGGTCCGTTATCAACTTACTTAAAATGATCAATCTAGCGAGAGATTTAAAAACATTTATAAACCACACCCCTCAAATTAATCCATATTGACATGTGTTTCACTCCAAACCTGTAACCATCAGTATGGTAAAAGACAATCCCTGCCGGTCACACAGCCTAAACTTCAACACGAAAAGCATATTTAACTCAGCAGTCGGAGCGCGTACCGTCGTGCCCACCACACATTGTGTTGAAATTGGAAAAAAGTTAACGTCCTTATGGCCAACTTGGCGGCCATAAGCATATATATATATATATATATATATGCATTTTAGCCTGTAGATTCTCCCCTGGGGATGAAACGCGGGAGCCTCTGTCTAGCTTAATTGCCATAAATATATTTTCATAGCTTACTACCTAGCTCTACTTACGTATCGATCACTGTTTAAGTAAATACTGAAAATTGATACATAAAAAATTATATCTCCTTATAAAATTTAATGTGGATACATGGAATAGTATATATATATATATATATATATATATATATATATATATATATATATATATATATATATATATATATATGCTTATGGCCGCCGAGTTGGCCATAAGGACGTTAACTTTATATATATATATATATATAGCCCCCTTTATCTCTTTCCAGTTAATTTAAAGAGTGTTCTGGTAAACACATATGTAAACACATATGTAAATTACATAGCCAAATAATACACTCGTTTTTATTTCTATATTGTCGATGAGTATAATATAGAAGTAAAGAGACTTCACTTTTGTATAGCAAATGCATATTACAACATATGTGAACATGAAATAAATTAAAATTACCAGTAATGAAATGCCTTACAAATTGCATATACATAATTGACATAGTGCTAATTGTTAACCGTACCGTTCCAAACAAATTAGAACAATTAACGTTATTAGCAAAGATAAAAACAATATTAACTGAATTGATACTAGATACACTTTTTCTATATATGATGTTCATTTATACTTCATAATCGCTATAATTATTAGTTATATTTATTAAAGAACTAATTTCTTTACTGTTGAGATGCTTTACTGCGCATATTGAAAAATAATCATAAGATTACACGAAGTTAGATTGTTATTTTCGATGTTTCATCCTTGAAACCATTATATGTTGCCAACGGCAGAATTGCTTTCTGGTAGAATTATAATGAAGACGATCTGTTCAGATTGCTTCGCAAGATAATTACCTTAAACAATAAACAAGGACACCTGTTTTAAATTAGCAATCAATAACGGAAATTCAAAAGTAATTTTAAAAGAAAGATATAAAATATATGAAAATATAAAATTTCATCACATGAAAAAGGACACAATTAGATTGTTTCAAAAAAATTATTCTAAGTTAATTGAAATATTTTCTATAAAAGAAACACAGCAGAAAATATATTTGCTATAATTAATTCATAATAATTTTGTGATTAACATCAGAAACGAAACAAACTTCCATGAGAAAAGTTTATTTCCAAAAACTATCCGTCTGTGGAACACAATAACACGGGAATGCTTCCCACCTAACTACAACATGACGTTTTTAAGTCGAAGGCTAACAAGTTTTTGTTGAGTCGCAAATAAGCTAATTCTGCTTAGTTTCGACCATCGTTACAAATCCTCACGCTGTTGTCGAACTGTCAACCTAACAAACTCATAAAGCATTATACCCGAGTTGCTTTGGGCTTGATAA
Source organism: Sepiola atlantica (assembly GCA_963556195.1). NCBI lineage: Eukaryota > Metazoa > Mollusca > Cephalopoda > Sepiida > Sepiolidae > Sepiola > Sepiola atlantica. The sequence goes on along the minus strand of OY744515.1, from coordinate 147,747,814 downwards.
GCGGACACTCGATAGTACATAAAAACATATTTTGTTTACTGCTGAACAAGTATTTATTTTTAAAGTCCATTTAATAAACTTATTAAATAAAATTTATTGTTTAAAAATAATTATTTACATTAATTTAATATAACACATTTTTGGTGTTCTAATTTTAGAGATTGCATACTTACTTAAAAAAGAAATCAGACTGGTATATTCTTGCTCATTGTTCAATGTTGGTAAAGTACCTGCGTATGTCAATTTCTATCTTAACCTTGCTTTTACTGTTTTATAGCTTTTACTGTTTTATAGCTTTTACTGTTTTATAGATTTTCCTGTTTTATAGCATTTACTGTTTTATATCATTTACTGTTTTATAGCATTTACTGTTTTATAGCTTTTACTGTTTTATAGCTTTTACTGTTGTATAGCTTTTACTGTTGTATAGCTTTTACTGTTTTATAGCATTGACTGTTTTATAGCATTTACTGTTTTATAGCTTTTACTGTTGTATAGCTTTTACTGTTGTATAGCTTTTACTGTTTTGTAGCTTTTATTGTTGTATAGCATTTACTGTTTAGTAGCTTTTACTGTTTTATAGCTTTTACTGTTTTATAGCTTTTACTGTTTTATAGCATTTACTGTTGTATAGCTTTAACTGTTTTATAGCTTTTACTGTTTTATAGCTTTTACTGTTTTATAGCTTTTACTGTCGTATAGCTTTTAAAGTTGTATAGCGTTTACTGTTTTATAGCTATTACTGTTTTATAGTTTTACTGTTGTATAGCTATTACTGTTTTATAGCTTTTACTGTTTTATAGCTTTTACTGTTTTATAGCTTTTACTGTTGTATAGCTTTTAAAGTTGTATAGCTTTTACTGTTTTGTAGCTTTTACTGTTTTATAGTTTTACTGTTGTATAGCTTTTACTGTTGTATACCTTTTACAGTTTTATAGCTTTTACTGTTGGATAGGTTTTACTGTTGTATAGCTTGTACTGTTGTATAGCTTTTACTGTTGTATAGCTTTTACTGTTTTATAGCTTTTACTGTTGACTAGCTTTTACTGTTGTATAGCTTTTACTGTTGTATAGCTTTAATTGTTTTATAGCTTTTACTGTTGTATAGCTTTTACTGTTTTATAGCATTTACTGTTGTATGGCTTTTACTGTTTATAGCTTTTACTGTTGTATAGCTTTTACTGTTGTATAGCTTTTACTGTTTTATAGCTTTTAGTGTTTTATAGCTTTTTCTGTTGTATAGCTTTTACTGTTTTATAGCTTTTACGGTTGTATAGCTTTTACTGTTGTATAGGTTTTACTGTTTTATAGCTTTTACTGTTGTATAGCTTTTACTGTTGTATAGCTTTTACTGTTTTAAAGCTTTTACTGTTGTATAGCTTTTACTGTTGTATAGCTCTTACTGTTTTATAGCTTTTACTGTTGTATAGCTTGTACTGTTGTATAGCTTTTACTGTTTTATAGCTTTTACTGTTGTATAGCTTTAACTGTTTTATAGCTTTTACTGTTTTATAGCTTTTACTGTTTTATAGCTTTTACTGTTGTATAGCTTTTACTGTTGTATAGCTTTTACTGTTGTCTAGCTTTTACTGTTCATAGAATTTACTGTTTTATAGCATTTACTGTTTTATACTTTTACTGTTGTATAGCTTCTACTGTTTTATAGCTTTTACTGTTGTATAGCTTTTACAGTTGTATAGCTTTTACTGTTTTATAGCTTGTACTGTTTTATAGCTTTTACTGTTTTATAGCTTTAACTGTAGTATAGCTGTTACTGTTTTATAGCTTGTACTGTTTTATAACTTTTACTGTTGTATAGCTTTTACTGTTGTATAGCTTTTACTGTTTTAAAGAATATACTGTTTTATAGCATTTACTGTTTTATAGCTTTTACTGTTTTATAGCTTTTACTGTTGTATAACTTTTACTGTTGTAAAGCTTTTACTGTTTTATAGCTTTTACTGTTGTATAGCTTGTACTGTTGTATAGCATTTACTGTTTCATAGCATTTACAGTTTTTTAGCTGTTACTCTTGTATAGCTTTTACTGTTGAATAGCTTTTACTGTTTTATAGCTTTTACTGTTGTATAGCTTTTACTGTTTCATAGCTTTTACTGTTGTTTCGCTTTTACTGTTTTATAGCATTAACTGTTTTGTAGCTTTTACTGTTTTATAGCTTTTTCTGTTTTATAGCTTTTACTGTTGAATAGCTTGTACTGTTTTATAGCGTTTACTGTTTTATGGCTTTTACTGTTGTATAGCTTTTACTGTTGTATAGCTTTTACTGTTTTAAAGCATATACTGTTTTATAGCATTTACTGTTTTATAGCTTTTACTGTTTTATAGCTTTAACTGTTGTATAGCTTTTACTGTTGTATAGCTTTTACTGTTTTATAGCTTTTACGGTTGTATAGCTTGTACTGTTGTATAGCATTTACTGTTTTATAGCATTTACTGTTTTTTAGCTGTTACTGTTGTATAGCTTTTACTGTTGTATAGCTTTTACTGTTTTATAGCTTTTACTGTTGTATAGCTTTTACTGTTTCATAGGTTTTACTGTTGTATAGCTTTTACTGTTTTATAGCTTGTACTGTTTTATAGCTTTTACTGTTTTATAGCTTTTTCTGTTTTATAGCTTTTACTGTTAAATAGCTTGTACTGTTTTATAGCGTTTACTGTTTTATAGCTTTTACTGTTGTATAGCTTTTACTGTTTTATAGCTTTTACTTTTGTATAGCTTTTATTGTTTTATAGTATTTACTGTTTTATAGCTTTTACTGTTTAACAGCTTTTACTGTTTTATAGCTTTTACTGTTGTATAGCTTTTACTGTTTTATAGCTTTTACTGTTGTATAGCTTTTACTGGTTTATAGCATTTACTGTTTCATAGCTTTTACTGTTTTATAGCTTTTACTGTTTTATAGCTTTTACTGTTTTATAGCTTTTAACTGTTGTAAAGCTTTTACTGTTTTATAGCTTTTACTTTTTTATAGCTTTTGACTGTTGTATAGCTTTTACTGTTGTATAGCTTTTATAGTTGTATTGCTTTTACTGTTTTATAGCTTTTACTGTTTTATAGCTTTTACTGTTGTAAAGCTTTTACTGTTGTATAGCTTTTACTGTTGTATTGCTTTTACTGTTTTATAGGTTTTACTGTTTTATAGCTTTTTCTGTTGTATAGCTTTTACTGTTTTATAGCTTTTACGGTTGTATAGCTTTTACTGTTGTATAGGTTTTACTGTTTTATAGCTTTTACTGTTGTATAGCTTTTACTGTTTTATAGCATTTACTGTTTAATAGCATTTACTGTTTTATAGCTTTTACTGTTGTATAGCTTTTACTGTTGTATAGCTTTTACTGTTTTATAGCATTTACTGTTTTATAGCATTTACTATTTTATAGCTTTTACTGTTGTATAGCATTTACTGTTTAGTAGCTTTTACTGTTTTATAGCTTTTACTGTTTTATAGCTTTTACTGTTGTATAGCTTTAACTGTTTTATAGCTTTTACTGTTTTATAGCTTTTACTGTTTAATAGCTTTTACCGTCGTATAGCTTTTAAAGTTGTATAGCTTTTACTGTTTTATAGCTTTTACTGTTTTATAGTTTTACTGTTGTATAGCTTTTACTGTTGTATAGCTTTTACTGTTGTATAGCTCTTACTGTTTTATAGCTTTTACTGTTGTATAGCTTGTACTGTTGTATAGCTTTTACTGTTTTATAGCTTTTACTGTTGTATAGCTTTAACTGTTTTATAGCTTTTACTGTTTTATAGCTTTTACTGTTGTATAGCTTTTACTGTTGTATACCTTTTACTGTTGTATAGCTTTTACTGTTCATAGCATTTACTGTTTTATAGCATTTACTGTTTTATACCTTTTACTGTTGTATAGCTTCTACTGTTTTATAGCTTTTACTGTTGTATAGCTTTTACAGTTGTATAGCTTTTACTGTTTTATAGTTTGTACTGTTTTATAGCTTTTACTGTTTTATAGCTTTAACTTTAGTATAGCTGTTACTGTTTTATAGCTTGTACTGTTTTATAACTTTTACTGTTGTATAGCTTTTACTGTTGTATAGCTTTTTCTGTTTTAAAGAATATACTGTTTTATAGCATTTACTGTTTTATAGCTTTTACTGTTTTATAGCTTTTACTGTTGTATAACTTTTACTGTTGTAAAGCTTTTACTGTTTTATAGCTTTTACTGTTGTATAGCTTGTACTGTTGTATAGCATTTACTGTTTCATAGCATTTACAGTTTTTTAGCTGTTACTGTTGTATAGCTTTTACTGTTGAATAGCTTTTACTGTTTTATAGCTTTTACTGTTGTATAGCTTTTACTGTTTCATAGCTTTTACTGTTGTATAGCTTTTACTGTTTTATAGCATTAACTGTTTTGTAGCTTTTACTGTTTTATAGCTTTTTCTGTTTTATAGCTTTTACTGTTGAATAGCTTGTACTGTTTTATAGCGTTTACTGTTTTATAGCTTTTACTGTTGTATAGCTTTTACTGTTTTATAGCTTTTACTTTTGTATAGCTTTTATTGTTTTATTGTATTTACTGTTTTATAGCTTTTACTGTTTTATAGCTTTTACTGTTTTATAGCTTTTACTGTTGTATAGATTTTACTGTTTAATAGCTTTTACTGTTGTATAGCTTTTACTGTTGTATAGCTTTTACTGTTGTATAGCTTTTACTGTTCATAGCATTTACTGTGTTATAGCATTTACTGTTTTATACCTTTTACTGTTGTATAGCTTCTACTGTTTTATAGCTTTTACTGTTGTATAGCTTTTACAGTTGTATAGCTTTTACTGTTTTATAGCTTGTACTGTTTTATAGCTTTTACTGTTGTATAGCTTTTACTGTTTATAGCATTTACTGTTTTATAACATTTACTGTTTTATACCTTTTACTGTTGTATAGCTTCTACTGTTTTATAGCTTTTACTGTTGTATAGCTTTTACAGTTGTATAGCTTTTACTGTTTTATAGCTTGTACTGTTTTATAGCTTTTACTGTTTTATAGCTTTTACTGTAGTATAGCTTTTACTGTTTTATAGCTTGTACTGTTTTATAACTTTTATTGTTGTATAGCTTTTACTGTTGTATAGCTGTTACTGTTTTAAAGCATATACTGTTTTATAGCATTTACTGTTTTATAGCTTTTACTGTTTTATAGCTTTAACTGTTGTATAGCTTTTACTGTTGTATAGCTTTTACTGTTTTATAGCTTTTACTGTTGTATAGCTTGTACTGTTGTATAGCATTTACTGTTTTATAGCATTTACTGTTTTTTAGCTGTTACTGTTGTATAGCTTTTACTGTAGTATAGCTTTTACTGTTTTAAAGCTTTTACTGTTAAATAGCTTTTACTGTTTTATAGCTCTTACTGTTTTATAGCTTTTACTGTTGTATAGCTTGTACTGTTGTATAGCTTTTACTGTTTTATAGCTTTTACTGTTGTATAGCTTCAACTGTTTTATAGCTTTTACTGTTTTATAGCTTTTAATGTATTATAGCTTTTACTGTTGTATAGCTTTTACTGTTGTATAGCTTTTACTGTGGTATAGCTTTTACCGTTGTATAGCTTTTACTGTTGTATAGCTTTTACTGGTTTATAGCATTTACTGTTTCATAGCTTTTACTGTTTTATAGCTTTTACTGTTTTATAGCTTTTACTGTTTTATAGCTTTTGACTGTTGTAAAGCTTTTACTGTTTTATAGCTTTTACTGTTTTATAGCTTTTGACTGTTGTATAGCTTTTACTGTTGTATAGCTTTTACTGTTTTATTGCTTTTACTGTTTTATAGCTTTTACTGTTTTATAGCTTTTACTGTTTTATAGCTTTTACTGTTGTAAAGCTTTTACTGTTTTATAGCTTTTACTGTTTTATAGCTTTTGACTGTTGTATAGCTTTTACTGTTGTATAGCTTTTACTGTTGTATTGCTTTTACTGTTTTATAGCTTTTACTGTTTTATAGCTTTTTCTGTTTTATAGCTTTAACTGTTTTATAGCTTTTACGGTGGTATAGCTTTTACTGTTGTATAGGTTTTACTGTTTTATAGCTTTTACTGTTGTATAGCTTTTACTGTTTTATAGCATTTACTGTTTTATAGCATTTACTGTTTTATAGCTTTTACTGTTGTATAGCTTTTACTGTTTTATAGCATTTACTGTTTTATAGCATTTACTATTTTATAGCTTTTACTGTTGTATAGCATTTACTGTTTAGTAGCTTTTACTGTTTTTTAGCTTTTACTTTTTTATAGCTTTTACAGTTGTATAGCTTTAACTGTTTTATAGCTTTTACTGTTTTATAGCTTTTACTGTTTTATAGCTTTTACCGTCGTATAGCTTTTAAAGTTGTATAGCTTTTACTGTTTTATAGTTTTTACTGTTTAATAGTTTTACTGTTGTATAGCTTTTACTGTTGTATAGCTGTTACTGTTTTATAGCTTTTACTGTTTTATAGCTTTTACTGTTTTATAGCTTTTACTGTTGTATAGCTTTTAAAGTTGTATAACTTTTACTGTTTTATAGCTTTTACTGTTTTATAGTTTTACTATTGAATAGCGTTTACTGTTGTATACTTTTTACTTTTTTATAGCTTTTACTTTTTATAACTTTTACTGTTGGATAGGTTTTACTGTTGTATAGCTTGTACTGTTGTATAGCTTTTACTGTTGTATAGCTTTTACTGTTTTATAGCTTTTACTGTTGATTAGCTTTTACTGTTGTATAGCTTTTACTGTTGTATAGCTTTTACTGTTGTATAGCTTTTACTGTTGATTAGCTTTTACTGCTGGTGTATAGCTTTTACTTTTTTATAGCTTTTACTGTTTTATAGCTTTTACTTTTGTATAGCTTTAACTGTTTTATAGCATTTATAGTTGTATAGCTTTTACTGTGGTATAGCTTTTACTGTTTATAGCTTTTACTGTTGTATAGCTTTTACTGTTGTATAGCTTTTACTGTTTTATAGCTTTTTCTGTTGTATAGCTTTTACTGTTTTATAGCTTTTACGGTTGTATAGCTTTTACTGCTGTATAGGTTTTACTGTTTTATAGCTTTTACTGTTGTATAGCTTTTACTGTTGTATAGCTTTTACTGATTTAAAGCTTTTACTGTTGTATAGCTTTTACTGTTGTATAACTCTTACTGTTTTATTACTTTTACTGTTGTATAACTTTTACTGTTTTATAGCTTTTACTGTTGTATAGCTTTAACTGTTTGATAGCTTTTACTGTTTTATAGTTTGTACTGTTTTATAGCTTTTACTGTTGTATAGCTTTTACTGTTGTATAGCGTTTACTGTTTTATAGCTATTACCGTTGTATAGCTTTTACTGTTGTATAGCTTTTACTGTTCATAGCATTTACTGTTTTATAGCATTTACTGTTTTATACCTTTTACTGTTGTATAGCTTCTACTGTTTTATAGCTTTTACTGTTGTATAGCTTTAACAGTTGTATAGCTTTTACTGTTTTATAGCTTGTACTGTTTTATAGCTTTTACTGTTTTATAGTTTAACTGTAGTATAGCTTTTACTGTTTTATAGCTTGTACTGTTTTATAACATTTACTGTTGTATAGCTTTTACTGTTGTATAGCTTTTACTGTTTTGAATCATATACTGTTTTATAGCATTTACTGTTTTATAGCTTTTACTGTTTTATAGCTTTTACTGTTGTATAGCTTTTACTGTTGTATAGCTTTTACTGTTTTATAGCTTTTACTGTTGTATAGCTTGTACTGTTGTATAGCATTTACTGTTTTATAGCATTTACTTTTTTTAGCTATTACTGTTTCATAGCTTTTACTGTTGTATAGCTTTTACTGTTTTATAGCATTAACTGTTTAGTAGCTTTTACTGTTTTATAGCTTTTTCTGTTCTATAGCTTTTACTGTTGAATAGCTTGTACTGTTTTATAGCGTTTACTGTTTTATAGCTTTTACTGTTGTATAGCTTTTGACTGTTGTATAGCTTTTACTGTTGTATTGCTTTTACTGTTGTATAGCTTTTACTGTTGTATAGCTTTTACTAATTTGTAGCGTTTACTGTTTTATAGCTTTTACTGTGTTATAGGTTTTACTTTTATGAAAACATATTTTTTAATTTCGTCATGAAAAATACGCTTGTTAATATTTGCACGATGAATTTATTTCGTATTATTTTTATCAGCAAAAAACATTAAAAACATTGAAAATTCTGTTTTTACGCAAAAAATAATTAGCTTTGAATTAATGCCGAAAAGATTTTTTTTGAGGATTATGAAAACTTTTTTGTCGATTATAAAAATTATACACCTATGTGGCATTCTTACTCGGGTATTGCCATCTTAAAAACTACTGTCTTAATTATGGGTATTATTCCTTTTTGTCACAAATTACATGTCTCTATTCGCGTACGAACTATATATATATATATATATATATATATATATATATATATATATATATATATATATATATATATATATATATAACGGACAAATAATAGAGATAAAGATTATATCTTTAAATTACATCATTTGAATAGTAAATGCTCAATATACAAGATAGTATAAGAAAATGAATGATGATGATCAAAATTTGATAAAATAATTAAAATAAAGTTCAACAAAAATTCGTTCAGGAAACTGTGGAGAACGAATTTTTGTTTGAACTGATGGAACTTGCTACTAAATCAGTTTCCTTCAGTTTCAATAATATAATGTATCGGCAAATTGATGGTATATCAATGGGCAGCCCTCTTGGTCCATCGTTAGCCAACATTTTCGTTGGATTTTTGGAAAACCAATTATTTTCCAAAGTGACCAAGCCGGCTTTCTACACACGTTACGTTGATGACACTTTTGCTTGTTTTCCCTCTCGGAGTGATGCTGAACAGTTTCTTCTTATTCTTTGTGACTTGCATCCATCGTTGCAATTAACTATGGAGGTCGAGGATTGTGGTTCCTTACCATTCCTCGATGTTTTAGTGTCTAAATCTGGTTTATCATTTGAAACCTGTGTGTATAGAAAACCAACATTTACAGGCCTTTATCTAAATTGGTTTTCCTTCGCCCCAAGAGCAAGAAAAATAAATCTTATTGGTACTCTCACTCATCGAGCTCTTGGTTGGGTTCTGACGGCCTTGACATTGTTAAAAGGATTTCTTCTTCTACTCAACGTTGTTTTCCGGCAACCATGTTGAGGGTAGTTTACACGACTCGAACCTTTTTCTCTTCTTTTCGTAAGGATGTTTTGCCAGCCATTCAAAAGAATTCTGTAGTTTATAAATTCATGTGTCAGTGTGGAGCTGACTACGTTGGCAAGACATCCCAAAGATTAGAATTTAGAATATCCCAACACATACCACGTGATATTCGCCTACACAAGGTTTCGAGATCATCCGGGAACTTCCAGGCACAGGAATCAGCCATCGGTAATCACCTCGTTAGTACAAATAGTTGTTCTGACAGGTATTCCGATGGGTGGTTTTCTGTTTTACACAGTGCCAGGTCGAACTACCATCTCAATATTCTTGAGGCGTTAGTCATTAACAACTATCGACATAGCCTGTGTAGACAAAAGATTTTGAAACATCAGTTGGAGATCTTTAATGATTCAAAGCCACCATAACGTTGAGAGATTTAATTTTTTTTTTTTCCCCTTCCCATTCGTTTCTTCCAACTGAAATAAGTTTTATTTATTTATTTTTTCTCCCCCTTTCATTTCTCATTCGACTTTTAGTTTTTAATTTACCATTCTGACGTTTCCTCTCAGAGGGTCAGACGACAAGGCCTTAAGGTAATTTTAACAATTTTCCTTTTTTTTTTCTTTTTTTTTCTTCCTCACTCGTCTGTTTCATTGATTTTAATAATGCTTCCTCTAAAATTAATCCTACCATTCTGTTGTACACGTAATTTACTTATATATATATATATATATATATATATATATATATATATATATATATATATATATATTTCTTGAATGTGAGATGATATATATAATTATTTCCACAATCAGACAACGCCGCAGCCCACAACCTATGAAAAGAAACAAACCAGAAGTCCTAGACTCGAGTTTCGCCCTCCTTTGGGCTCATCAGTAGAACACATCCGAACTCAGGATTCGAAACCCGAGTCACTTGCATGGTAAGCGAGTACTCTGCCACTGTTTCTTTTCATAGGTTGTGGGCTGCGGCGTTGTCTGATTGTGGAAATAATTATATATATATATATATATATTCTAAAAATTACATTGAGTAATATGGCCACATTATTATTTTTGTAAATGTTTACATTTCGGGGGTGCATATATATATATATATATATATATATATATATATTCTAAAAATTACATTGAGTAATATGGCCACATTATTATTTTTGTAAATGTTTACATTTCGGGGGTGCATATATATAAATATATATATATATATATATATATATATATTCTAAAAATAACATTGATTAATATGGCCACATTATTATTTTTGTAAATGTTTACATTTCGGGGGTGCATATATATATATATATATATATATATATATATATATTCTAAAAATTACATTGAGTAATATGGCCACATTATTATTTTTGTAAATGTTTACATTTCGGGGGTGCATATATATATATATATATATATATATATATATATATATATATATATATATATATAGTTTTCAGGTTCGATTATTTTCGATAGGATTTCGAATCAGAGAGCTCTATGTCCGTTCAAACAGAGCATGAATAAGTTATGAGGTTTAACAAGACTAAATACACATTCGGACTGTACACATTATAAGTTATTTCGACATTAACTAGGTCTCCTCGGATTGTTTTCCAATCTCGATTCAAACCCAAATGAAACAATTTTAACACCTTTATATATTTTAAAACAAAATAAAAATAAAGAATAAAATAAAAAATAAAAAGTAAAAAAATAAAAAGAATTTCAATGATATTCCATTTATTGATTGGTCTCTATAATATAGAAGGGATGGGAAGGGGTGATTATGTTAATTAATAAATTAGGGTGGTGGCATTAACGGAGTATAAAAATATGTAAAATCAAAGTGCAAAAATAAAAATTAATTTATTTCTTTTGTAAATGAAACCTATATTAACTTCACAATACTTTTAATTCATCGTCATATAATATAACATTTTTTAATCGTGTGCAGTTGCAGTACCTATTTTAATCGTAATTTCCGTACTTTAATTTTTAAACGTATAACATTCGCAATCTGAAATTTAATCAAAACTTTCGCATTGTTGCATAATTAAAAAAAAATTCTTATTCCTTTAAACGAACGCAATTAGGTTTTAATCATGATCAGTTATATTCACCCTTTAAATCGAGGATTGACTTCTTGTAAAAATAGGAAACCTAATTTATTTTTGCACTTTGATTTTACATATTTTTATACCACAGCATATAGTCAAAGACAAACAATATTTCAAACGTGAAGTCCGAAATATTCTGGCGGACTAGCTTACATGGCTAACACTCCTAGAAAATTACCCTAAAACTCTCCAGCTTCATGGCCTACCAAAACACATAAAGAACCCACTCTATCAAGTACACCACATAAATACGTCAGCAAATTAGCAGAAATACACACACCACCTCACAAATTAGTCAGCAAATTAGCAGAAATACACACACCACCTCATAAATTAGTCAGCAAATTAGCAGAAATACACACACCACCTCATAAATTAGCTAACAAATTAGCAGAAATACACACACCACCACATAAATTAGTCAGCAAATGAGCAGAAATACACACACCACCTCGGTTCCACTAAGTTTTAGATTTATTTAGTTCGTATTGTGTAGACGCATCAGAACTTGATTCGGCTTCCTCCGGAAATTCTGAACAGCTTTCATCAAAACTGCAAATTTATGGATTACTATTCATAAAAAGCACCAAAAATTAAAAACCCCCACCCAATCACACACAAAATGTATCCTAAAACATTAAATATGTTTTCGTATTTGAACAAAAATCTCTAAAAAAATAAAATAAAAATATAAGCAGAGTTAATACACCTTCATCTAATTTAACGTTAAATTTATTTATATAAGAAAATTATCCCCAACTCTTTAAAATTGAACTTTTTCAGGAATTTATTTTTGGCGGATATTTGTTATAGTTTTAATAATTATTTTATTGCTCACCTCCGGTTAACAACGGGTTACAAGTTCTCCTAGGGAAAACTAAAATTCAATATATATACACACTTTTATATTTTGTACATGAATGTTTTTATAAATGTCGGTCAGTAGGCCATCCCGACTTTATATAACGAAAAACGCGCTTGTCTGTTTAGAAAAAGTTAATTGTTTTGATTTAAAAGTTTTAATGCAAAAGTTATCTCTACTGTCAAAAGCTAAGATTTAATCTTCTTAAAAAACCATATGTCGTACTGATAAAATTAGGTATTTATATTTCTCATTCGTACTAATGAATCGTTGGAGGCTTGGATCTCAGACTTATGGTCTAAGGTTCGAACTATGCTGTCGACACATCAACTATATATAGGCACATTGAGCTGATGAGACTTCATAATATGAAACAAGTGCTTGTTTGTGAATATAAATAGTTGATTATTTCATCATAATATACATATATTATATGTACACATATGCATATATATATATGTATATATATATATGTATATATATATATATATATATATATATATATATATATATATATATATATATATATATATATATATATATATATATATATATATACATACATACTCCCCAACTACTCATACATAAATACTAGATAATTATAAATAGGAACTTCATTAAAAGAACCTATTGAGATAACAAATTACTCCTACATCTATACAGCACTGTTGAAGAGTTATTATATTTACGAAGAAATGTGAGTTATTTAGCTATTAATTCTAAGAATGTTTTACGCACATTGGTTTGAATTACAAGTGTGTATGACTACAACCTTCCTTAATAAGGCCTGTTCACTGAGTCAGGTTTATCTGCTGACGTCAGGAGGGTTAGTATGCTAAGCCGATAAACAAGATGCTTGAATAGACAGGCTATTACACATGGACATATGACTGGTAATTTCGGTATGAAAGTGCCTCTTTTTGGGAGCTTGATTTCCCTCACATTAAAATCCAAACTTCTGCCATACCTGTCCTGTCCTCGTCGAGAGGCAAGTAAATATAAATAATAAATAACAATCCAGGAAACAACAATAACACAAATTAACTATTCATTTTGATTTTTTTTTAATTAAAGTTTAGTTTCATTATAAATCGAATTGCGTTCTTTTTTTTTCTTATTTTAAACTCAGTTTTTAAAGTTTTCTAATGCTTGTTTTAAAGCACTCATTCATTATCGCCAGGCTGATTTTGGACAGATCTCGCTTGCTATTTACTAGAATGACGTCACTTTTCAGTGCACACACCTTACTTAACAAAGGTCGTTGTATGGAAGGGTAAACCGTATGATATTTCCTTTTTTGTTTCTATGTTTATTTGTTTGCTGCGTGACAATATTGGTATTTTATTGGTGATGTATGCCTACAGCGTCTGATTCAGACACTGCTTTGTTCGCCGCCGAGCCCGTTAGGGGAACAAAGCACAGGACGTCCTCGCAACTCAGTACCAATTTATGCAACTCTATTTTTGAACGGCTCACCGTTTTTATCAAAGGAATATTTTCGTTTTTACGCTTTCTTTAAGCAACATTATTTGAATCATTTGAACTACTGTTCTAATCTTGTATGTTTTTCTCACAACGTTTCGGCCGATGTAACCTCTGTCATTATTAAGGTGCATCCGGTCGAACTCAGAAATCTGTACGGAATATCAAACGGAAACCTTTAGTTAATCAACTGGCTAACACTATTATAAAAAAATCAACGATGTGCGTTATTTTTTCATTAATTCATCAGAGATGCTAATAATAATTTACATATGAAAAATTACATTACTGAATATCTATATTTAAAAAAACGTTTAAATAATATAGTTAGTATTTTGATAAATAGCGAGTGTGAACACTGTCGAAGCATATTTCTTTCCGTCATTTAGTAATCTACTTAATAATACGCTAAAGCAATATCATGTTGATACATACTTTATAACCACCAAATCTTTTTTAGAAGTTAGGATCGGCCGATTGGCGAAGATTTATTTATTCAAAAAGTAACTTTCTGTCAATTAATTTTACGGTAAAGAAGGACGGGCGTATTTATTTTGAAGAGATTTAAAATCTAACAATAGATAAATTCAATAAAACGGTTACAAAAAAATATTTAGCTGTAAGAAGAAAAAGAATATTTATTGCTCTGAAAATATATAAATAGTTACAAGTTTTAATAGATAAAGAAGAGAAATATTCGGTTTGTTTATTTACAGAATAGTTAACTGACAATGGCAATAATTCATACGATGGAAGAAAAAGACAATGTGTGCTTCATGTTATTAAGCCTTTCGCAAATATATTATTTAAAACGAAATATCATGCATAGTAAATTATGCAAACGATGAAGGCAACCGTAGAATTGTAAGCAGGTCCCGCAAGTTACAAACTCGTTTTAATGCAATTCACAACAAACAAGGGCCCACTGTGAATTAGGGCTTGATTTATAGGAGCATCCTAAGTTTGGAGTTGTCTAATGAAATTATTTTTACATTACATTTAAATTCCTGCATTATTTTACAGTCGGGGCAACAAAGAGCAGGGGGGGGGTGTTCGAAAGGCAAGTGGTCTGAGGAAAAAAACTATTAGATCAAAAAAAACATTCCTGCATCTAGGGACCTCTACAGTTAAGGGTGTGATTTTGCTGCTTGTCCGGTTTATCGGGGTACTTACGTTGATGGGGAATAAGTGAACAAGTTCATAGGAACACATTCCGTTGAGTATTTGTAAAACAAACACAATGAAGCGATGGGGCATGGACTAAAGTTTCGTAGATAATGTGGGACCTATTAGGTTAGATATTCTTTTCTTCGACTCTGGCCGAGAGAAAGATGTGACAACAATACTCCATGCATTGGCGAATCGTGGCTCTGTAGGAATATAAGAGATTGGCAGGCGTGAGACGTATTCTATGCTGGTAGAAGGGTTACACCATCTTTGCAGCAGACTAACGTAAAACAGATCTCTCCTCGCTTGATTCTTGGAAATACTAATCAAAAGACTGCTAATATTGAACTTGAATCAAATATAGAAATTAATGCGTGAAAATAAATTGTAACTACTCAGAAAGAGATTCAATAAACGTTGCACGTGGAAACGCTGTTAAATGAATATTATTTGTAAAGACTAGAAGATAACATTTAGCACAATTAATGTACATATAGTTTTTGTGATGCAATGACGTCGACGTGTGAGCCAACTTCCAATTCTTGGAACTTATTTATGCCACACTCATTGGTTGGTCGTCTCCGTTGTCTCTTTGTGGCCCCGTGGATGATTGGCACACAGATAAAACAATTCCTTATCTTAAAGTCTCCTTAAAATCGGAGCGTTTCTTTTTGAGATAATATTGTTTAAATCTTTGTTTACTTATTTCAGAAAAAAAAACAACCTTAAAATAATGGGGAATATTTGGATTATTCGGACTACTATTCACATCTTGAATATTATTCTCACAATGTTTCGGTTGATTTAATCTCTACCCTTTTTTCGGGTGTATTTGGTCGAACTTGGGAATCTTTACGTCGAACTCAAAAATTTATAGTTGCCCGAATAATCAAGGTAATACAAATGATCAATTTTTAAAAGAAACATTCTGAAACAATAACATTTTTCAGTAAACGGGCAATAATAAAAAATAAACCAAATTTCATTACTGAAATAATTTTTTAAAGATTCATTGTTTACAATACTTTAATGTTTCAGTCGCGACCAAGAAAGGCATTTTTTTTGCCATAGAGTTAAACATTAAGGGAATAGACTTGAAAAAGTGATGTGTTATTTGATGTCTATAATAGGGACGCACGTAAACAGTCGTTTTTTTTTTTACCGCGACACACTTGAAATAAAAATCAATATAAAAAATAGAATAAATTTCCATTCAAATTTCACGTCATTTGTTCCATTGAGAAAGTAAAAACTAAAGTATATACAGGGTTCGCCATGAGGAACAATATATTTCTTTTGTATTATTTGAATTATTGAGGTGCTTGTTCTCTTCTAACTCTTATTCTCACAACTTCTCGGCGGAAGTAACTTCCGACCTTCTTCAGGTGCGGCTTCTTGAACTCGGGAATCAATAGTGGTAATACCAATATGAATATTATCATTGCTATTATTATGATTTTCTTGATTGTGTTGTGTTTAGTTTCATAACTATTGCCATTGTCATTACTATTAATGATAGTATAATTATTATTATTTAAATTATTAATATTAGAATTATTGTTATTAGTCTTATTATCATTATTAGTATTATTATTGGTATTATCGTTATCATTATTACTATTATATTATCTGTTTTTGACATCAATATTTTTCATCGTCTAAATTATTCATTAAATTAAACGACGTTGGCTCAAACTGATATACATATATTACTCTATCAGTTAGGTCTGTTTTTTCTTTTCATTTCTTTTTCTAAGCTTCCGTATACGTAACTCGATTTTTCTGCTTTCTTTTTCCTCATCTCTCACATTGTTTTGTTTTTGTACTTTTGTTTTTTGTTTAGTGTTTTACTTTTATTTCTATTTTGGCTGTCTCGGACGGCTTCATAGACGCATCGTAATATTTTTAATTGTCGTTGTCTGGTCTCGCGACTGAGGAGAGGCGGAGGGGTTTGACTTCGCGTCCATATACGCGTGACAGACGCGGGTCGGACGGCTTAGTAGACGGATCGTGATATTTTAAACTTTGTTTTGTTCTAACTGTGGATGCTGACCTCTTTATATTTTTATACTCCCCTTCTTTGTTAATGATTTTAACTTAAGTGTGTTGCTTGTCCCCCTTTTTATCCCTCACCCCCTCTCTTTGCCTATAATATTTCTTTTTTTTTGACTGGTGAATATTTCCTTTTCCATCGTTTCAAATATGTAACTGTCCCGCTGGCATTCTGAGGAGACTGGGAAGTCGAAATAAATTATAAATGCTGACAGTTACAATGTGTTTGTGAATTTTTCTTTCTATATTCTATATATATATGATGGAATTTCTACAAAAAACATTTTTAACCGTTATGAAACGCTACGCGCAAAAAAATTTGAAATGAAGAGACGGTGAGACGCTTAAATCAGAAAATAGTCATTAAGTAAGAGATTCTATATTTAGAAGTGAGGAACAAGAGAGAAAGAAAGAAGAGAAGGGAAAATAAAATAAAATAAATTAAAATAAAAATTAATAATAATAATGATAAAAATAATAATAATAAAAGAATAAAAATAATAATAATAAAAGAAAATTAAGAGAAAATTAAATATTATTTATATATAAAAAACCATGGTTAAAGGTACGTAACTCTAATTAATTAAAATATCTAAAAAAGGGGAGGTAACTAGTTATTATTATATAATATCTATATATGTATATACATTTCACGATGATTTCAATTAATAAATAAACAATAAATTAATAAAAATAATCAAAAATCGAATAAAGCATCAACTTAAAATAAAAATATAAAAAATATATAAATAAAAAATCAATATATAAATAAAAAATCAATATATAAATAAAAAAATAAAAAATCAATATATAAATAAAAAATCAATATATAAATAAAAAATCAATATATAAATAAAAAATAAAATATCAATATATAAATAAAATAAAAAATCAATATATAATTAAAAAATCAATATATAATTAAAAAATCAATATATAAATAAAAAAATGAAAAATCAATATATAAATAAAAAATCAATATATAAATAAAAAATCAATATATGAATAAAAAATCAATATATAAATAAAAATCAATATATAAAAATAAATAAAAATTCGAAAAATAAAAGTTAAAGAAGGTGGTGAGACTCGTAACCACAGCTTTGTTTACAACTGAGTCAACTTTACAATTTCCCTCGAGGGGGCAAGAATTTTTATTTTGGCATGAGCATCAGGTGTCGACTGCCGTGCTTTGTTCTCTGGTGATGTAACTCCTTATAGGCTGCATGGTTGAGTAGCTGACCTTGATGGTGTTTTTATTGAAAAACCTATGTAAACTGTGTATTGGAGGAAAATGTTTGCTTAATAATGAGAGAAAAATATGACCTACTCTTGATTTTGTTATGCTGGAGAAGGGCGGCGAAAACCAGATAATCGATCTCCTCCTTTTGCGGCTGTTGTTCTGTGGAATTTTCTGGTTTGGGATGTATGAGATTCCATCGTGAAACCCGCTGCCGCGGAAGGCTTTATTATAATATGGAGCGGCCTGTGTGAAAACTTCATAATTGGAGGAGAGGTTTGAAATTCTTAGGCTTATATTTTTAGTAAGGTTTGATGGTGGATGGCATGAGTTTTTGTGGATATATTGAAGTGATTCATTCGGTTTATGGTAGGGTTTGTGAGTATTATTTGTGAGGTTAAGAGTAGAATCGAGGAAATCTATTTGGTTTAAATTAGTAGTGATAGTGATTTTAAAGCCTAAACCTTTGAAGGTTTGACTGAGGTGTTTCCTAAATTTATCTAGAATTTGTTCGTTTTTATTGTGTGAAAGGCAGACCCCGTCATCTCGGTATAATCCGATGAAGTGGTCGGGAAACTTAATTTTGAGTGTGTGTGAGATATAAAGTCCTACCAGGTCGCATATATCCGCACTATCGTGGGCGCCCATTGCAACGTCAAAAGGGTCCTCAGGATCCGATTTGTTCACCCAGGCCCTTCCCTCGAAGAAAAGAAGGGTTTGTCTGGCATTTAGGATGGTATCTCGTTCTAACTGACTTATATCTGTGTAATCTAGTGCGTAGTTAAGAGCTTTTTCGAGGATATCTTTTGTAATTGAGGGGTGAATTTACATAAATTTTTATCTTTAATATTCCTGAACCATTTAATACAGAATTAGTGTTTTCCCACAGACTGAGTGTTGAATTAAGTTTAATTTTGCTAACTATGCTTTTAACAATACTTTTACTAACTAGACTAATATCACTTTTTGCTTGGTTTATGAGTCTGCAAGAGGGCCTAATATTTAAACTATCTTTATGGTCCTTAAGAGTAATGAAAGCCTTATTTCTAGTTAAAATATTTGCTCTATATTCAATTCCTGATTTAGTTGTTAAATCTGATGCTTTTTTGTTAATATTTGTGTATGTGCTAGTTTTTGCTAATTGGTAATTTGTAGTAATAGCGCTTTTAGTGAGGGATGTCTTTTTTTCATTTTTCATTTTATATATGTTTTTAGTTTTGTCCGAAAAAACGAATGAGTAATTGTCTTTTCTCAGCTTATTGAGTTTTTTTTATGTCGGAGGTGAGTTTCAACTGTAATGGGTTTGTGTAATTTGTAAAACGAAGATTATGTGTAATGTTAAGCAGGTCTCTTTCGAAATTCTCCAACATTTCAACTTTTGGTGGGTATTTGCTCGATTTCAGACTGTAGTAGTTTTTTTCTGCAAATATACCGTCAGCATTTAGGACTTTCCATCTCATTTCCGTATTATTTCGACGATCTTAGTGAGTAGTGTCCTAGTGTAGTCTTGATTACTTGGTATTGAGATGTTTTATGTAGAATATCCGAGGTGGTGAATATCCATTTCCTTTGAATGATCTGGTAAAAGGTTGTAATTCCAGGTTTACCGTGTAATCTGTGATATTGGTATATTCCTCGTGAGTGCTCAACTACTGGGCTAACAATGTATAATTGTAATTCTTGGTAGGGGCTATATAAAGTATAAAGGTATACTCAAAAAAGAAGTAAAGGAAAATACCAGCAGAGTGCTCAATTAAATTAAATTAAGAGCGTAATATTTTTAATTTTTAGATACAGATTTTAATCAGATAGGACCAGTGGTTTCTGACAAGAAAAGGGTTTAAATCCCCAATTCCGTCTTCGTCAGCATTGTCTGAAATAGTAAAATGATGGAATTTCTACAAAAAACATTTTCAACTGTTATGAAACGCTATGCACAAAGAATTTGAAATGAAGAGGCGGTGAGACGCTTAAATCAGAAAATAGCCGTTAAGTAAGAGATTCTATATTTAGAAGTAAGGAACAAGAGAGAAAGAAAGAAGAGAAAGGGAAAGTAAAATAAAATAAATTAAAATTAAAATTAAAATTAATAATAATAATAAAAATAATAATAATAAACAAATAAAAATAATAATAATAAAAGAAAATTAAGAGAAAATTAAATATTATTTATATATAAAAAACATGGTTAAAGGTACGTGAATCTAACTAATTAAAATATCTAAAAAAGGGGAGGTAACTAGTTATTATTATATAATATCTATATATGTATATACATTTCACGATGGTTTCAATTAATAAATAAACAATAAATAAATAAAAAATCAAAAATCGACTAAAGCATCAAATTAAAATAAAAATATAATTATAAATAAATATATAAATAAAAATCAATATATGAATAAAAAATCAATATATAATTAAAAAATCAATATATAATTAAAAAATCAATATATAATTAAAAAATCAATATATAAATAAAAAAATCAAAAATCAATATATAAATAAAAAATCAATATATAAATAAAACATCAATATATGAATAAAAAATCAATATATAAATAAAAAATAGAAAATCAATATATAAATAAAAAATCAAAAATCAATATATAATTAAAAAATCAATATATAATTAAAAAATCAATATATAAGTAAAAAATCAATATATAAATAAAAAAATCAATATATAAATAAAAAATCAATATATAAATAAAAAATCAATATATAAATAAATAAAAAATCAATATATAAATAAAAAATAAAAAATCAATATATAAATAAAAAATAAAAATCAATATATAATTAAA
Organism: Sepiola atlantica; assembly: GCA_963556195.1. Lineage (NCBI taxonomy): Eukaryota > Metazoa > Mollusca > Cephalopoda > Sepiida > Sepiolidae > Sepiola > Sepiola atlantica. The sequence goes on along the minus strand of OY744515.1, from coordinate 147,726,864 downwards.
AAATCAATATATAATTAAAAAATCAATATATAATTAAAAAATCAATATATAAATAAAAAAAAAATCAATATATAAATGAAATATCAATATATAAATAAAAAATCAATATATAAATAAAAAATCAATATATAAAAACAAATAATAATTCGAAAAATAAAAGTTAAAGAAGGTGGTGAGAAAGGGAAAAAGGAGAAAGGAGAAAGGAAAAAATGGAGAAAAGAAAAAAGAACTGTGATCAGGTTCATAGACGAGAAGACTGCAGTTGAAGTATATAAGTGTCTGAAAAATGTATGTAAGGGTTGGCTCTGGGTAGGCTTAAGTCACTCGATCCACCCAATAAATAAGGAGTGCTTGTTTACGATGTATACAGCCCTTAAAAACCTCATCGCGCACATTTAGACATCTGGTGTTTGGGTTCATGATGGCCTTAAAATATGGAACTTCTCAGCATTACACAAATGGCAAACTTTAGATATAGGTGAATAAATGGGTTTTCTCT
>OY744515.1:147698865-147721365 GCA_963556195.1 Sepiola atlantica | reverse complement strand
CATATATATATCCCTGAATCTATTTAAAATATCGACCAAATGACAACACATGTAGTTACTCACACATGTAAACATATACATACTTATACATACACACACATACATATACATATACGCATATATACACATATATACATACACACACATACATATATATCCACACACTTACACACAATATTTACATAACACTCTATATTCTTACTGATACAATATGAGTTCTAAAAATTAGTCTTACCTTATTTATATTTTAGATTAATTTGATAATCTATAGTTAAACCCTAATTCAAGTCTAATAATGTCTAGTGGTAATATTTGACATTTATACTTATATTAATTCAATAACTAGTGTATTACCTGCAGAAAAATTTTCTTACCACTATCTTATTTTAAGTAAATAATCTGAATAAATAAATATTTCAAAATACCATTATATACGCATACACACAAATACTATATATCACCAAGTCGGTAATTCTGTGTCTATAACAGATATTATTATAAATATTTAGGGGGAGGGGGTTACCGTAAATAATGTTATTCAATTTGGTATCTTCACCGTTATAAGTCTAGAGGTCCATCTGATTACTAGTCATTGGTTATTTTAAATATAAACATAAATATAAATTAAAAATAACCAATGACTAGTAATCAGATGGACCTCTAGACTTATAACGGTGAAGATACCAAATTGAATAACATTATTTACGGTACCCCCCCCCCTAAATATTTATAATAATTACTGAACTACAGGAGACTCGGAGGTGGTCAGCTCCCAGACAGGCGGCATGCCACGCCCAACGCTGTATGGACAAGCCCTAATGCCTATGAACAGAGCCCAGCTATGAGTAAATAGTATCACTGCCTTGTGGTTATTCGTTGGTTCGATAAAAGCTAATAAACCCCTACAAAAAATCTGGAGTGTAGCCCCATAGCCAGACAAGCGCTGTACTTAGTGCCGGACGTACTGGTACTTCCATTCCTCTGGGCTACACCAGCAAGACCGAGAGGGGGATTCTGACGATTGGGCAACTCAGATCTGCCCTGCCCAGCTCCCTGGAACGAAAAAATCAGCTATGCATATGTATAGGACCAAACGGGGTAGCGATAGTTACCGGTTATAAGTCTACATCTCAATTGACGTACAGCTGACTGTCAGTGGTCGATCCCGACGGCGGGAGAGGTTATTTAACCTCATTGGACAGCTACCACCCGCCATAATGCTGATCCCGCCACTGGCCACCTGCTTTACTGGGTGCGTAAGGTATAGGATCATTTCAACAAGTGGTTAGCAACGATTGCACAGAATTACAAAGAAACCAGCACTTAGGCTAGGATGGTGGAATGTTCGTACCATGACGACTGGCTTATCTACTGACATTCTCAACATTTCCGATGTCCGAAAAACTGCCATCATCAACAACGAGCTACTGAGACTTAAGGTAGACATTGCTGATCTATAAAAAAAACTCGCTTAGCAGACTCCGGGTGCCTAAAGGAATCAAACTATACCTTCTTTGGGCAAGGGAAGAAGGAAGAGGAAGTTCGAGAACACGGTTTTAGTTTTGCAGTCAGAAACGCATTGCTTCAAAACGTACAACTCTGTGATTCAGCAACTGAACGCCTAATTTCACTGCGTCTGGACACCACAAATTGATCAATTCATCTATTGTGTGTGTACGCTCCAACACTCGCGGCACCTGATGACACGAAGGAGTACTTCTACACTCAGCTGGATAGCACCATCAAGGCATTTTCACAGAATGAGGACCTTGGGGATTTCAATGCGCGTGTAGGTGGTGACAACGATACATGGCTAAGCTGCCTCAGTAACTTTGGAGTGTGTAACCTCTGCATTACCAACACATTCTTTGGTGTCAGGTTGCATCACAGGGTAGCTTGGAGACATCCCATGTAAGGAAGCTGGCACCAGCTTGACCTCATCATTACTAGACGAAGGTACCTAAGACATTTCCTTGTGTGTAGAGCCTACCATAGTGCCGATTGTGATACGGATCATTCTTTAGTATGCAGTAAGGTTAAACTTTAACCCAAAGATTTCTACCGCATTAAACAGGAGGGTATTGCGCGTATAGACGTTAGCAAGACTTAACATCCAGACCGCATTCAACGTGATGTTTTCCTCTACCTTCAAAAGAGATCACAGTCGACCTGCATCTGAACAGTGGAAAACACTCAAGAACGACACCCACTCTACAGCTCTCATGTTCTTTGGGAGGAGGACAGGTTGTAAACGCAATGACTGGTATGATGCGAATTCTGCTACTCTCGACCCTCTGATTGAGACAAAACATTCATCCTTACTTTCATACAAGGCCAACCCATCTCCTAGATTGCTGGCTACACTAAAGTCTTCGAGAGATGCAGTATAAAAGGCTGTCAGAGAAGCTGCGAACAACTACTAGACGGACCTCTCCAAGACTATTCACCGAACAGCTGATACATGATATATGAAAAACATGTATGATGGGATCAAGAGATCTTCTGGGCCCACAATCAACAAGACTGCACCACTGAAGTACAAGTCGGGAGAACCCATACTAGACAAAGTCAAACAGCTGGAAAGATGGGTAGAACACTACTCCGAGCTTTACTCCAGGGACGTCTGCCCTGGATGCCATTGATCGTCTCCCTCTGATGCATGACCTAGACGAGCAGCCTTCCATAGAAGAACTATCCAGGGCAAGAGACAGACTGGCATCTGGAAAAGCCCCAGGAAAGGACTATATTCCATCAGAGGTCTTCAAAAAGAGGAAAAGCTCGCCTGCTCGATCCCCTCCAAAACCTTTTGATGCAGTGCTAGAGAGAAGGCTCAGTGCCTAACGACATGAGAGACGCAAACATCATCACACTCTACAAACACAAATGGAACCGCAGTGATTGCAACAACTACCGCGATATCTCGCTGTTGAGCTTCGTTGGCAAGCTATTCGCACGCATAGTACCACCGCAACTGCAAGTTCTTGCCGATCGAATTTACCCAGAATCTCAATGCGGCTTTCATTCAGAGAGATCAACCATTGATATGATCTTCTCCTTACGCCAGCTGCAAGAGAAGTGCAGAGAGCAAAATCAGCCCCTGTATCTCGCGTTTATAGATCTAATGAAGGCGTTCAATCTCGTGAGCAGGGAAGGTCTATTCAAGATCCTTCCACTAATCGAATTCCGACCAAAACTCATCAGCATCATAAGATTCTTTCACGGTGGTATGATGACCACTGTACAGTTTAACGGCCACATGTCTGCTGGGTTCGGGGTGAAGAGCGGTGTCAAACAAGGCTGTGTGTTGGGCCCGACACTCTTCGGCATCTTCTTCGCCATACTCTTCAAGCATGCTTTCAAGAACACAGCGGATGGTATCTACCTTCACTCCAGATCTGACGGGAGTCTCTTCAACATCGTCAGGCTCCGCTCCAAGACTAAGATCAGATCAGTCCAGATCACGGACATGCTGTTTGGCGATGATGCAGCCATAGCATCGCACCAGGAAGATGGTCTCCAAAGACACATGGACATGTTTGCTGATGATTACAGCCTGTTCAGCCTCACCATCAGCTATAAGAAACCCCAAGTTATGGGACAAGCAACCGCCCGCCCACCCAGCATTTCAATCCATGGTACACCACTGGAGGTCGTTCACCAGTTCCAGTAGGTAGACTCCACTGCTTCAGCCACCCTATAATTGGATGTAGAGCTCAACAAAAGAATTGGTAAGGAATCCACAAACCTTTCTAAACTAACAAAAAGAGTCTGGGAAAACAGCAACCTTACCACTTCTGCCAAGATGGTCGTCTACAGGATAGTAAACTCGAGGTCTTCCATATGAGGTGCTTATGTTAGATACTTGGTATCACAGGGCAGGACATAGTGAGCAATAATAATGTTCTGCAAAGAGCAGGCATTCCATCCATCTACTTCCTACTGTGTGAGCGACGTTTTAGCGTGCTGGGCAATGTACGCAGGATGGATTATGGGCGCATCACTAAAGATCTTCATTACAGCGATCTTGCCTCATAGTCAAGAAAAAGGGGTTGTCCTCATCTCTGCTTCAAGGATGTCTGCAAGCAAGATAAGACGGATTGTTCAATTGACATTAATACATGGGAAGCCTCTGCAGCTGACCGACATATACGCTGGGGAATGATCATCAGTGAGAAGACACTCAACGATGAAAACGGTGCGAAGATGGCTAGAAGAGCGAAACTACAGGCAGACCAACAAGGCGAGCTGACACGTTACACAACAGCTTTCGTATGTCAATGCTGTAGTAGACCATGCAAATCAATAATTGGTCTCTACAGTCACACAAAGAGATGCACACAAACAACATCCTAATACGGTGCTGATCCATAGTCGTTGCAACTGACGGATGCCAACAATATATATATATATATATATATATATATATATATATATATATATATATATATATATATATAAAAATTAGCAAATATATGTTCCTTCCGATCGCATACTTTTGCTAGGCTAGGGGCATGAACTCATGATGAACCAACTACATACACTGAACCCAAAAGTATTAACGAAAATATACTAGACTAATCCTCAAAGGAGGAGGAGGTAATTTATAGTAGACGGTTTCATGACAGCAGTACAGGTACTACCATACCCCTTTCAAAACATAGGAGGTAATACCTGGGAGGATCTCCCCATGAAAGCAGAGGGTAATGCCTGTGAATATAGTATCATGGGAACAGAAAATATACTACATTGTAATCACCCCCTCCCTCCCCCCCCTAGAAAGAAGGTAGCCCTTGGGAAGATGGTCTTATGACAAAATAACAGATATTACATTAATCCACTCTCATAAGAGGATGTAAGACTGGGGACAATTTTTATAAGAGGTAGTAATTCCTGGGAGGGCGGTCCTATGACAACAGAACCGATACTACACTAACCTATCCTCATTAGAATATAATATTATAATAGATTAAAACACTTTTTTGCGGGGGGGGGGGTCATTTATTTATAAATTCCGAGTTATAAAAACATATTTTTTATAGTTATTTGGTCCTTTCCCGAAGATTCCACTCTCCATTTTAATTCAATGAATTTATGTAAATAAATGTATTTATGAAAACAAAGTTTTTTCAACAATTTGAAAATATTTAATTATGACCCTCCCCCGTCAAGAGTAAATGTGGTATTGTGGTGACTGAGATGATTCTAGTTAAGAGTAAGATTAAAAAAAAAGCAATAACATAATAATACAGCATCGTTAACTAGAGAGAGAGACAATGAGAGATGGAGTAAAAGAGCATCAGAGAGAGATAGAGAGAGAGAGATAGAGAGAGATAGAGAGAGAGAGCGAAGGGAGAGAGACGGAGAGCGAGAGAGAGAGAGAGAGACGAGTTTATTTTCTCAAGTAAAACTGATCATGCGTTTTTTAAAACTTTAGCTGGGTATTTCTTTTTTAGTCAGATGTAACTCACGTATTTGTTTATTTTAGGTGTTGTTTGTCGTTGTTGAGGTTTAGTTTTTGGGGGCGGCGTGTAAGTTTCACTTCGATTAGTTGTTTTTGGTTTGTACAGTAAGATTTACCTCGCGTCTTACAACAGTAAGAAATCAATTGTTATTGATAAAATAAATTACTATTCATCGGGCAATACTGGATAGCTCTCCTAGTTTAAAATAATAAACATTTCAAACATCAAACCTTAACATTTTGGTAATTTCGTAACATTTATTTACTTTTTAAATGGGCCCCAAAGAAAAGAAAAGAAAAGAAAAGAGAGAAGAATCTATTTTGTCTTTCTATTGGCAATTTACAAAAATCGAGTCGGTCGCTTTTTATTGAGAGCGACCGATGTTTAAAACATTTGAACGACGTTAGAAAACGTTTGAACACAAATGCTAAATATTTTTCCAGATAAAAAACAATATTGCGAAACAGAACATTTTGTTATATTAACATTTAAAAAATCAGTGACTTAAAAATCTAATAATAGTTCATTAATAAAATTAACTTTTACAAAACCAACATGCAAATTAGTTAACCTTGTGAATCTAATATCACATCTATGTAAACGGTATACAAAAAAAGATGGTGCGCGTATTAAAAGAGTTGAATTAATTGGAAATAGACCGTGTTAACTTTACCGTTCGTGCGAGAAATGAGCCCGACTTTCGCATTTATTCATTTATATATATAGCATGTATCACAATTAGTAAAAACGTCAAAGTGCACGATTGAAATACATGATCGAATATCAATTATTCATCTGAATACTATATTAGTATATCCGGGGTTCGTTTATTTGATCATCATGTTGTCAAGCCCGGTAATTTCCATTGAGTTTCTCTTTTTAAATTGATGGTTTTACATGCGACTTTCTGTTTCATAAAGATGTTGTTTTATATAACTTTTTAATAATTTTTTACTTTTATTTGTAATATGAATATATATATATATGTATATATATAATCTTTGTATTTAAACACAGATGTAAGCTACATATGTGCAGACATATTTCGGTGATAGGCCTATTTTGGGTAAGCCTCGTCAGGCCTGCTAGTTAGGATCAAAATGTCATATATGACATGTCATACTGGTTTACGGAAACGATCATCATTGACATGACTTCAAATTTTTGTGTATTTGGCTTTTGATATTTAACGCCAAAATGCAACCCTATATCTAGAGATGAAAAAGAGATGCATGCCCCCACCAGAATAGTACAAGGCTGCGTACAATAGATACATACGGCGTCATCTAAAATCGTTTTAGTAATTCAAAAGTCGGCATCTCATTTGCTTCAGTGGTTTAAAACAAAATAACACAACAAATATGTTAGGTCACTACATAATGTGGTAATTAGGAGTAATTTTAGAAAATGAACATCTTAATTGTTATTTTACCAATTTCATATATGTGATTATTTTTTAATCATTTTCTTTCAAATTGTCAGAGAATTTTCGACGGTTTAATCTGGAGCAAAAGTTAAATCACGTTGGCATCTATGCTTCTTTGATGTGAAACAAGACATATATATATATATTTATTTAAATGTATAAGGTACATTGTAATGAATTGTTTTCTTTCATTTAGATTAATCGGACTCCTATTTTCATCTTGGTTGTTATTTCCGCCGTTGTGACCTATCTTTTTGGGTGATTCTTTCCGAACTTGGGAAACTTAATTTTAAATTTAGCAACCTATACGGAACTTCAAACTGAACCATTTATTTAACGTAGGGATCTGATAGTTTTAGTACCGTTTGACATAACCGGATGAAAGTGTTAATTAATAACGTTAGCCTTAGTTAATCCATTACTAAATAACTACCGGGGCTTAAAAAAAGAACTTTTTAACAAAATTCGACTTTCTTCATCAATATAGTCTTTTTCTAGCGTGATACACTGATGGAACGGCGGCTAAGTGGTTAACGACTGAGGACCTGGATGTGCCGGGTGAGAAGAAACACTTTCATCAAAACTCACACCTGAACTGAAGAGCAAGTAAATAAAATGCACTGACGCCAACGTTTCTCAAACATTCTTATGCCTTTTGTAGAACAATTATTTTTTTGCCAAAATATCTTTCCCTGTATAATTCTTTTGACGTATCTAAACAGCCAGAAATCGTAGGGAGACAGATCTGGAGAAAAGGTTGAATGCAGTAGCAATTTGAAATTTGAAGTGCAATTCATGTAATTTGCTATCGTCGCGATCGACTTGTGTCATGGTGCATTGTCTTAGTGAAAATACCACCTTTCTTTATTTGTGACCCTTTTCTGCGATTTCTTCAAACGCATTAAATAATGCTATATAATATTTGCTATTTATTATTTTTCCGTTTTCAAGCTAATTGTTACAGAAAATATTATGCGCGTCACAAAATACGGAACAAAACCTTACCTTTTGATGTTTAAGTCTTTGGTCGTTTTAGACAGCTATACTCGCTGCTGTCTACTCATTTACCTACCAATTTGACGCCATAGTAAAGTGGTGGGTCTATGTCAAATCAAGTGTTACATATTAACGCAACAGTTTAAAACAATGCTATGAATCATCACACGTCGTTATGATTGTTTGATTGTGAGCATACGCGGCCCCACTTTTAACACAGCTTTTTCATTAACAAATGCTCAGGCAACATGGTGAATAGAGCGCCTTCTCATATAATCATATCCTCTGCTATCGCAGGCAACTTATATTACGACCGGTCCCAAATAGTTCGTAGATTTTAAAAACGTTTCCGGGACAACTGACACATCTTTGTTCGTAGATTTAAAAAACGTTTCTGAGACAACTGACACATCTTTGTTCGTAGATTTAAAAAAAACCTTTCTGGGACAACTGACACATCTTTGTTCGTAGATTTTAAAAACGTTTCTGGGACAACTGACACATCTTTGTTCATACGTTTAAAGTTAGCATACCATCCCGTAATCGTTGTTTCCGACGGTGCAGAGTCCAAATAATACGTGTTAATCCATTGGCTTGCTTGAAAACTATTTTTTCTGCTTTGCTTTGTGATAGGAAAATCGGCAAATCCTTATTTCAAATTGGCAATCCTTATTTCAGTAACTTCATTATTATCTTTACAAATATAATATACAATCAACACCGAAGTTATATATACGTAACGCCATTATTTCTTATCGGTTTATAGAAATACGGCACATTTTAAAAAAATATTGTATTTCTATAAAGTTGTGTTTTTTCTGCTTTTCTATAACGGAAATGTTGGGTATTTAACACATGACATCAAATAAATCACCGGCATTAAATCATTTCGATCAAATATGTGTCTTCAAATAATTCGATGATCAACTAAAATTCTTGTGAATTCGATCGCATTGATTTAGGTTTGACGCTAGACACATAATCGCACCTGCTCGCATTTGACTGAAATAATGTACAACTGGTCGGATTAAAATAATCGGGAAACATTTTTCGAATATTTTGAGGAATTGATTAAAAATAATCTTATCTTAAAAATAACAAAGTTGAAGTTTTCCTGATCTTTACATCGTCATGGACTCCATATACGGTATCCAAGACAGAACTATAAGCTTGCACGTGCGCATATAAACTCATCAATATATGAATACTCACTCTCGCATACATACACACCCGGTACGAAACTCTGATTTATATACATACTTGCATATTATTAGCCTCCGTTAAGTCTCAAGATACAATACTTTTTTAATTTTCTTACCATTTTGTTTTTTGTTGGAGATGGGGCATCCTACCGAATGACAGACGTTCACACGCTGTTAAAACGACTCCAATCAAGAGATAATTTTACGATTTCTAACCGTCTCGTTAAGCGTAATTTTTTGTCTCTCTGTTGCACTTGGTTCACCGGGTATATTCGCTTGGTATGTTTTGAAATTATTTTTCATGTGTCTTGTATCTCCTATGATTACTGTAATATTATTGAGATAAGCCTTTCTTTCTTTGTTCATAAAAATTAAACTTACATGCATGATAATTGAAGCGAGCCGGTCACGCATACATTCACTTTGATTATACAGATTAATAAACACAACTCATTATTATGTTTACGAAAATAACAAGATAATACCGTCAAGTTTTATAACAGTATAAGAATAAAATAATTAGACACATTTAAATGAAAAGGAGCGAAGTTTAGCCAATTTGGGGCCATTTCTTTACAAGACGAAAGTTGTAGACAAAAACATTTCAGTAGGATATTAAGATTTAATCGGGGTGCAGTCTTGCAAAGATCGATATCGCTGGCGTACTATACAAATCGCCACTACAGAGTTCAAATCGGATCGGATCTATTGCGAACTAGTTTTGCATAAGAAAATGCATGGGACGATAATTCCCGCTAGCTATGGATCAAATGGCAACTTATGCCCAGTTAACGCTTTTCAATAAGTCGTTTGCAACGATAACTAATGTTAAAGTCATAATATGCCATGAAACACACATGCAACATCGTTTTAAACTGAGTATAAACAAAAATAAATACATATACTTTTATATAACTTATCATATACGAACGTGTGGTATGAAGATTCTAATACTGTAATATTGAAATAAGAAAAAACACAATGCTCGTCAAAGATTAAGTGGGAGGGAGAGTCAACGTAGAGAAGGAACGATCCGCATATCCACCGGACATGCGTCAGGAATACTAAAATGTTAGAATTCTTATTATAGATATACGAACGGTCCTTACCAGCGAGAAACTAATGGTAAACAGCAGTTGCGATCACACTAAATTTTTGTCAAAGGATATCGACATAACCGGCGAGTGCTAGACATTTTAGGTGAGATTTGCCACTCAAACCCCAGAGAAAACAACTTGGTACTGAACAATCACAGATTATTACGCGTACGAAAACTTATAACATATATATATATATATATATATATATATATATATATATATATCTGAATTTTCTTTTTACTTATAAATGAAACAACTAAAACAACTATATGTATATATATGCATATATATTTGTAGATATATATACATATAATTTTTTAGTTGTTTCATTAATAAGTAAAAAGAAAATTCATATTTACAGACACACACACGTATATTTGTAAAATTACCAAATAATGGATCCGATGCTTTATGATATGTATATATATATATATATATATATATATATATATATATATATATATATATACTTTGAAAATATAAGTTTATATATATGTATATATACATATATATAAGTTTATATATATATGTGTATATATATATATTTATGATATATATACATATATATACGTTTATATATGTATATGTATATAAGTTTATATGTATGTATATATGTATATATATATAAATTTATATATATGTATATATACAGTTTATATATATGTATATATATGTATATATATAAGTAAAAGTTTAAGTTAAATACTCTAACAAATTAAAGCATTTTCTCAGCAGATCAAATAATACAAAATTTTTGAAAATGGTTGATAGGTTATGCTCATCAGAGCTTTTTTATTATAATTGTGTAGATTGTAAAAGCTATACTTAATTAAAATTGTAAATATTATGATCGTGCGTTTCAAAAAATTACTTTATCAGCACTATTTGCTGATGAGGATATAAGAGTTGTTCAAGTGTTACTTCATAGTGATAATAAAGTGATTGTTTGAAATGTGTGTACATATGGATAAACATTGTTAACTGTTGATTTTTAAGCTTGATTATAATATTATTTTTTAAAATTAATTATGACATAAATGTGATTATCTACCATATTATATTATATATATATATATATATATATATATATATTGTGCAGAAAGAGTAGCATTTGTTCAGTGAAACATATTTTGTTATATGAGATATACATAATGCGTCTATTTGATTCGTTATTTATTCTTTTTATACTTTGTATACATTTAGGTATATCTCTCTCTATATATAGGCTGTACTGTATTTCAACTTGACCTTTCTTTTACTTTTAACTTTTGCTTTATAGAAGTATTCTAGACGACTGCATGTGTACAGATCAAATATGGAAAACACAATGACAGAATATATTTTTAACGTTCACGTCAAAGAACATTTTAAATTTGGTCTTTCCATATTCAAACGGACTTTATGAAACACAATTGTGGAACGAGGTCGAGAGTGGGAAACAGACGAATTTTGGACAGAATGCGATACCTGAACTGGCTTTTTTTGTTTTTTTACTAAATAGTCACAACTTATAAATGGCAAAAGGCCACTCGATGATAAAGGTTAATCAGTTCGTCAGGTTGACAGTGAGATAACACCGGTATGATAAGAAGCGTGGTTAAAATTAGGCATACTTTGATTATTTAATAGGACGGCTCAACTACAATTTGTTTACATTGGACTTGAAAACGACCATGTTGTAGTCAGCTGTGAATTAGCCGTACAGTATATTTTTTCACAGATGGGTAGTTCTTGGAAATAATATTGGTTCATGGAAGTTCCTTTTAGTATTAAGTAAATAGAGGGAGAAAGGGGAATTATTGACAGTGGTTTCAGATAGACGTTTTTTGTTTTGACATTTTTACAGAAGGAAAAATATAGATTGGAGCTTAGTCGAGCCCTACTATGACAATACCGATAGAGAAGAGAAAGACCAACAACATCTCTCCTGTTAGACAGTTGCTGTAGGAAAGAAAAGAGGGCAACACTTACTTGCCGACCGCAAAAAACATTTTTGTGACAAAATATTTCCTCAATGTTTATTAAGTCGGTATCTTTAAGTATCGTTATTCATATATATGTTAGTAGAACTTTCATTAAAATTAAACCATAAAAATATAGTAATCATTCAACACTCAAATATATTTTAGAATACATACATTACATAGCACATTTAAATAAAAATATATATTCTAGTGTTTAGTAAAACCTTTATATGCATCTGATAGAAAGTTACTTTCAGTTTACTTTCGGCAGCCTCGTAACTAGTTTCCCTTATTTTGTTCTTTAGTCCTTACATTCCATGAGCGATGTTTCTGATAAAGGGGGAAGAATTGCTGTTTTCTGGGTCGGAATCTATGCATCTAATACTTTTTTGTGGCTAGTTTTTGACCTTGAAGTAGTATTTTTTAGCTTCTTACATTAAGTGGCTTCATGCCTTGTCTGGAGCGATTTCCATGAAAAAATAGTTTATAATAATATATTACTTTGAAGAAAAGTTCGAGTAAAGATTGGCTACATAAGTAATAACTGTGTAGCTACTTCATATATGTATAATGCATATACGTCACTGGTTGCATATTAAACACATACGTGTGTGGAGTAAACCCGTCGTTTCAAATATGATAGGCTGTGTTTAATTGCTTTCAAATAAGATTCTGAAGACAATAAGAGGTCGAAGATGAGGCGTATTTTCGGTGTCATTTATCAGTAATTAAACCAAATAATCGCTTCTTAATTTGTAAATTTGCAAGCATAAAATAATGGCTAACGAGAAATCATTTATGTGGCAAATAATAGAATGTAAATAAACGTCAAACATTCATACGATGTGATTTTCTATTTTAATTTTAATATTCTATCTCTCACTTTCAAACGGACCTACCCTGACAAGTATAAATCATTTCTGTTTTTTTAATATTCTATCTCTCACTTTCATACGGACCTACCCTGAAAAGTATGAATCATTTCTGTTTTTTTTTAATATTCTATCTCTCACTTTCAAACGGACCTACCCTGAAAAGTATAAATCATTTATATATTTTTTAATATTCTCTCACTTTCATACGGACCTACCCTTAAACTTATAAATCATTTCTATTTTTTTAATATTCTCTCACTTTCAAACGGACCTACCCTGAAAAGTATAAATCATTAAAAAAAATTTTTATATTCTATCTCTCACTGTCAAACGGACCTACCCTGAAAACTATAACTCATTTCTGTTTTTTGTTAATATTCTCTCACTTTCAAACGGACCTACCCTGAAAAGTATGAATCATAACTGTTTTTTCTAATATTCTATCTCTTACTTTCAAACGGACCTACCCTGAAAAGTACAAATCATTTCTGTTTTTTTTTAAATATTCTATCTCTCACTTTCAAACGGACCTACCCTGAAAAGTATCAATCATTTCTATTTTTTGTAATATTCTCTCACTTTCAAACGGACCTACCCTGAAAAGGATAATTCATGTCTATTTTTTTTAATGTTCTATCTCGCACTTTCAAACGGACTTACCCTGAAAAGTATAAATCATTTCTATTTTTTAAAATATTTTCTCACTTTCAAACGGACCTAACCGTAAAAGTATTAATCATGTCTATTTTTTTATATTCTATCTCTCACCTTCAAACAGACCTACCCTGAAAAGTATAAATCATTTCTATTTTTTTTAATATTCTATCTCTCACTTTGAAACGGACCTACCCTGAAAAGTATGAATCATTTCTATTTTTTTAATATTCTCTCACTTTCAAACAGACCTACCCTGAAAAGTATACATCATTTCTGTTTTTTAAATATTTTATCTCTCACTTTCAAACAGACCTACCCTGAAAAGTATAAATCATTTCTGTTTTTTTAATATTCACTTACTTTATAACGGACCTACTCTAAAAAGTATAAATCATTTCTATTTTTTTAATATTCTATCTCTCACTTTCAAACGGACCTACCCTGAAAAGTATAAATAATTTCCGTTTTTTTTTAATATTCTCTAACTTTCAAACTGACCTACCCTGAAAAGTATGAATCATTTCTATTTTTGTTAATATTCTCTCACTTCGAAACGGACCTACCTTGACAACTATAAATCATTTCTGTTTTTTGTTAATATTCTCTAACTTTAAAACGGACCTACCCTGAAAAGTATAAAGCATTTCTGTTTTTTTTTTAATATTCTCACACTTTCAAACGGACCTACCGTGAAAAGTATGAATTATTTATATTTTCTTTAATATTCTCTCACTTTGAAACGGACCTATCCTGAAAAGTATAAATCATTTCTGTTTTTTTTAATATTCTATATCTCACTTTAAACGGACCTACCCTGAAAAGTATAAATCATCTATATTTTCTTTAATATTCACTCACTTTCAAACGGACCTACCCTGAAAAGTATAAATCATTTCTATTTTTTTAATATTCTCTCACTTTCTAAACGGACCTACCCTTAAAAGTATAAATCATTTCCGTTTTTTTTTTAATATTCTCTAACTTTCAAACTGACCTACCCTGAAAAGTATGAATCATTTCTATTTTTGTTAATATTCTCTTACTTCGAAACGGACCTACCTTGACAAGTATAAATCATTTCTGTTTTTTTTTTAATATTCTCTAACTTTAAAACGGACCTACCCTGAAAAGTATAAATCATTTCTGTTTTTTTTTTAATATTCTCTCACTTTCAAACGGACCTATGAATTATTTATATTTTCTTTAATATTCTCTCACTTTGAAACGGACCTACCCTGAAAAGTATAAATCATTTCTGTTTTTTTTAATATTCTATATCTCACTTTCAAACGGACCTACCCTGAAAAGTATAAATCATTTATATTTTCTTTAATATTCACTCACTTTCAAACGGACCTACCCTGAAAAGTATAAATCATTTCTATTTTTTTAATATTCTCTCACTTTCTAATAGGACCTACCCTGAAAAGTATAAATCATTTCTATTTTTTTTATATATTCTCTCACTTTCAAACGGACCTACCCTGACAAGTATGAATCATTTCTGTTTTTTTAATATTCTATCTCTCACTTTCATACGGACCTTCCATGAAAAGTATGAATCATTTCTGTTTTTTTTTTAATATTCTATCTTTCACTTTCAAACGGACCTACCCTGAAAAGTATAAATAATTTATATATTTTTTAATATTCTCTCACTTTCTAACGGACCTACCCTTAAACTTTTAAATCATTTCTATTTTTTTAATATTCTCTCACTTTCAAACGGACCTACCCTGAAAAGTATAAATCATTCAAATTTTTTTTTATATTCTATCTCTCACTGTCAAACAGACCTACCCTGAAAAGTATAAATCATTTCTATTTTTTTAAATATTTTCTCACTTTCAAACGGACCTAACCTTAAAAGTATTAATCATGTCTATTTTTTTTATATTCTATCTCTCACCTTCAAACGGACCTACCCTGAAAAGTATAAATCATTTCTATTTTTTTAATATTCTATCTATCACTTTGAAACGGAACTACCCTGAAAAGTATCAATCATTTCTATTTTTTAAAATATTCTCTCACTTTCAAACGGACCTACCCTGAAAAGTATACATCATTACTGTTTTTTTAAATATTTCATCTCTCACTTTAAAACAGACCTACCCTGAAAAGTATAAATCATTTCTGTTTTTTTAATATTCACTTACTTTATAACGCACCTACTCTAAAAAGTATAAATCATTTCTATTTTTTTAATATTCTATCTCTCACTTTCAAACGGACCTACCCTGAAAAGTATAAATAATTTCCGTTTTTTTTTAATATTCTCTAACTTTCAAACTGACCTACCCTGAAAAGTATGAATCATTTCTATTTTTGTTAATATTCTCTCACTTCGAAACGGACCTACCTTGACAAGTATAAATCATTTCTGTTTTTTTTAATATTCTCTAACTTTAAAACGGACCTACCCTGAAAAGTATAAATCATTTCTGTTTTTTTTTAATATTCTCTCACTTTCAAACGGACCTACCCTGAAAAGTATAAATTATTTATATTTTCTTTAATATTCTCTCACTTTGAAACGGACCTATCCTGAAAAGTATGAATCATTTCTGTTTCTTTTAATATTCTATATCTCACTTGTAAACGGACCTATCCTGAAAAGTATAAATCATTTCTATTTTATTAATATTCTCTCACTTTCTAAACGGACCTACCCTGAAAAGTATAAATCATTTCTATTTTATTAATATTCTCTCACTTTCTAAACGGACCTACCCTGAAAAGTATAAATCATTTCTATTTTTTTTATATATTTTCTCACTTTCAAACGGACCTACCCTGAAAAGTATAAATCATTTCTTTTTTTTTAATATTCTCTAACTTTCAAACGGACTTACCGTGAAAAGTATAAATTATTTATATTTTCTTTAATATTCTCTCACTTTGAAACGGACCTATCCTGAAAAGTATAAATCATTTCTGTTTCTTTTAATATTCTATATCTCACTTGTAAACGGACCTACCCTGAAAAGTATAAATTATTTATATTTTCTTTAATATTCTCTCACTTTCAAACGGACCTACCCTGAAAAGTATAAATCATTTCTATTTTTTTAATATTCTCTCACTTTCTAAACGGACCTACCCTGAAAAGTATAAATCATTTCTATTTTTTTTATATATTTTCTCACTTTCAGACGGACCTACCCTGAAAAGTATAAATCATTTCTATTTTTTTAATATTCTCTCATTTTCAAACGGACCAACCCTGAAAATCATAAATCATTGCTGTTTTTATAATATTCTCTTACTTTCAAACGGACCTACCCTGAAAAGTATAAGTTATTTCTGTTTTTTTTAAATATTCTCTCACTTTCAACCGGACCTACCCTGAAAAGTATAAATCATTTCTGTTTTTTTATATTCTCTCACTTTGAAACGGACCTACCCTGAAAAGTATAAATAATTTCTATTTTTTTTAATATTCTCTCACTTTCAAACGGACCTACCCTGAAAAGTATAAATCATTTCTGTTTTTTTTAATACTCTCTCACTTTCAAACGGACCTACCCTTAAAAGTATAAATCATTTCTATTTTTTTTAATATTCTCTCACTTTCAAATGGACCTACCCTGAAAATCATAAATCATTTCTGTTTATTTTAATATTCTCTCACTTTCAAACGGACCTACCCTGAAAAGTATAAATCATTTCTGTTTTTTTTAATATTCTCTCACTTTCAAACGGACCTACCCTGAAAAGTATAAATGATTTCTATTTTTTAATATTCTCTCACTTTCAAACGGACCTACCCTGAAAAGTATAAATGATTTCTATTTTTTTAATATTCTCTCACTTTCAAACGGACTTAACAGTGAAAAGTATAAATCATTTCTATTTTTTTAAAATATTCTCTCATATTCAAACGGACCTACCCTGAAAAGTATAAATCATTTCAGTTTTTTTAATATTCTCCCACTTTGAAACGGACCTACCCTGAAAAGTATAAATCATTTCTGTTTTTTTAAATATTCTCTTACTTTCAAACGGACCTACCCTGAAAAGTATAAATAATTTCTATTTTTTTTAATATTCTCTCACTTTAAAACGGACCTACCCTGAAAAGCATAAATCATTTCTGTTTTTTGTCTCGGACACTTCCGTGAGCTGTCGGCTCGCTTCTGCCGGGCAGTCACGGAAATAAGGCGCAAATCCTGGAGTAGTACCTAAAATAATTATTTTCCACTTTGTGTCATCTCTTACACCTGATATCATATAATCTCCGTTGAGTCGTTTCTGAGTTCGCGTTAATGTTAAAGGTATGAATTCATCTCCACTTTCACAAATTTGCGTGAAACACTAGAGTAGCTTAGGCTAAGGAAGGATATCACATGCGATTAGATAAAATCTATTACTAAGAGAGGATACGTAATACTCCCCACAATGCATCATCCACTAACATCCAATACACGGAATATGAAAGTTTATAATCAGATGTCCATACGTCGTTTTAAAAAGGTTATTCCAGTATCATGTTTTACTTGAGAATTGTATAAGAAAAAAATCTTATAAAAGTATACTTTTAATTGCAAGTAGTGCAGCTTTTATCTAATCAGGTTCTAAAACAGTTCAGAGTTGGAACATTTATCAAGAAAAAATAGTTGCGCATCCAAGGATTCGATCACTTTATCATTACAGACGGTAATCTTATAGCCTGATTGTGATTACGACTTTGCAGCTATTAATTCTTGATTCTGATCGCAATACCAATGTCTCTTCATTGTATACTATTTTGATGCATTTAAAGTTTTCTTATTATCATTATTATAATTATAATTATAATAAGTATTATTATTAGTAGTAGTAGTTGTATTAGTAGTAGTTGTTGTAGTAGCAGTAGTAGTATTTATTAACTAGAAGTCCGCACACTAAGAGTTATATCAGTGATCGCTCACTGGCAATGACAGGTGGTGTTTCCTTTAGTGATACTTTCGAGTACTCTCCGTTTCTTTTGATTTCCATTAATAATTACTTATTATTATCGCAACAGCCGTTTACTATTGTTTTTTCGTTGGAAACGGAAGTTGAATATTTGCTGAAATTTTAGTAGCAATAAGCCTTTTAAGAATTCTAAAACTATACGTGCTGCTCCAGTGGAGGTCTGGATGGTGCTCTCATATTACATTCCTCCCTCTCCACTTCAATTATTAACATTATTATTAATTGTATTCATAATATTAGTAGTATTAATTGCAGTGTTTGTGTTAGTATTATTATTATTATTATTATTATTATTATTATTATTATTATTATTATTATTATTATTATTATTAGTAGTAGTAGTAGTAGTAGTAGTAGTAGTAGTAGTAGTAGTAAAAATAAAAACAATATAAACAAAATACAAGGAATAAAAATACAAATAATAATAAAGAAAATAAAGAAAGAATATATTAAGGAATTAACATGTGTGAAGTCATAAGAAGAAAGATAGGAAAGAAGAAGATGAATAAGGGGAAAAAAGAATAATTGTTTTTTCGTCGCTATGGAATAATTTATGCCTCGATTTGAACATTCTTATTAACTCTTGATTTGTGAAATAAGCGAAAATCTGTTCAGAACTGAGAATATTGATCGAAAAATGAACGAGAGATTCATCCATAAATCTTTCCGAAAAATTAATGATTAGGTTAAAAAGCGCAGTTCATTTTCGGTCGACAATGTCTATAAAAAGATGTAATCGTTTGGGCGGAAAATGGCCTCGAAAGTTGGGTGAATATTTTGTCGATTAATTCACCATTGAAGCGCATGATTTAAAACAGGGGGTCAATTGATGCTTTCCGCTTTTTTGAAAATCTCCTTGTTCGACACCCTACGTGCTTTTCTATCGAACAACCTCATCACAGACCCAACTATGAAGTTCTAGTCAGTAGATGTCTATGCCAATACATACGTGTTGCGCAGTATATGTGCGCAGTCTACGTTTATAATCGTTATCCAGGTCAACAGATCGAGGGAATTTTATTTTTCAGATTCTTCTTTGGTAATATAGAAATAAAAATATTGTTTAAATAATGCAATTTTTAAACTTTAATCAAAACAATTAATAACTAGTTGAAATACACCGTCTACACTGGACAACATATTACAAATATAGTCGCTAAAAATAATAGTCATTCAATAAATGTATAGAGATTTACTACACAGGGTATTCAGTTTTATCCTTTATAAAGTGCATACAGTATGTAGAGTACACGATCTCTTCGTCGAAAATCATCCTGGTCACTCGCTAATAAGTATTTTCAGACCGTAAATAACAGATTCCTTATTTACTTTCCTTACAACGAGGGCAGAGTTAAACACAATGTCGGTTTTTACTCCGGGTAAATCCAGCTCCCAAATTGGGAACTCTGGATTAGAACATTAAAATTTCCTAAGTCTAGAAAGACTACTACTTAACTGACAAAGAACAGAAAAGATTAACCCTTGAATGCTTTCTGTTTCAAATATGACACATTCCAAAAAAAAATGCCTATTTAATATAATATTCAACGAACCTCTGTAAAACTTCAACTTGTTTCACATCTACCACGAGCCTGTTGGCAAGTGTGAGTAGATACAAGTATGATGTTACACCAACACACCCGCTAAATAAGTAATCAGTATCTTCGATGTAACGGGCGAGTTCCATTGGTGTCCATTTATTCAAGAGCATAAACTTTAAAATCTGGTCATTATAATTGTAAGTCAAAATTATATTATGATTTTCTACTGTATTATTATTATTATTTAGATGCATATATTGCAGTGTTTTATTATACATGTAAATTTTTTATACCATTTGTTGCACATTTGAATCATCATTTATTTTTGTTCAATAAATATATATTTTTTCCAAAAAAACAATTTATATTACTCCATATTACCCCTATTAAACATTTTTCACTTTTTTTCAAACCAATATAAAAAGTTTAATGATTAAGCGTAGTATCAAACCAGATACCACACTTGGCTCTCAGCAGACTAGTGTATGTTAATGAAGATACATTTGTGTATCTCAGTATATGTGTGCTATTATAAGTAGGTAAGGCAGGTCTGCGATGTGTTAATTCATATCGTTATGGACTATGAGACAGGGAGAACATTCTAAAGGCTAGCAGCTCGATAAAGAAGCTATTAGAGTAGGCATCCTTTCAGCATCTGAGATGACACAGTGAAGCAGTGGGATTTAGCTGATTATCGGGTTGGTCGTAGAGATTAAAGTTGAAGGGGCATCAGAACATCAAGTTCATCTAAGAAAATGTCATTGAAGTACTTGTAAAACAAGCGCAGGGACCTAATATTTCGGCGATGGAACAGTGGCTTGAGTTAGATTAACAACCTAGGTCTGACAACAATATTCAATGCATGGAAGAATGGTGGCTTTCTAGAGATATAGGAGACTGGCAAGTTTTACAAGTTTTCTTGCACGGTAGAGGAAAGCCATTTTCCTTGCAGCAGTCTTGGCCGTATCTTCTATGTATGTGTTCCAATTCATGTTACCTGTGATTGTTAGGCCGAGGAATTAAAACGATTTACTCTGGTGGAAGCGGGCAATGAGTGAGTGAAACCGTTTCTTAAAGGATAGGAGCGTTTTCTTAGTAGCATTAAATGATACCATCCATTTATTCCTCTAGTCAACTACATTTTAAAGGATTCAGCGATTGACTTTGATATGTGAACGTTTACTTTTCCTACATGTCGAGAATAGACCGTAGTGTAATCGGCAAATATACATATCTTGCCACAATCGTTTATGAAGATCAAGCATAATAAAAATTCCAAGGATCGCCCCATGGGGTACACTCACATTAATGTCATGTTGTTTAAATGTTTTGACAACCTCGATCTGTGTTTTGCGAATAAAAACTTTGATTATGTTAAATATTCGTTCAGTAATACCGTAAAAATGAATTCTCATGCGAAAGCCTTCATACCAAACCTTGTCTAAAGCTTTTGATATATAAGCGCTAGTTTCACTTACATATATGCATTCAGAGATGACCGTTAGGATATCCGCAGTAGAACGGGCTTGCCTAAATCATACTAATTGTCAGAAAGAAGTTTAGCATTAACGAGGTTTAGGACTATCGCTAGATTTATTAGTGATTCAAAAAATTTAGCAAAGAGCGGGATGAAACTGATGGGGCTAGGATTTTCACCAGAATTCTTTAACACTGGTATCACAGAGGTAATTTACCAGCTATCAGAGAAGCAAGATTCGGCAAAGAATTTGTTGTAAAGCTTGAAGAGGGCACGGACTAGCTCAGCAGAGCATTGCTTTAGTACTATAGCAGGAATAAGATCAAGGGCACATGCATTGAATGTGTCTTGATTTTTTCATGAGATCCTGGACATGCGAACGGTGGAATGATCAGATAATCAAGTGTTGCTCTAGTCCGCAATAGGGAATTTGCGAAATAATTATTTGTAGCGTCAGTTGCCAGTGTAGTCAGTAACATATCGAGAAGTGAGGCTTGCTGATCCTTTCAATCTGGCAGGCGGGTCGGGAAAGTGTCAATTTGAGAAAGAGAGTGTGCAAAGAGGATCTATGCGTGCTGATTTCAGCTGCACCTGTTTTGCTCGAGAATCTAAGCCGATTCCAATAGTTGAAATATCCAAATAGATGTATTTGCGCGCTTGGATCTAACGAGAAGGCTGCATCTATACTATCAAAAACATGGTCGAGCAGGGTACAGTCTTTGATCAAAAGATATGAAATATAAGTAACTAACGCTGTGTTATAAGGTAAATCTAAAGCACATGTTTTAAATTGTCACATCAAAACGGAAAATAAAAGGTATATTTTTTTGGTCTAGATTTA
>OY744515.1:147688865-147693865 GCA_963556195.1 Sepiola atlantica | reverse complement strand
ATATATATATATATATATATATATATATATATATATATATATATATATATATATATATATATAGGTCAATTGAAACCTTAAAGTCTAAATAAACATGACAATCTGTGAATGAAAATAAACATTTCGCGTGTCTGGATAATATAAAGCAAGATTCAAATATTTATGTTCTTGCTGACAAATAAAGACAACATTTTTTCAGTAGTCCTTTTTTACAGCACAGCAGAAGCATTTGCTGCAGACGCCTCGTGGGTTTTAATTAAAGAAAGCGAAAACATAAGTTGCGTGGTGATGATTTGTAGTGGACAGGGTCATTGTTCGGATAGAAGCAATGGCTGCCTGCCAGTTCTACTTATTTATGAAGTTCAGCTGCAGCAGAACAAGAAATCTCACTTGACATTTAATCACAAATTGCTTTTAAGGCATCTCCTGAAACGAAAGGAGAACGAAAGGTGTGGGTAAAAGAGTTGCTGTTTTCCAATAGTAACCTTGTGCTTTCGGGTACGTCGAAAATATATATCATGTTTAAGTATAGTGTTAATTTATAAAGTACTAGCTGACCAGTGAGCTGGCACTGCCCAGGAAAGTCGAATACCTCCAGACAGTTCTTGTTAAATCTATAACTCTTGAATTATTTGGTGCTTATGACTGACCAGCGAGATTGCATACCCCACAATTTTAATATAAAACAGCAGCTAAAACAATTAATGCAATACGTGGAGTAACCACTCTCTTGTAAT
Source organism: Sepiola atlantica (assembly GCA_963556195.1). NCBI lineage: Eukaryota > Metazoa > Mollusca > Cephalopoda > Sepiida > Sepiolidae > Sepiola > Sepiola atlantica. Next base: position 147,693,128 of record OY744515.1, on the reverse strand, counting down.
GGTTAGTTGTTGCAGTCTTGCTATTTAGAGTTATCCTTCAAGACTGCGGCAATTCCTATTTTGGTCTGAATTCGGAGTGCCCCTATTTGAAAATAATAATAATGTATGTAAGTATAACTGAGAGCGAAGAGAAAAAATAGAGGTTTGCCATGATCTAGGTTAAGTTTTTGTTCAGTGAGGATAATTTTGTTTATTAAGGGGGAACATATTATAAAAGCCATTTCGTTGTCTGATGCTGTTGGAGGCTGTGATTAGTGCGGTTTCCAGTAGTCTTCGCCGAGCTTTGTTGTGGATGTATTTTTTGATTTTGGCTTTTTCAGATTTGAAAGCATTTTTACCCACGCATTCCAATAGCACATCCATATGCTACACACTTAGCAAACTAGGCATTCCAACAGTACTAACCACAAAACAAACATTAAACACATCAATACACTTAAAAAAAAAACCACATCCCATGCCAGCTTATACACTGTCCCAAGCAACAACTGCCATCAAATTTACGTGGGAGAAACACAACGTGAATTAAAGAAAAGATTGAGTGAACACAAAAGGGACATAATAAAAAATAACTCTCTCAGTGCACTTTTCTCCCATGCTCTAGAGCACGATCATGCTTTCAAATTCGAACAAGCTAAAATCACCAAATAGATCCACAACAAAGCCCGGCGAAGACTACTGCAAAACGCACTAATCACAGCCTCCAACACCATCAGATAACGAAATGGCTTTTATAATCTATCCCCCTTAATAAGCAAAATTATCCACATTGAACAAAATCTCAACCTAGATCATGGCAAACCTCTACTTTTTTTCTCTTCGCTCTCAGTTATACTTACATACATTATTTCCGTTCACCCTCACCCCTCCACTTTTTCACTCAGAACCATCCTCAGTTATACTCACATACAAGTCTCCGCATACACCCCCACACACATTTTCATTCATCACGAATCCAAACCTTCTAAAAGCATGACATTACCCACACCCCAAAATCACAGAGACTACACCCTCCTCTCTCCCCACCCCTCCACTTCTTCACTAACAGCCATCCACATTATTTCCGTTCACCCCCACCTCTCCACTTTTTCACTCGGAACCATCCTAATTAATCTCATTCTACTGATTTCACTAAGCTCGGACCTCGGTCCTGTGCACCCAGTAGTCGGCTACTACTTTTTCTCATAAACCCATCATGTCAACCCAATATTTTCACGTACTTGCATGACATTTTTCTTAAAATTATCATCCTGAGGAAGTCTTCCGAATAAAGACGAAACGTTGATAATATATAAAAAACAGCCTTTTTGGTTTTTCCTTTTCATTTCCCATATATATATATATATATATATATATATATATATATATATATATATATATATATATATATATATATATATATACACTCCGTGAAATGGTAAGTATATACACACAGACCTTAACGAATTAAAAAAAACACACTATTTTAATTATTAACGCTGAAGGTTGCTGTCAGAGTAGATAGATTTAGGCAAGATGATATTGGTTGATTTCCCTCACAGATGACTTAAATAACTACTAGATTAACAGTGGAAAATAAAATACCGATGTTTGTGACGATTTTACGCGGAGTAATCTACTTTCAGAATAATGTATTATATCGCTGCTCTAAATCTATGGGAATTGTAATGCTCGTTTATGCCCGTATGATACATAAATGTGTATATATAAAATATATTAATATATAAAAAGTATAACAATATCAGAAACACAAAAATGTCAATCAGTGTAACATAATTTGGTTGCTGCTTTGCCCGTCTTCGATTGCTGGTCGTCATTGATGGAAGCAAACTTTTCAAACACGTATTAATTAGTTTTGTGGGATATCTACTTACTTCTTTTATGTCTATTATACTTGCAGTACTCCCGGCATTGACCGGAAATGAATGAGGAGTCTCTACTTATGTATACGAAATCTTATCCACGAACCTCATATTACAATTGTTATTCTGATCTTTCAATTTTTGTAATGAAACAAAACGTGGTCTTTGATGTATATGAATATCCAGCCCGAACTCAATCGAGCTAATATTATTTTTAAATGATTGTTGAATATATATATAACCTATATCACCCACTGCTATGAATATTATCTATTTTCTAAATCTCTAAGAGACATAAGTTTAGTGTTTTCGTTCTTTGGATTTCACAGCAGGTCAACCATCGTTCGTTCATGTTATGCCGAACCGCACATATATTTTATATACGATTAGTTTGTAACTTATTTTTTATGAAGACACATATTTTGTAATCGTATATTTTGTACAACATGAATTTTCCTTTCTAATTTTGCCGTTTTCATCATTCTATGATTTCAATCTACCATTGATTCCAATTCGTCAATCTTTTTTCTAGTTTTGTCGGGATTAGTGCTAGTGCTCCTACAATTATTGGTAATATGTTTGCTTTTATTAAGTTCCATATTCCTTTCAGTTCTTTGCTAATTTTCATTTGTTTCGTTTTTCTGTCTTCTTGATCTTCACCCTGGAACTGCATAATCTATGATTAGCCAGCATTTTTCCTTTTTGGTGTCTATTATGAAATCCGCTATTTTTGCTCAGAGAAGTATGTCCTTATGGGTGTTGTGCTTTTTCCCCACTACTCTCTCTATTTTGATTTCTGTGACATTTGTCTGCATGTTCAAAATGCCGCCATTTTCATAGTTCTCAGTAAACTGCCTGTCATACGCTGTTGTGTCTGTTTTTGTAATTTTTTAGTGGGTTGGGTCGTTTGCTGCATTACTTATTATGTGATTTACAGTGTTGTTTGACTCTCCCCAGTCTACATTTTCTGTTTTCTGTGGTTTTGTATGTTTTTATTTTTTATATAGTTTGTTCAGGTCGCGTCTTTCTGTGCGGCTGTAAGCAACAATTCCGTTTCTCTGTTCAATTATCCTATTTCCTGCCTAGCGTTCAGTAAACTATCTCTAGATGTCATGATGTGGTACGACTCCAATGCACATAGGTTGCATCTCTTCCGGTGGGGAAGGTAGGAAGAAAAATAGGAGAAGGACCACTACATGGTTCAACCCCCCCCCTATAGCCAGCATATTAAGACTAATATCCCAAAGATTTTTTATAGCATAGTGGAAAAAAACTTTCCAAGGGATAGCAGATTGGGGGGAATCATTAACAAAAATACTGTAAAACTGTCTTATTCAACCTGTAGACATGACATCTAGAAATAATTTACTGAACGCTAGGCAGGAAATACTACAATGCTGTCTGCATAGAAACCGTTACCTGTTATCAAGCCTAAAACCTGGATAGGAGGGGAATTGGGGGAAGTATAAACTTACAGCAGAGAAAGGCAGGATGGACCCTTCCTGAGGCTATCTGGGGCAATAATTAGTGTATAATATGGAGGATGAGAATTAGTAACACGTACTTATGCTAAGATATGTCTTGATTCAATTATTAGCGGAGACTCGGGACTTAGGTTGGGGGTGATAAGGTAGGAATATTCTATCGGAATAAGGCCCATTGATAGTCAACTATAGTAAATACTTATTCAGCAGAATAGAGGGGGAAATTTTGTTACATATAAAAAGATAGTGGAATAATAAATAATAAATCACAATTTATTCTCAGAAATAGATATATTATACGAAATGCATTGGGAATTTCAAGTAATTTTAAGTGAAAAATAAGAAATAGCAACCTGGATGCTATCACTATTTAATTAAATTAGGTTAAATTAAATTAAATTAGTTTTTAATTAGATTAAATTAAATAAAACAATGGGTGTCAGGAATGGGGAAAATAATTAAGGAAAAAATAATTTTAAAAACATGCATGCCGACACGGACTTAATTTCTAAAAATAGAAACAATTGGGTTGTTATAAGAAGTATTTTGTACGGGATTTTAAATTAGTAATAACAAAGTCTCCTGTCATTTAACGAGTTAGAGTGATATTTTCCCGTAAAGTTGGCCAAAAAAATAACCCGGTCCATTAAAAAAAGTTTTTTCAAAATAGAAAATAGATTTCTGATAACGATATTCCGTAGTAACATTTATTTATGGAATATAGAATAATATTCTCCACAGAGAGTTGCAAACAGACACAGCCGTTAAGGAAATATTTTAAATGATTTAAAATAATAACTAGATTTTTGTAGAAAACTTTTTTATAATAACATTTTATTTTTGATATATGAATAATCTTTTAAAAACAAATTCTGCGGGATAGGCTTTTTTCGCTTCGTTAAACAACAAAACGATAA
>OY744515.1:147608865-147683865 GCA_963556195.1 Sepiola atlantica | reverse complement strand
ACAATAATAATAATAATGATAATAATTATAATAATAATAATAATAATTATAATAATAATAATAATAATAATAATAATAATAACTAATAATAATAACTAATAATAATAACTAATAATAATAATAATAATAATAACTATAAGAATACTGGTAATTAAGATGATACTTTTCTCATAGTAGCCCTAAAAATCAAGTTTATATTTCTGCCTGGAACGCTTAATGGTGCCAAATAATCTCAAGACTGTATATTTGATGACAGAGCATATTTGTGGGATGCCAGTGAGTTTGTACAACGGATAGTTTATCATCAGTAAATATGTGCATGATGTTCTTTGGAAGAGTTTCTGACATAGTTTTACGGTCGAGTTGACACATTCAAGTCCGTATAAAACTACAGGGAGGACGTATATGTTATACATTTTTGCTTTGATTTTGTATGGTAGGCGTTTAAAAGTTAAGGTAGTTTTGTTTCTTCTGAAGTCGGCACAAGGTACACGAATCACGTGATATACATCTGGTTGCTCGTCGTTAAATGAAGACAGCTCGTGTTCAAGGTAAATACATTCAATAACTGGTTCTATTTGTTGACCGTGTATGTCAATGTTAAGAAGAGGTTGTTCTTTTATCAGTGGTAATGCATTTAGTAATAAAGTGAAAATGTATATTACGGGAATATTAATTAATTAGAAGCTCTTCATAGAAATAAATATGCCAATTAAGAATATCCAAAGCTGACTGTGTACTGGACTTTATATCCGGTATTTTAAAATGTTGTTACATAGTACGTTGGTACGTTTGCTAGCGTTCATCTCATGATTTTAATTCACGAGCCTATTTCGACATGTACACAGGTCATATGGTCAGCGAGTGCATTCAACTGTCATTTCGACCCTGAGTGTACTGAGTGTGGACGTGACGTCAGTGAAAGAAAAAACGGGAGTCGCGTGGAAGTTTGTGACGGCGACAGACGTTGAAGAATGGCTGAATTTCGAAAATAATTAGAACAACAAATCTGTAGACCGGGAATGCGCCCATCTTCCCGTCGCCGGCAGAAGAAAAGGTCCACCAGCACTGTCAATAAATGTTGTTTCTTTAAATCGATGATTCTTCAGTGTTTGTGGTTGAGGAACCATTAATTGTAGGACAGAAAACGACGACGCAGTAGGATGCGAGCGGCATGCGATAAACAGTTGCGTTATGATCTAGTATATTCAAAGAAATTGGAATTTGTAAGGCGTTGGGACTCCCCATGAGAGGGGAGGTACTCAACATACCTTTGATTTTAGGTCCGTGACCAGGATTTTTCACAAAGAGAAATGTTACACGAATATAATTTAAAAAAAGGTCACCATACGCACACAGAACAACAACAGAAAGAAAAAAAAGGAACATTTTTTTTTTAAACTACAAAATTGTAGCACAACATCGTGGGTGTCGAACAGAGAGAAACACTATAAAAGAGGCGGTTGAAAACGAAGGAAAGATACAAAATATAGAAGAAAGGACCAATAAAAGTTAGAGAGTAGATGCACATATATATATAGAGAGAGTAGATGCACACACACACACACACACACATATATATATATATATATATATATATATATATATATATATATATATATTGGCCGAGCCGTTAGCGACGTAGGATTTGAGTTGAAAAAACTTGTAATCCAGGGTTTCGAATCGCATGACCGGTAGTGAATAGTCATATCTCTATGCTGATGAATCCAGATTAAAAAAGGACGAAACGTATACGTACATAGATAATAAACAATAACAAATATTTATATTTGTCGCTCCTCGTAAAAAAAGTAGAGCACTGTAATGGTAGTACTAACACATCATGACGTCACTTGCTTTATAATGCATCATTCCTTCCCTGATAGAAGTAGAATGCCTGGACGTCAAGCCGCTTTAAAAAGTATTAAATTATCATCGAATCAGAAGTGGCCGAGCGGTTAGCGACGTTGGATTTGAGTTGAAAAAACTTGTAATCCAGGGTTTCGAATCGCATGACAGGTAGTGAATAGTTATAATCTATGCTGATGAGTCCAGATTAAAAAAAGGACGAAACGTATACGTACATAGATAATACACAATAACTTATATATATATATATATATATATATATATATATATATATATATATATATATATATCTTTAGAATCTTGTTTAACACTTACTAATCCCTTGCAATATTCGGCTAATTTCTGTAATGTTTAATTTGGCTTACTTTCTGACTTTTCCAGAATTATACGTCTGATTTCTGCGTATCAAGCTGATATAAGTCATTGTACGAATTTTAAGAATTTATCAGTGCTAAGTTCAATTTTAAATATTTACATTTGTTTATTAACGATTGACGCAAAAGTCGAATAATTCTCGTTGTCTTTTCTCGTTACGTTCATGAACTTTAACTGTTTATAGAACACGGAATGTTCATGGCTGAATAATTCTGTTACACGTTTAACCGCTAAGTTTTCAAGGTAATATATAGTTCACGTATTTGATGTGTTCGGTGGTCCCTAATTTTCGAGGCAGTAGTCAAACTTTTTGTAGGTCTTCCCAATTTTTACAATCTATGTTGTATACATTCTCATACTTACTGAAATATGAAGCAAATGTGTTATTCTCGTCTGGGGAATAAGTGAAATTGTCAATTGCACTGAAAACGGCATTCTGAGAAGAAGCATTTTCGTTGTCTTTCCTTTGACTCCTATTCGATATTGTTGTAGAAATTCTTCGATTTTTTTGATTTTGTTCCAGAAGTCTTTCGTCGGATTTTTGTTGGTGTTCCAGTAGTTTTTTAAAAACTTTGTTCTAGTAGAAGCGTTTCAAATCTTTCATCAGCTTTTTTTTGCTGTTCTCGCTGTCTTTCTTCGGCTTTTAGTCGCCTTTCGTTGTTTGTTTTATTATTTTTCCAGTTGTCGTTGCATTTGGAATTTAACGACTTCTGTAATATTTGATTTAAAATCTTCTATGTTTACAATGTGTCTTACTTTTATATTACGCTGCCAACGATATCTTTGTTGTAAAAACCTTTTTGGCGATAAAGTAAGTTTTTAACGTAACAGAAAACTTTACTGTTAGTAACTTAGTCAACAGAAGATTTTTTTTTCATTTTGACGGTCAAACTTTTGATCTTTTTGAGAGACAATAAAATATAATGTATTCCTATCTTGTTTAAAATTAACACAGTGCCGGAATAGCATAAATATCACTGACCTTCTCTTTTTGAGAGAAAAAAATGTTGGTGTCTTCGTAATAAAAATAACAAAGGAATACACTTTAGTTAACAAAAAATCCAATTTACGAGGGGGTTCTCCTTTTTGGATCCGCCGGTAAAAGCCACTTCTCAGAACTTTTGGAGACTGTCGGGTGAATTTGCCATTGATTTCTCCACGTTTGACTTTTTAAGGTTTTTTGAAAAAACCGTAATATACTTCGTTGCCAGTATTTGTGGCGGTGTAAGTTTGAAATCCCTTATCGCTAATTGTTGTAGCCCCGGAAAGGGCCCGGAAAAATATGTACACGGAGTTTAGAGAAACAAGTGTATTGAAAAAAGTGTAATACAAATGTATTGAAAAAAGTATAATACAAGTGTATTGAAAAAAGTGTAATACAAGTGTATTGAAAAAAGTGTAATACAAGTGTATTGAAAAAAGTGTAATACAAGTGTATTGAAAAAAGTGTAATACAAGTGTATTGAAAAAAGTGTAATACAAGTGTATTGAAAAAAGTGTAATACAAATGTATTGAAAAAAGTGTAATACAAGTGTATTGAAAAAAGTGTAAGACAAGGGTATTGAAAAAAGTATAATACAAGTGTATTGAAAAAAGTGTAATACAAGTGTATTGAAAAAAGTGTAATACAAGTGTATTGAAAAAAGTGTAATACAAGTGTATTGAAAAAAGTGTAATACAAGTGTATTGAAAAAAGTGTAATACAAATGTATTGAAAAAAGTGTAATACAAGTGTATTGAAAAAAGTGTAAGACAAGGGTATTGAAAAAAGTATAATACAAGTGTATTGAAAAAAGTGTAATACAAGTGTATTGAAAAAAGTGTAATACAAGTGTATTGAAAAAAGTGTAATACAAGTGTATTTAAAAAAGTGTAATACAAGTGTATTGAAAAAAGTGTAATAAAAGTGTATTGAAAAAAGTGTAAAACAATTAATCGGAATTAGAATCGGAAACATTGGAACTTTTTGGCGTATCGAAATTGAACAAAATGTTAGCATTATTTCCGAGTCCGAAACAATTCTTTAATTTTTTTTGACAATAAAAAATAAAACGACTCAATGTATTTATTAGAATATTGTTTATTTACAACATAAGACTAAGGACCACAGGGACGTAAGTTCGAAATCCTATTCCCCGATTCGGCATTGACTATCAAAGTCTAATAATGTATTTAGTTTTATTGATAAATTATGATAAACAAAGTAAATATTCTAAAGGTCACCTACGCCTATTCCGTTATCAAAGAAAATAAAAAATCTAACGGCCGAGCCAGAAAAACGGAAGAAGGTATTTGTTTCAATCATTAATAATCGTTTAAAATTGACGTAAAATAAATTGTCTGCAGAAATCAAATTACATGCTAGAAATTACTAACACACAACTGAAATACATTAAGTAAGATTCTTTGGATATTCAGTTGAAGGTAAACACTAGTGGTTCAAGAGTTGGGATCGTTAAAGCTGCAACACACATATGTCTTAGAAGAGCTAAAGATGATGAAAGATAAGGTGACTTGTTTTGAAGATGAATGTCGAAGCAAAGAAGTCATTTATCCAAGTTTAAAGATGTGCCCCAAAAGCTGTAAAATATTCAATGTAATTTTTGATAGAGGTCCTCCGTTCTCTCATAAAAGACACCTAAATCAAATTAGGAAACCACTGTCGGACCACACCTATAGCACCAACTAAGAAAAAATTATGGTTACCAGATATGACACTTTCAACATACCGATAGCCAAGCAGACTTGGAACAGCGTCAATCCAAATAGGAAACGATACTCTGATTTCTGAGAAGGTAAGGCTTGGGAGGGGGTTTCTGGTACATAGCAACTACTCTTTCACTATACATAAATACTGGGAGCAAAAGCTCTCTCACTGTTGTAACTATCTCAGTCTAATATTGTCAGTAAAGACAGACGTACAACAAGTCTTGTTATATGTTGTATTATTTTTTTTAATACACTTCTTTCGCTAAACTCCGAGTTCGTCTCTAAGAGACACCTAAATCAAATTAGTAAACCACTGTAGGACCACATAGATAGCACTCCCTAGAAAGGATTTATGGTTACCAGATACTTTTTCAATACACTTGTTACGCAAAACTCCGAGTTTGTGTTTTCTTACAAGACCATTTCAGGGCCACATTTCATTCATATAGTATAGTTAACAAAACATAAATCGAACAAACAAAATATACAACAAATAGCTTTTACAAAACACAAGAATTTTTATTTTCTACCGAGTTGTATAATATTCATGTGCATAAACTGATCTTAAGATTTATTATCTCTGAACTGCTTATCGTCACTTTTACTTATTCAAACACGCGTGAATCAAAGATGACGTTCGATTCTGTCTCGAATAGTCCTCTCCGATTTTAGGCTTGAAAATGTTAAACTTACCACTTACTCTCAGTCTGGGTGTGTTGACATTCTTACTTCAGCTGAGCGGTAAGTTAAGTTATTTATTAAAACAATTTTTTGATAAATTAAACACCGACACCAACTTATGGTCGGCTATTTGGATTGTTTACTAAATACTAAAGACGGAATATTGACGAAATCTCATATTCAAATAAACAACGACAATAAAAAAAACACTTTCAAGAAGTTTACAACTATGTAGGTCGGTAGAAAAGTAAATTTTATTGCGTTTGGTAACAGTTATTTGTTTTATTTGTTTTTTCCGAAATCTGTTCTGTCAAACGTACTACATGATTACTAATTTAATTATCAACTTATACATAGAATAAGCCGAATCAGTAGTTTCGTATTAAAGTATATTTACAGATATTTTAATATGTTTTGTAAACATTTGCTGATGGCGGATATTTAAACATATGATTGACTATAATCACTAGAAAAAAGTTCAGGCCATTTCTTACGTAATGAATGAACGCGAAAACTACTGAATATTATATGAACCCCACGATTTTGTAATGATATAAAACTTTCAAACATTAATTAATAAAGATTATTCCGCTGTCACCTACAAACGTTATGTCTTCTAGTTCTGTAAGATTTCAAGCAGGTTCCGTCGAAATGATAACTGTAATATTCATTTAATCTAATGAAAGTCTCCAACAGACGTTGTATGTAGAAACGTATATGTTCTTCATACATCTCTTTATATTCCAAGAAACTGCAGACAAATCATGACATTACTGTCAGTTATCGTTAAGCAGCAGTATCAATTTCTTCAGAGATTACTTCTGAAGATGGAGGTTCAGTTGGGATTTAATTTGCGACGTTTTGTTGGATTAATTTGTAATGAAAGGCTGGTTAATAAGTGAAGTCATCGAAGGAAGATTAAACGTCAAGACAGCTAATTAAAGAAGATGGCTTCCACATTATTACTAGGTTGAGGAAAATGTTCGTGTGTCGTGTAAAGATAATTGGGAAAGAAGAACACTATTTTTTTGGTGGAATTTGCAAGGAATTTCGACTTTTAAAACTTGCGTTGAATTATACAACCATTTCAAACGATCGTCGTCATCATCATCATCATCATCATCATCATCATCATCATCATCATCATCATCATCATCATCATCATCATCATCATCATCATCATGATTCACAGTAATCATAAGTTTTCTTCATAAATACCAACAGAATTTGAAATTAAAATAGAATCCAGCATTGTATTTGGAAAAAATAATGTATTGCAATTTCATTGCAGGAAGACATCCATCATGAATGGATATCAACAATTTCATGAAGAAAAATTAAACATGAATTTCTTTATCTGAGAGAAATGAAATTATTATTATGTAATCACTAAGAGTTCTTAAACAGGTCTTCCTCATTTATTGCTCACTGATAATAACCGGCGGTTTTCCCTGAAGCTTTGGTGTTGTCGCAAAAGCCGCTAACCATTGATTTCTCGTTGGCAACATCCATCTTCTTGAGATTTGTGTGGCAATAACCCTAACCGTAACCCTAACTCTAAGCCCCCAGAAGCTCCCAGTACTCTCCACACATTTCTAGTGGAGGTTTGTTTAGTACTCTCGAACCTCAATCTTTCCAGCCTCCTTGACTCTTCGTGACTATTTTCTGTGGTCTCAGCCGGGGCTGATGACTTCCTTTTTTTTAGGGGTGGGGGCGCAGTTTATAAGATTTTTTTCATTTTCAGTTTCATCATTTTATAATAATAATAATAATTATAATAATTATAATAATAATATTTATAATAAGTGTAATAATAATAATTATAATAAATATTATTATTATTACTATTATTATTATTCACTCACTAAGACTATTCCCACGACTCATTTTAAGTGATTGCTCACTAATAATAACAAGTGATGTTCTTTTGCGTGTTAGTGACAAATCGTCTCACCTGATTTGCAGCAGTCTCTACCTCTTTTGATAACCGTTATAAATTAGGTTGCGTTATCGCAACAGCCGGTAACGATGATTTATCGATGATAAAACCCATTGGTTCACTCTGGATTTTAAGTGGCGAAAAGCCTCCTTATGATTACAGTTCTATCTGCACTCTCCGGATTAAAATAGTGCTATCCCTCCTCAGGTTTTACATGCTCCTTGACTCTTCCTAAATATATTATGCGGTAAATAGCGAGACTTTTTTTTGGTGAGGGGGATTTAAAAAATATGGAATTGAGAGTAGTTTCAGTTCCCTCGGATTTCTGTAACGTTCTTTCTATAGTTTCGTTCTATTTTTCTTCCAACTTACCTGTGGTTGATCGGTGTCATCTGGTTTTATTGGTTTCCGCGCGCAACCATTTTCCTGAACATTTAAGCTAGTATACATCTTTGCTGTGCATTGTAGGATATTATAACATGAATTTCAAAAGTCATTTTTCTAAATTTTTCGAATGTTCTTAATACTTCTACAATTGTTGGTATTACAATTATTTCCTTCACGTTTCAAATTCCTTTCCTCTCTCGGACAAGCTCAATATATTTTCTTATTTTTTCCCCTCCATGATTTTCTTTCTGTGGACTGCAGAGCTGGTCAAATCTACGATTTAGCGGGCTTTTTCTTTTTTATTGTTCATTGTTACATCCGTACTGCTTGCTTGGATGAGTTTGTCAGATTTTACATTCCCATCGTTTCGAGTGACACTTTTACACACATTTCCATTTCTCACTGGTTATTTTTCGGAACCATTCGAACTCACATGCTGTTAACGCACCAGTAGTTTTCTGGTTTAATCTATTTAATAACTTCCGGTGGCATTTCTGAAATTTAAGTGACAACTAGACCCAGTACTCCTCCTACTATTGTCTTTCAGGTTTGAATGGTATTATTCATACTCTATCTTTCTATCCCATAAAATTAGTATTTTTCTGCTGTTCTTGTTATTTTTAATGCTGTTGTTGTTGCTGCTGCTGATGGATCTGCTCCTGCTGCTGCTGCTGCTGCTGATGATGATGATCATCATATATTTCACTAGAACAATTCATTCAATAGTTTAGGCAATACCTCCAATTGAGTAGCAGAGATCGACGTGACCATTTATATTTGACGCCGAATAAATGTGTAACTTAGTTCAGTGTTACAAATAAATGTGTAACTTAGTTCAGTGTTACAAATAAATGTGTAACTTAGTTCAGTGTTACAAATAAATGTGTAACTTAGTTCAGTGTTACAAATAAATGTGTAACTTAGTTCAGTGTTACAAATAAATGTGGCCAATGTTTTATGAAATCAAAAGACAACTGTCATAGATAAATAGATTCCACTGCTGTGTTTAGAAATTCTTTCGAGAGAAAACACTTTTAAAATCAATAAACTGTTCTATATAAACTCTTATGCTCCGAAGATTTGATTCTTCGGGTTAGGGTTTTTCTTTTGACGATGACGATTGTTACATCGCTCGGATCTTTCTGAACATAAAGATAAAGAAATTGGTGTTTTTTTCTTTGATGAAACAAACCCAGTCATCGTTAATTGCAATTAATAAACACGGACAGTTATAATTAAGCCATCTTGTTTTTAAATCCACTCTTACAAAGCGATGTTAGAGAGGGAGAGAGAAAGACGGAGAGAATATACATGATGCCATATATGATCCTACACGTGTTTCACCCTTTCGCTCTAAACTGGTTCTCTCTACCCCCACCCCCTACACACAGGTCAATCGATCGTGTTTCTCTTTTACCACAAATGTTAAATTTATCATTGAACTTTTCGATAACTAACTTTTTGAAGCCATATGCCATTTAATGTGAGCAACGACATTCAATATATAAGAAAAGTACCTTGAGTATATAATAAGTCATACCCAGACGTCAATTCTATGAAAGTTCAGATTCATAAATATTTAAATCGCAAATGAAAAGCTATCTTGTCGGATTTTCAAGGTCGGACGCAAATAGAATTCACGCTGACAAATCAAACTTTGCTTCTGACTAGCTAATTTTTATTTTTTCTTATTGTACCGTGTTATTTGCAATATATAAAAAATAATTAGCTACACTATATTTTGAAATTTATTTACTCCAACACACACAAATGCTAATATAAAACATTTTTAAATAATCATCGAGGGGGAGAACTAATTTTAAATTAAAGAGGTGTCTACCCTATATTTAAAAATGGGAATAGAAACAAAAAGTAAAATGAGTTCATTGTGTCCCGTACAAGGCTAGGTAGGTAAGTTACTTGCAAATACGGTGAAATGTAAGAAAACCGAAAGTTTGAAATATTATAATATAATTTTTTGTTCGTTTTATAGTTGGAAGCGTAAGACCAACTTATTCCGATTTAACTTTCTTCCCACAAAGACAGAGAAATTAATCTAAGGAAAATACAGCTCCCTAAAAAACGGTTTAAACGAGGACAAAAATCATAACCATTGCAGTCAATAAGGGCTTTCTTCTTCACTGGCCGAGCACAGAAAAGATGAAGTGCAGTATAAAAACAGATACTACACATTGCTCCTAGCCTAAAAACGAGTAATTTTGTTAGACAAAATTCTATATTTGTGTTAATTTTGATTATACTTGAACTATTGTGCTTTCATAAAGTATTATTCATGTGTGCAATTTTCCGTATTTGCAGTTGTTATTGTATTTACGTTTTAATGCATAGCACTTTCTTGTTGATAATTTATTCCAATTCATATTTTCTTGTTCCTATATTCTGAACATATCTTTACACGTATTTCATTTCTAATTCACTTTACACGAATACATAAACAGAGTTTTTTTTGCCGCGGTAAAATATAGCGTGGAAGAAATTATTTCTAAGCAACATCGTGGTATTATTATTTCCTTTGACGTTAGCAAAGTTCTTTATTAAACTTTGCCTAATAAACAAATTATATAGTTCTACTATCTTTATTATTATTATTATTATTATTATTATTATTATTATTATTATTATTATTATTATTATTATTATTATTATTATTATTATTATTATTATTATTATTATTATTATTACTATTATTATTATTATTATTATTATTATTATTATTATTATTATTATTATTATTAATATAATTATTATTATTAATAGTTATAATAATAATAATAATAATAATAATAATAATAATAATAATAATAATAATAAATTTATTTATTATTTATTTATTTATTTGTTTGTTATGCCCCTTGGCATCTCCCCTTTAACTATCTTCTCAATTCAACTGTTAAAATGCAAAAAATAAATATATATGAACTAAAATGTTTGGATACCAATACACGGAAAATGCTTACAATTTATGAAGCTTTTGCAAAGTAAGGAGATGCAGATCGAATGTATCTACTTACAAAGGAAGGTGGTCGAGGTGTTGAATATGTTTCAAATATAGAAGAAGGTTGTCTATATAAACATATTTTTGAGAGTAATGAGATTCTTCTTCGTGAAGTAAAAAGAGAGGAAATACTAAGAACTGGAGTGAAAAAGAATCAAAAGTTACAAGAGAGAGTTAAAATTATTTGGAAATAAACTACACAGTGTATTCTTTAAGAATACCGCATTCAGAGATAATGATAGCTGAAATTGGTTGGTCCGGGCTGATCTAAAAAAATCTACTTAGATCACCTTAATGGCAGCCTAGGTCTATCAAACATTACATTGACAACAAGGCAGAATCACCGATGTGCCGATTGTGTAATGAAAAGGAAGAAACATTAGCGCATATTGTATCTGAATGCCCAATGCTAGCACACCACCAGTATAAAAAATGGAGACACGACAAATCCGCTCAGGTACTACACTGGAATATATTAATACTTTATAAATTGGACAATGTGAAACTTCTTTGGCGCATGCGCATACAGACTAATAAGGTTCTTGAACATTCCAAACCTGACTTAATCTTTCTAAAACCAAAACAAGATTACTTGCTTAATCATTGATATAGCCTGCCCCTTCGATACCAAAGAAAGAACACGAAAAATAAATATAATAATGATGATGATGATGATGATGATGATGATGATGATGATGATGTGGATAACTAGTTATTCGAAAGGAAATAGTCGAGCCCTAAGCAAAGCTTATTCTCTATCTTCCTCATTAGTTATTCAGCGTTTTTCCAGGCTCGGAAATTTATTCCATAAATAAAAAAAATACTGCATAATAACATTCTTTTCGGACTATTGTTCTCATCAAGATTTTTCTCTTCAGACTATTGTAAGAGAGGGGGGCTGGGCGTTGCACACACAAAAATGATCTTCTATTTTATTTCTTTTACTTCAGTCGAATCGCCAAACTACTCTATTTTTATTTCCGCCTTCTTAAATATTTCTATAGATTGGTTTTCGTTTTTCTTTTATATTAAAAATACTATAACCGATTGTTTTCTACATGTCCTTCTATTTTCTCGTGTCATTATTTGTTCTGCTCTTTAATTCAGAAAATATTTCTGTTTATTTTTATTAATATAAGTTCGTTTGAAATTTTTCCTCCTATCAAAGATCAAACACCTCGTTCTATCGTCCTTCATTTTCATATTGAAATTTCGTGTCCTTGAAACTTCATCTCCTCGTTCTGCAAGTTCATCAAGTTCATCAAGTAAGTTTGAAGCGCGAGCTGATGGTACGATTCGGTTTTTAGTTATAACCGCGGGCCAAATGAATAAACCATATATACACGCGTGGATATCATTTTGCGCACTATCGTTAATCGACTGAATTCAGCTTCTCACGTATTCTACAATGGCATGGAATGATAATTACTAAATAAAATGTAGTTCGACAATATAGAAGAGTAAGCATGACTGAAGATAGATAGATAGATAGATAGATAGAGAGAGAGAGAGAGAGAGAGAGAGAGACTGGCGAAAGGTAATTGCCCAAAATAGATTAAAGCCTCACCATAGATTGACAGAAGTAAAATATCTGAACAAACTTGAGTAGATTCAATGTGGACGTATTGAAGTAGGTAGGGGGTTAACCAAATAGAACCATTAAGTGGAATAAAAATTGAAAATAAACTGGACAATATATATATATATATATATATATATATATATATATATACATACATCTATTAGTTTAGATTTTTATTCATACATATACTTTGGCTACAGATGTGCAGACATTTTTTAGCTACGACCTTATTCGCGGTCTATCATCATCTAATTACTGACAGAGTAAATTGTGAAAAAAAAACGAATGCATTTTAGAACGGATAGCATTCCAATTCATGAGAGAGATACGTTTTGGTAGAAGAGCAGAGAAGTTCTATAAAGAGATGAAAATATGTTTGAAAGAAGTAAATCTGAGAATATATATTTCTTTATTTGCACATATCAAATAAATTAACAAAAACAAACACTTACCCACATACCCATACCCATGGATACAAATACAACCATGTCTATATGTCTGAGTAAATATATTTTCAGGACTTCATACGAATACACACATACATACGCAGAAAAATGTATATATATATATATATATATATATATATACACATACACATATATGCATGCACCTACGTATATTTATACGCAAACGAACAAGATAATTATAGCAATAAATAACGCTAGCCAGTGCACCCCTGTACAAAATTATCACCCAGTTGTTCCCTCCCCATTTCAGAAGCGAAGCAAATTCATTGTAAGTGCTTGGGTATATGCAGATTATAGACATACAGAAGCACATCATGATGTTTTTGGGAGTACAACATTTTATGATCGCAAGCATGAAGGGAAGACGAATATTATCGTTCATGATTAAAAGTTAATCAAGAAAAAAATGCCAGCCGACCGGTTTTGCCCTCTCTTAACAAACGTTGTATCGAGGAATTTAAAAAAAACCGGGGGATTTAAAAAGAAACACGGGGTGAATAGAGAGTACAGAAAATAAAATAGCGTTATGTTTTATGTACAATGAAGGATGAATCTTAGAGTCTGATAACATCTAGTCCCAATAGACATTCCCTTTGCTTACAAAGGGAGGGACGTTTAAGACGAACGTGGGTCGTCTCCAAGATTTTTAGATGGTATTATGAGTTAGCATGACTGAGAATAGTGAAGGAGTCCATGCTAAAATTCCTAGCGCGCGGCGGTTTTTTTAAGTAAATGGTCTGTAATGGAAGACCCGTATGTGTTATTTTGAACGTCCGTTGACCGGAAGGTTCCATTCCTGATCTTACTCGGAATGTGCTGTTGGACTCTACTATCCAATCTTAACGTCGCCCTACCTACGTAGTCAGCACTGCAACTACATTGAAAATAATAAATTACATCATTTTTATGGTTGTGGGGCGTAAAACGTCTTTATATATATATACTTTATAGTTGTATTCCAATAGCCATAGGTGAAATCAATCCAAAACCATATTTTTTTTTTATTTTCGTATTTCAGTGAATACCTGTATTCTTTCTTCTTCCAACCAATATAACTTAAAAACACTTTTTATTATTTTTTCTCCTTTATTTGAATGATTTGTTTCAAAACTAACACTTTTTTTTTCACATAAAAAAAAAATATATACTCTTGTAGTTTAACTTTGTTTATCATCAGAGCAAGGACTTCATTTACAAGTAATAGGAAAACACATTATTTAAAAACTAGAGATCGGAAAATAGGAAAAGTTGAAGTAGAAGACTTGACACAAAATAATGCAAGCTGAAATACATGTGAAAAACACACATGAGGAATAGAGACAGGCTCCATGGCCCCCGTCTCCAAAAAAGGACAACATTCGTAATTTAAAATGGCTCTTCTAACAGTAACAACTGCCACTCCTGCACCGATGAAATTAGATAAAGTCTATAAATATATTTCCATTAGAAACATAATTAATTAATTATATAATTAAATTAAATAATACCTACAAACAATAATCTTACTTGAATATACGATAATAAAAAAAATAATATAAAAAATATTAAATAACAAATAAATTAACTTAAATTGTTAAAAACAAACAGTGCAATGATTTGATATCACATACTAATTTTATATGTATTTGTGTTTATGCTTGAATATTAAAACACTATACCCAGTTAATACCATTCTTTCTGTTTATTATGTAAGATTGAAAATTTAAATAAATAGATAGTTGTAAGATCTCACGTTCGTGTGTTAATTTTTGTTATTTCCAGCTTCTCGTCAATTCAGCTCTCTGCATTGTCTTTAGCCTTCGCAATATTTTTATATCAAGAGTATGTATTTTGTTAAGGAGAGCAGAAATAATTTATTCATTAGAAAACTGTATTTCTATAAACTTATTATTTTATATAACTTTAAAAGTATGTATGTATATTGTCTAAATTAATATATAATTACATCTATAAAGATACACACAATTATAAGCATACAAGCAACTATATCTTTATGTATACATGTCTATAAAGTGCGTGTGCATTAAAAATAAAACTTTATTTGTATTTGTGATAGAAATAATCTGTAATAAATGTTATAAAGTTTAATGTTCCTAGTTTTAAAGATACTTATTGAATAATTATTCAACACAAAATTTGCACCAATTTTAAATGAGTAAAAAATTATTTTTCAAAAATAATTTGATTCATTGCTTCAACTAAGAATGACGTAAACTGTATTTTTTTCATTTTTCTCATAATAACATAGGAAAACAATTGTGTATGCAACCGAACCTTGTTCATAAGAAGATTTAAATGACTAATGGTATTTTAAATACCACTGTAAATCAGTTGGTAGATGTTTTTAGTGTACTACAAACTCGTATTACCCTTGGTATTGCTAATGAAAGAGGACATGTTGACACCCAAATAAAATTTTAATAAAACATTAAAATATACATTTACTTTTTTCTAATCCTTTTTACAGATTATTAGTATCGCAAAAAAATACAGTTATATTTTGTAAGTGCAAACAGACTTTATCGACACCTGTATATGAAACGACTGTAAATAAGTATAATTCATTTGAGAATGCTCTTTATTTGGATGTTCATTAAAAAAATATTTAAATCTTAAAATACCATACATATATATAGTCGAATAGTTGGATCGTCTGATTATGACTGAGGATCTGCACCCCCCCCCAATTCCTTATTAAAAAATCAATTTAAATAACGCACTTTCTTATAAAAAACGGTCACTGTATATAAGTGTATATCAGCGAATTTGAGCTGGTTTTATAAGCCCATACTCAGCATATATATATATATATATATATATATATATATATATATATATATATATAGAGAATAACTAAAATTTAATCTTATTCAGTCCGTAGTAATATATTCATAGTAAAAATACTACCGTCGGAATATAGATATGATGTGTGATTTAAGTTTTAATATCTATTTTAGTTCTTTTTTTGCATGCTTATATGGACAATAATTTGATGTCTATTTGTATGCATTCAATATTATCTAATATATTTTGGTTAATCAAAATCTTCAACTATTTGAAAGTTAGGATATTTTCATCTCAAACTAAGTTTGTACTTATTGACTCTGAATCATTGATTTCGCTTCTATATCATCTTAGTATATATATATATATATATATATATATATATATATATATATATATATATATACACGCACACACACACATATATATATATATATATATATATATATATATATATATATATATATATTAGGTATAGAGGATAATGGAGATTATTCGCCACGTGTATCGAAAAAGAAAACGCATGTTTAGTTAAAAATGTTTAATAGTAAGTCGTTTTATTGTAAATCTGAGGATATATATGTCTATATAAGTCAGGCTTTGTAATTACCAATTTCCACTTTAACGACCTTTTAAAAACTTTTAAAAATCCTCCGCCTAAAACTAAAATAATAATAAAGTATATGAATATATTTTTAATCTTGGATAAGCGTAATTTTAATGTTTTTTTACGTTTTTTCAAGGGAAGATAACTCGACTCTGACCATTTTAGTATGAACCTCTTTAGGTTAAACTGAAGCATATAAAAATAGCAAATATATTGTTAAACCAGTTGTGTTGTGTTGTGTTCATAAAAGCAAAACCAGAAAACCAGCAAGTTCTTTTTTTCTCTGAATATGAAGTTTAATTTATTCATAGACTAAAACATTCTTTTCATACATGACTCGCCTGTATAAAAATGACGAAACAGTTTTAGATAAAAAAACAGTTTTACTATTTATGTGATTATTTGTTCTGTCGGTAAATATACTAATCATATATTATATAAAAGGCAAAATTCCGTATGTATGTATGTATGTATATATGTCTATACATCGGAGATATTGTTTTTGTTTGCTTACAATCATTTTTTGTAGTTCATAAATAATAATACATAATAAATAAACACGGATCTTATCACTTCTTTTTTATTCTGCGGGGCTATACATTAATTGCTGCATCAATATAAAACATACACCGAGCCAATACAGGACACACACCTGGATCGTATGAGGATTTATTTTGAAAAAGAGGTAATTAGTATCGAACTATCATTCAAAACTTAGACACCACATAATACAAGATTCATTGAAATTTTAAAAAACAGTAAGTATAAAATAACTACACATGTATTACATTTCAGTATATATTGTATATATTGTATCGTTAAGTCTATTATCATCCCGTCCAAGTGATTCTTTCAGTTTACCTGCTGCTTATTATTTTATATTGCATTTTGACATGAAATCTATCTATCTATCTAGCTAGCTAGCTAGCTATCTAGCTAGCTAGCTATCTAGCTAGCTATTTATATAATGTGTATATATATATATGCAATTATATATATATAGATATATATATATATAATATGACTCAATACAATACAACATTTGTGACATATTATGTAATAATGCTCCAAGAAGTCTACACCAATTTGTTATTACATTCCCCTTGCGTTCTTGATTATTCATCGCAATCGACGGGAGAGTCCATCATATATATATGTATAAAATAAAATATAGTAACAGGAAATTAAATAATCATCGATGCAATAATTTATTTCAACCTTGTGGCATTTTCAAGCATCCGATTTAGACGATTACATTTTTGAAACTGAAAATAGTTTAAATTAACACTCGACAATTCAAATATAATTGGAGAGAGAGGGAGTAACAACCTATGTAATAGATATTTAGAGAGAGGGTGAAATTTGAAGCATATTTAGCGACTAATGTATATTGTGGGGGGATTTCAAAATAGACACAGACCAAATTCGGAGACGACATCACGCGCGTAACCATACGCAGGCAGACATAAATACGTACACACCATTTGTACATACATACCTACACACACACACATACATATATACACATACATATATATATATATATACATATATACATACATACATATACAACCATACCTAAATGTATACATACATAAACACACATACACATACACACACACACCAATATATATATATATACACACACGCGTATATACATACATATACACAATTATTCATATGAACATACACATTTTGTTTATGCATGCCTGCGTGTGGTTACGTGCGTGATGTCGTTCTCCGAATTTCGTCTGTGTCTATTTTCACATCCCCTTTTTTTTAGGTCACCCCCAGAATATACATTAGTCGCTAGACAGTAAGTGTTATCCACAAGAGAAAAGGGAGGGTTAATACTGGTAACTTTTTACACGATCCAATTTTTGAGAAACATGACTCTTCCTCCTCTTTCCTCCTCTATGCCCACTTTTACAATTTCTACTTACACATATGGCCTCCCCTTCCCTGTCTGTTATAAATTATGAAATTCCCCTTTCACTTTATACTTATAAATTAGATATGCTTCAAATTCCCCCCTCTCTCATAATATGTATTAAATAGGTTGTTACTTGCTCTCTCTCCAATTATATTTGGATTGTCGACTGTGAATTTAAACTTTTATTCACTTTCAAAAATGAAATCGTCTAAATTGGATGCTTGAAAATACCACAAGGTTGAAATAAATTATTGCATCGATGATTATGTAATTTCCTGTTTCTATATTTTATTTTATTCTTGCTCTGATACCCGGATTTTCTCCTGGAATTATTTCATTATAACACAAATATATATATATATATATATATATATATATATATATATATATATATATATATATATATATATATATATATATTAGTGGGTTCTTGTAAGGAATGTGTATTTATATTCTGTACAGTGTCCGAGAATTTCAAATTCTAAGATTAAAAAAATGTATTAAAAAAGTTTATAGCATATATTTTATATTGATTGAATAAAAACACATGCAAAGATCAATCCAAAATCACAAATGCCATTAGTTCCTTCAAGTATTTCTTTCCGGACTTTGATTTGTTGATTTATTATTTCAGTTTTCATATTACATACACAAACCCATAAATTGTTCATATTAGTTTATTTGTATTCTCAGGCGAATGTGATACAAATTATAATTCGGTTGTCCATCTTTCAATCTTCAGTGATGACAAATGTAGCGAAGTTGTAGAAACAGCTTATGATATAAAAAAAAATAAGAAAAAGCAAAGAAAAAAGAACACAGAATGAAAAATCGGATTGAAAAAAACGGATGAAAAGATTAAAAAAACGTCGTAGAGATTTTAAATGTTGAAAGTTCCGATAAACGTCTGTAAAATTTGGGTGCATGGAAATAAACTCACGTAAGGAAAAGGCTACATAAACAAATGTACCACACCCCACCCCCCAAAAAAAATCCACACAGAAACATGAAGAATACGGGACTGTTTCTATATACTTAATGTTCTTCTTCTTCGGGACTGCTCCTATATACTTAATGTTTTTCTTCTTCGGGACTGCTCCTATATACTTAATGTTCTTCTTCTTCGGGACTGCTCCTATATACTTAATGTTTTTCTTCTTCGGGACTGCTCCTATATACTTAATGTTCTTCCTAGAAGGGACTGCTCCCGTATTTTTAATGTGTGTGGCTTTTTTGGGAGGAGATACATTTGTTATTTTTCATTAATGTGCGAGTAAATATGTAGGTATATATCATTTCTGTTTTATTCAGAGTGATGTAACATGAGAATGTGTGCAGACATTTGGGCACTAATTTACTTAGACCCCGATCTGTGAGCTGCACGCGCGTATCATGTAATACAAAAATGAACTATGAGGTAGTTGTTATATGTCTTAACATGATACAATATGTAACAGAGATGTTATTTTAGAAAAAAATAACAATAATTTCATCAGAACGCGGAACAGTTTGTTTTTTAATGGTTTTAGGATAAATACCATCAGCCTGGAATTAATGAATGAAAATACGTGAAAAGGGAAACATTACTTCAGTGTATTTTCTTCAATCCATTCCCTGTATGCTTCCACATGGATTCAGCATTCTATATGGACGATGATACGAGACAAGCAGGAAACAAAGACACTATGCACGCTTTTGTTCAAGTTTTTAATGGAAATGACAATTATCGAATTCTGTTTTCTTTTGTGAGCATATGTAGCAATGTGAATTCTACTTTACGTTGCTCGAGTCTATACTCAGTTTCTATAACTTATGTGAGCAAAATTCTCTCATTCTGAAGCATTACAAGTAAACTTTCAATCTATTATCAGGATCTTCCTCCAATTATAATAATACGATAATTTCCCTTTCGCATCTATTCAGTCTAATATACATTCCGTCGATTGTCACTGATAATTTTCCCATAAATGATGCACATCTGTGAGACTTGTATGGTGTCGTTTTTCTATTACCTGCCACCCATTTGTGGATATGATAATGATTAAACTCACATTATTCATATGAAGGGATTTTACTGCCATATCTGCTGCAATATTATTAAATCTAACAAGATTATATTTGAAATATCAGGCTCTCATGAAGACTTTTATTACAAGTCGATAGCAAAGACTGAACAAAAATAAAAGGAAACGAAATCAGAAATACGTAAAGATTGAGAAACAAATGAAACACTTCGAACGGGAAAATATCCTCGATTAGAATATATCTTCCAAATGCATATTTATCTTGCTTTGCTTATAAATATACCAATAATTTGACAAAGAAAACTACTTATTTTGGTGTAATTCTTACTAGGATATACGAAATATTTGATTTGTTTAAATATTATTTTCCTTCGTCCATTCGCCTAATCCATTACTTTGAAAGAATTATGAGCAGATCGAGAAATTAGAAATGTTATGTTAAGGTGCTAAGAAGATCACACAGGCGATGCACTATTGTTTTGTGTTTGTTCACACGAAGAGAGATTTTTTTAAATCCCGAAGAAAAAATATGCAGTTAATAAAAGCAAATTGTGAAAAGTTGAATGAGGCGGAGGAATTTACAGCGACCATAAATCAATCCCCCGATGATGATGGCAAAGTCCAAATAATTAGACA
Source organism: Sepiola atlantica (assembly GCA_963556195.1). NCBI lineage: Eukaryota > Metazoa > Mollusca > Cephalopoda > Sepiida > Sepiolidae > Sepiola > Sepiola atlantica. The sequence goes on along the minus strand of OY744515.1, from coordinate 147,662,855 downwards.
AACTAAGCGAAGCGTCCACCAGTATCCGAGAAGTAAACATAATTCTTATAGTAAACATAATACCTATGGATTATCTTTTTAATTTTAGGTGACTGCTACATTCGTATCTTCCGAAGTAAATTACTGAATTCATAATTTCCTTTTTTTACTGGGCAGTTACATTGTCATGCTTCAAAACAAACTATTAACTTCACTCTCATTACGTAAGCGATATACTTCATACAAATCGAACTATTCACTTCAGAATCCTTACTTGACAACTACATTCTAATCCTCTAAAACAAACCACTGACTTCACCATATTCTTTGACAGCTGCATTCTTATATTTCGAGAGGAAAAACTCACTTCAGAATTCTTATTTGAAAGCTACATTCTTATCCTCCAAAACAAACAACTGACTTTAAAACTCTTACTTCACAGCTACATTTTCATATTCGAAAACGAACAACTACCTTCAAAATTCTTATTTTACAGTTGCAAAAACAAACAACTCACTTCATAACTCCTACTAAATAGCTACATTCTTATATCTCTAAATGAACTCTCCACGTAAGAACCTTCATCTCCCAAAACAAACTACTGACTTCACGATATTTTTTATTTGATTTCATTTTTTTAAATTTGTATCATGGTTTTTATTGTTCCCATCAACCTCAACTTGATTCTTTTCGACTGGTTTATTTCCTCCTCCCTTCCTGCACCATCAAGTCTGGCTATCTATTTTCGGTGGTCTCGCATCTGGAAGAGGGGCAGAAAAGGTTAACTTCATGTCAACATATTCATGACAAATAGGATTTGGAGGTTATCATCGATGTATCTTAATACTAAGTTTTTAATTTTATTTTTAGTTCCAACTGGAAAAACATATGAGTTGACCTCTTTATATTTCCATCCATTTCTTTTTTTGATGATTTTAACTTAAGTGTGTTGCTTGTCCCCCTTTTTATCCCTCACCCCCTATTTGCCTATAATATTTCTTTTTTGGATGGTGAATATTTCTTTTTTCCTTCATTTCCAATATGTAGCTGTCCTGTTAGCATTCTGAAGAGACTATGAAATCGAAATAAATTATAAATGCTGACAGTTACAATGTGTATGGGATTTTTTCTTTCTATATTCTATTCTTGCTCTGTTTTCTACATTGAGCTCTCTTACTCGGATTTCTTACTAAAATGATTTACCTTAACACAATATATATATATATATATATATATATATATATATATATATATATATATATATATGATGGACTCTGCCCGCGCGTAAATTTGTAATTGCTAGGGTTGCGCAATCCCAACAACCGTTCTCCTGAGTCGGCATTGCTTGATTCCAATGGCACGATAATGAAAACAATGCCGAGATAAGCAGAGAGCACATACACCACCTGGTATTCCAAAATGGTCACCCATTTAGTACTGGCCAGGCTCGACGCCGGTTAACTTCGGTGATCTAACGGGAAGCGGTGTGTCAACGTGATTGTGCCGTGTGTGTATGTGTATGTATATGTATATGTATATGTATATGTATATGTATATGTATATGTGTATGTGTATATATATATATACATATATATATACATATATATATATATACATATATATATTTAAATACGATAATGTATATTTGCTCTTGTAGAACTTACAATCAATCACTTACGTTGTTTGTATCGTTATACTTGTAATACATGCTACATATCAATCTATCTATATATCTCTTTGTCTCTCTCTTCATCTCTCTCTCTCTCTCTCTCTCTCTCTATATATATATATATATATATATATATATATATATACATAGGAAAATTTAATGAATTATAAGATTCCAATTGTTCAAAGAATTAGAACAACAAGTCTATCATGGCGTACGGTCGTTTCCAAAACATTCTAGAAATACTTTATTTTATTTTTTAATTATATATATATATATATATATATATATATATATATATATATATATATATATATATATATATATATATATATATATATATATATATAACGTTATTTCTAACAAGAATACCGCTTACCCTTTCCTCCCCGGATAAGTGTATCTAAATTTCAATCATTGTCTGTGATGATTGTGGTCCCGAGCGTTGTCTCGTAATTCTAGCTTGAATTTATGAACTGCGTTCGATCCCACGCGACTGCCTAAAACCACCATTCTTGCACTGATGAGGAAAAAACACCACTTTAATATTAAAAAGAAATATATATATATATATATATATATATATATATATATATATAGGGATATTCAACCGATGCATTCGATATAGATTTCCTGGTCAAATAAAAATGTTATTTACGAAAATTTCCCTTCTAAAACTACCAAATGCTAGAATAAATAAAACTTGAAAAGTAAAGAGAGTTTGCCAATAAAGTCGGTGGTTTCTATTTAAATCAAACATCGTTTTTTATGAGTTGATTTGAACCATCTTAAAGTATTACGATCATTTTTTTTGAAAACTCCCAATCATAAAATTTCCGTTTTCAGATGACGTTGATTTAATCTAACGCGAAGTTTATTCTGTGTAAGGAAACGATTCAAACGTGATAAATCAGGAAAAAGTTATGACAACGAAATTTGTATTTGACAGGAAATTTGCAAAGCAATTTATTTCATAGATTTGTAATTTGCCGTAAAAGTCTAATAGTCTCAAAAATAAAAACAAACTCGCAGCTTTTAGGGTCGAATCTATTAGCGTTTGAATAGAAAACACAGACATTTTCTGCGGAGCGTGCTGGCTATATTGCGAGATTTTATATGAGGACATTTACATTTTAATGATGTTTACAGAATATTCTAATAGGTTTTCCTTAACTTTTATCACTGCATTTCATATATCTTACTTGTTTACAAAGTATAGGTCTAGTAAGCAATCTTCTATCGATTTCGATCACACGTTCTTTTACCCACGGCTTCTTATATTATACTGTCTTTATAACTCACGACTCCGTCTCTCTATCTCTCTGTTTCTCTGTCTCTCACCTTCGAAACGAACAACAATGAGACAATTTGAATATTTAATTATACACAAAAAATAGAATACCATGTAGATGTTGATATTAGTTTAGTTGTAACTATACTGTAGAAGATTGATAGAGTGAAATATAGCAAGTATTGCATATTTATTTTAATTTTTTTTACTGGCGTTGTAAACTAACTTTCTCTCAATATAAACTTAACCGAGCTATAACTTTATGTGTGGGCTATAACTCCATGAAATTAAAAATGTTCTAAATCCATAACTTCAATTGTGCGACTGACCTTTACATGATTAAGAAATCTTCCAATTCCATAACTTTAGGTGTGGGCTTCAATAAAGTAAAATGTTTTAAATCCATAACTTGAGGTAGGCTGTATTACCCCATAAACTAAATAATGTTCTAAATCCATGAGTTAAAGTATGGGATTTACCTTAAATAAATAACATTTTCCTAAATGCATAACTTCAAGTGTTGTCTATAACTCCATACAATTTAAAATGTTCTAAATCCCTAATCGCAAGTGCGGTATTATCTTTTAAAACTTAAAAATGTTCTAACTCCATAATATCAAGTGTTAGATTTACTTTCAAAAAAGTCAAATGTTCTAAATCCATAACTTAAAGTATATTGTATTACCCCATGAACTTAAAAATGTTCAAATCCATAAGTTAAAATGTGGAACTTACCTTAAATAAATTAAAATGTTCTAAATCACTAACTTAAAAATGAAAACATAATTCCAAGTGTTGGATGACATATACATTTACAAAATTAAAAATGTTTAAAATCTATAAGTTCAATGAGGGGTTTAACTCTAGTTTGTGTGTCAAAGAAGAAAGAACGTAAACAAATAGTTGAAGCATGCCATATAAATCACGTACTATTACTAACGTATCTAAGTATCGACTACTCGTTTTATTCATCGTATTTGCCCGAACAAAGTATCTAAAAGACGTTTATGTTTTAAACATATTTTACCCTGCATGCGATACCTTTAAAAAGGTTATCGACATAAAAATCATGTTTGCTAGTATAATGTTTTAGTGTTGCATGTTTCAGCAATGAGAACTAAATACAGTGTTTAACTTGCTAACTACACTAAAGGGTAGTTTCTATAAAAAATGTTTCGCAGTACATATTAATTTTTCTGAACTACTTGACACCGGTAGAAGACAGAGACAGCGAACTTTCATTGTTAACTATATGTAATCTATCTTCAGTTTGGATATCCGTTTATTTTAGATATCCGATTCTGTAATTGAAAGTTACTTCTGGATGGACCTTGCAACAGGACAGTTAGGACAATTGTGTTACATGTGTATCCCCCTAAATGTCAGAACTCAACTTACATCAAACTTCAAATCATACTTATATATTATAAGTGTCTAATTAATTGGTTATTACCCTATAAGCTATAGTACACAATGAGGTAAATTTTGTAAATACTTCCTATTAAATAGCCTAACCTAGCAAATACAATCTACACATATTTTTAAAAGAAATATTGCGCGAAGTAATATGTAACATTAAATCTCACGCTGAAATACTAAATAGTTGGTAAAGGAGTTCTATGTTTCAGAGATAGACTATACGTTGCATCTTCGAGTGCTTTCTATGCATTCCAGCACAATGTGATTCGCAAGATCCAACCTCTCTAAAATGACCAGTTGTGCATGATCAAGGGCCATCTCTCTCACAAGGCTAGCCCATTAATATGCATGATCAAGGGCCATCTCTCTCACAAGGTTAGCCCATTAATATGCATGATCAAGGGCCATATCTCTCACAAGGCTAGCCCATTAATATGCATGAGCAAGAGCCATATCTCTCACAAGGTTAGCACATTGATATGCATGGTTAAGGGCCATATCTCTCACAAGGCTAGCCCATTAATATGCATGAGCAAGAGTCATCTCTCTCACAAGGCTAGTCCATTAATATGCATGAGTAAGAGCTATCTATCTCACAAGGCTAGCCTAGTAATATGCATGGGCAAGAGCCATCTCTCTCACAAGGCTAACCCATTAATATGCATGATCAAGGACCATATCTCTCACAAGGCTAGCCCATTAATATGCATGATCAAGGGGCATATCTCTCACAAAGCTAGCCCATTAATATGCATGAGCAAAAGCCATATCTCTCACAAGGCTAGCCCATTAATATGCATGATCAAGGACCATATCTCTCACAAGGCTAGCCCATTAATATGCATGATCAAGGGCCATATCTCTCACAAGGCTATCACATTAATATGCATGAGCAAGAGCCATATCTCTCACAAGGCTAGCCCATTAATATGCATGATCAAGGACCATATCTCTCACAAGGCTAGCCCATTAATATGCATGAGCAAGAGCCATATCTCTCACAAGGCTAGTCCATTAATATGCATGATCAAGGACCATATCTCTCACAAGGCTAGCCCATTAATATGCATGATCAAGAGCCATATCTCTCACAAGGCTAGCCCATTAATATGCATGAACAAGAGCCATATCTCTCACAAGGCTAGCCCATTAATATGCATGATCAAGAGCTATATCTCTCACAAGGCTAGCCCATTAATATGCATGAGCATAGGGTGAACACGGCGTGTCTAGATAGGAAAACCTTGTAAAAAAATTCCACTATTCTCGGAGGGAAGTTTCAGCATCGATAAACGGATGCTTTGACAGCAAGGGCATTGCATATTCATGGCCGATCATTCTTTACAACGGGAAGATGAAGTGCAACACTAAGCGAATATCCGTAAAAGAGTACAGGTTTTCGCGAGCCTTGTCATTATCGGGACATAAAGATGCTTTAGGAAGTACTTCAGCATAAGCTGCCAAAGCATACATCTAATTGCACAACGAAATAATCCATTCCAAGTTGCAAAACCGTGATAGGTGGGGAAATTTTCAATTCAAGGATGTAGCGAAACTGTTTGGTCTATGAACATAAACTGAACTAAACTTCACGTTCACTTGTTTCTATATATTTCTTTTTAATTCTAAGCGTAATATCGTTTGCAAATGCACATCATATAATATTATGTTAAGTTAGTTAAAAGAGATCGATTATTTGCCCGAGACGTACTATTCTAATCAGCACCAAAGTTAGATGTTTTCTTTAGGCCACAGACGATGGAGCCAACAAGCGTGTTGAACGTAGAAAGCATAAAAATGTCGATTCTTTTCTAATTGCAGTGGAAATAAACTCTGTTTCTTTTGTTGTATTTGTCCTGCACTTAATTAAATACATTTCCTTTCAAATCAATTAAATTAAAAGCAATTAAATGGATGGGAGATTTATTCTTTTGACATTTTGTGATTCTAAAAATCAGATGAGTTTGAAAATCATTATCGTTTAACGGCGGCGCTTTACTTAAGTAACTTTATCATTTTACGATGACGGTGTTGTTTTTTCTTTTTACCGGACGCAATTACAGATCTTAACTACATCTTTAGTATATGTTTATGCGGGATTAACAAGCTATGTGTTTTTAATGTTTTATTTACATCATTCCGACACGAACTTTAACTCGACTAAATAAAGATAATATATATATATATATATATATATATATATATATATATATATATATATATATATATATATATATATATATATATATAGGGTGGGCAAAAATAAGGGTCCTATTTTTAAAAATTCATAACTTTTTTATTTATTGATTTTTTTTTTTTTTTTTTAAGAATAAGTAAAGGACCCCTTCCGAAGCAAGCATGAGCCGTATTAGCCCTAAGGAACGTACCCTCATTTAGAAAACATTATTTTTGCTTAAAAAACTCAAAACAGTGTAAAAAACAATACTTTAGTTTTTGTAAGTTTTAAGAAGTGTTTTTCGGCTAAAATTTGTTTTGTTTATTTCAAAAAATCTCGGAAGGGTCAGTCTACACACACATAAAGTTTGGTGAGTTTAACTTTTTTTTTGTGGAAGTTATTCAAATTCAAGTTATTCAAATTTAAAGATAGGGCCCTTATTTTGGCCCACCCTGTATATATATGCAAACATTGTTAAAAATAACAGAATTCGTCTGTTTAAATATACCTTTTTCTATTTTTAAAAATTATTTATGATGTTTTTTTTGTATTAAAATCAAACAAATGAACAAATGTTCCATAGGTTTCACAGGTTTCGCAAACAATTTCGATTATTCGTCGAATCATTCTAGGTGTCAAAAGCAAATGAAAAAAAAGAGCTAGGGAAAGAAGAGAATTTTCAAAATTATATTTATATATATATATATATATATATATATATATATACACATTTATATAAGTAATTTTTTACTTATCACTCATGTATTACCATCATGACGGGTTACTGCTATTAAAAAATAATACAATACACTAGTCTTAAATAATATCTATATAACATAGACGAAAAACAGAAAAGCAGTTATTTAAATGCCTAATTTGAAAAAAAACTCTTTTTAAACAGTTCATGACCAACACTTTTTTTTAGTTGATCATTTGTAATTGTATTCACTTATATTTTCTGTGCGATAGTTTTGTCGATATTAATGTTAATTAATGAAAGTCATTAAATATTTGAAAATTAATTTTAAAGGGAAGTAGGTTAAATGAAAAAAAACACTAAAAAAAGAATAAAGCATAAACAAGAGTTCAGAATAGAGAGAGCGTTAATGACTGTTTGTAATCTTCCTCACTTTACTGGCTTACTCCAGTGAGAGTCGGCACATTATCTTTTTTATTGTTTTGAAATTCAATGAACAACTGTAGGTTAGAAAAGGCCCCACACATAATAGCCCAGACGAATTGTTTCTGTGCATTTTGTACGGTCTTATTTGAAAAGATAAATGAATTAGCGCACTCTGCGAAGAGAAAGTGAGGTAGCAAATCCAGCTTGTATATTATATATATATATATATATATATATATATTGTTCCATGTATATACATATTTAATATTATAAGATGATATAGTATATTGTGCATAGATTTTTAGTATTTACTTGAACAGTACTCAATACGTGAGTATAGTTTAGTAGTCGTGGTATGAAACCAGTTTTATAGCAATTAAGCTACACAGATGTGTCCATGTTTCATCCTCGCAAAGAAACGTCAGGCTAAGTGCACGGATTAAATAAATAAATAAGGAAAATATTAGTTTTATTTATTGGAAGAATACTTAGCTGATAACGGCAATTATTTTTACGGAAGGAAAAGAGCCATTTCTTCTATATAATAGTATTGATCCTGATGGACATTTAACGGTGGAATTTTCATAGGGTCTCGCTACTTGTTGTTGTTGTCGTCGTCGTCGTCGTCGTCACTATCATTATTATTATCATTTTTATTATTTTTTACTAACTTACTCAGAGTTTTCACTGGGGTTATTACTAGTGATCACTCACTGTTCAACAGATTCGTTTCATTGAAATCCGAATGAGAAAAATCTCACAAGATTTGCAATACCCAGTTCTTTTCGATCACATTTGCAATTTGTTTTGCAACTTTTAAATAGACGTTTATTATTTAGTTTTCGCTGATATTCGCCGTTTGTTTTATATGAAAGCTGAGTGATAAGCTTACTGAGAATTCTAGTACTCTTAGTGTCCTTCCAGTAGGGAATCGTACAATGCTCTCGCTGCTCGGTCATTCTATTTACTTTGACCTTTGCGTACGAACAGAATTTTCCTCAGTTTTCTGTTTTTCATGGGGTTATCCTCACTTTGCTTCCAATTTCTCCTTGTCATTTTCCAAGTTTCCGGAAGTTTTTCTAGTGCATCGAGAATTGATGGTATTCTATAGTTTACTTAATCTTTAATATTCCCTTTAGTTCTCTCGTAAACTGTATAAATGTGCTTAGTTATTTTACCTTCTTAATATTCACTTGCGAACTGCTGGGACGACGAAATCTACTATTTGGCGGTTGTTTATTTCTTGTTAACTCGTACCAGGAAAATCTGTTCACTTAGATGTGATTGTTCCCCTGTATTACAATGTTCCGAATACTGGCTCCAATTTGTGCCTTTATGATTAGTCTGCAATCGTAAGTGTAATCGTTTAAATTGTATCGTCCTTTTGTCCAGATTGTTTTCTGATCTCTTATCTATCTTCAATGTTGTACAGTTCGTTCTGACCACGTTGTTTTGTGCAATTGTCAGTAGCGATTCCGTCTGTCTATTCTCAAACCGTGCTCATGAGCTTTTAAGCGATATTTGTATAAGGTACGTTACTTAAGTTAGCGAGCATAAAAAGGTCTTTTGAGAAGATCTGAAAGAAGAAATTATTCAGATGATAACGAAACGAAAACCCGCACTATGTCAAAATGTAAAGAAATATATTTGCTGCTCTAAAATATGCAATTGCAATTTTATGTAAGCATATTAGTGTGCATAATTGGTCGGTTGTGTATTTGGCGTTTACGAAACAGAATACCTTACATCTATATGTAGATAAATAATGTGACATTTTTCATTCGATATTTCTAAAAAAAATATTTTTTTACCATTATTTCCAAATTGCTCTTATTCAGACTGGACAATATTCTACATTATTGTTTTCTTAATCTTATTTGACAACTGACTTAAGTGTATATTACTCTATTAGCCAAAATGGATTGATGAATTGATGTAGAATTTCAAAGGTGCATTAAAAACAAATGTTCTTGTGTTACATAACGACATCTGTGATTTCGAATAGAAATGTTTAGGTGACACCTAGAGATCAGAGGTGACCACAGAATGGAAGTTGACGTGACTTCCTGACGAAAATAATTATGTCTGTTCCTAGTGACACTTAAAGCTAAGCGGAGGATTCGAAGAGGCTTCCCTCAACGGGAAAGAGGCGCGTATAATGTAGCAAGGTGAAACGAGACATGCTACCACTTTATCTATCAATATCTTTATCTTTCTTTCTATCCGCGCACATGCAAGTAACCTGTAACTTTTAAACCACGGTTTTCTTTCTCTCGTTTCTCCGTGACTGTGTTTTTGCTGATTAATAAATCGACTTAAAAACAAAACATCGGCGTCCGTTATATCAACAGACGCTAAAAAATTGGTGTATAATGGTTTATACATATCACTGAGAACAGAACTTGGTGCAACTGATGCCATTGTTAGAAATAGCATTAATTTTTTTGAAAATATAAATTATATAACTTTTATTCTTCACTTTCGTATTGGATCCTGGTTTCTGCAAACCATTTTTACAAATATGCAGTTGTTTTATTCTAGGGAACGACGTCCGTTATATATATATATATATATATATATATATATATATATATATATATATATATATATATATATATATATATATATATATTACTATTTAATTACAATACTATTATACAGTAATATTCCATTAGGCAAATATATATTACGTATTTTCCCCAATGTAAGTAGAGCTTAGTAGTATTTGTATTAACATATATTTATGTTAAGTATGTTCCACAGAAATGGGGAAATCACACGCTAGTTGTGTAGATGTATGGTTTGCGATTGAACTATAGCACAATAATGTTTTTCTTAGATAACTAACCAATGAGATTCATTGGTTTTATTACCCAGGTTATTTATTTCCCACAGCCAATGAGTGTAAAGCCGTTTCGTTTTAAATAAATTTGGGCACTCACCCTAATATCACAATAAGTTACAAAACATAGATCATATAAATTATTTCACTTCCCACGTGACAGATTTAAAAGTGGGGAGCGCCAAGATCCCAATATTATCGAACAGGTATGGTGAATTTTACAATGACAAGTTAAGAGTCGATATCACTCACAATCAGCAATATAAGAACTCATGAATCTTTGAGCTGAAGAATGAACAAATATTGCATGAAAAAAAAACTTGTCCGAATGCATGCCTCGTAGAATGCCAGCTTTAATTACTGCCAAAGGCAATCTTATCCCGGATAAAAATAATTTGTTTGAAATTTGAAGGTGCCTTAATTATTCTGTATTAACCCCATCTCTGTGAACCTCTCTCTCTCTCTCTATATATATATATATATATATAGAGAGAGAGAGAGAGAGAGCGAGATAGAGAGAGAGAAAGAGAGAGAGAGGTAGAAACAGAGACAGACAGAGAGAGAGAGAGAGAGAGAGAGAGAGAGAGAGAGAGAGGGAGAGGGGCATATAGATAGATAGGCAGATACTGAAAGTTTCAAAAGAGATACTTTATACCGATTGAGTTTTTTAATCAAGTTTTCAAGGTATCAAACCTATTTTGTGTCGCTTTAGCCGATGGCATATCTTATCTGCTCCTCATTCGTTCTCATAGTTTTAATTGGCTTCTATATTTAAAATTAGTGAAATAAGAAATAGACTGTTGACCTTCGAGTCGTACAGGTCTTTCCACAGAATGATGATCTCTAGACCTGGATTTCTACTAATGTACTTCGAAAGTTTGAATAATTAATAAGCTATTTATATTTTTGGGGGATTTACTCATTGTCTCATGACGGTAGAAATATTGTTAAATCCATTAAAAGTTTATGAGAAAAACATAATCATTATAAAGTCTCCGTTACTTTCAACAAGTGAAAAATCCATGTCATTTTCTGCCGAATAGTCCTGACCGACAACGGTTATCCTATGCACGTTTTAATAAAAAGCGAGCATTTTCTTCCCGAAATATCATGTTATACGGAACTTCTATCGAACTACACCGAAACAAGATAGATTGTAATATGATAAAATACACACACACACACACACACACACACACACACACACACACACACACACACACACACACACACACACACACATATATATATATATATATATATATATATATATATATATATATATATATATATATATGAGAAAGGAAAAATTAAGGTAATCCGACGTGATGGGAAATGAAAAAGGAAACACCAAAAAGGATGTTTTTTTATGTATTCATCAACGTTTCGTCTTTATTTGTAAGACTTCTTCAGGATGATAATATTAAGAGAAATGTCATGCAAGTACGTGAACATATTGGGTTGACATGATGGGTTGATGGGAAGTAGTAGTAGCTACTACTGGAAGCAGTAGGACCGAGGTTCGGGCTTGGTGATGTCAGTCCCGCGGAATGAAATAAATGTGTATGGTTCTGAGTGAAAAAGTCGAGGGTGGGATTGAGCAGGGGCAATGTGGATAGCTGTAAGTGAAAAAGTGGAGGGGTGGGGGTTAGCGGGAATAATGTGGATAGCAGTGAGTGAAGAAGTGGAGAGGTGGGGAAAGAGGAGGGGGAATGTTTGACCAGGTGGCTATGTCAAGAATGTGAGGGATGAGTAGGGTGAAAGGTTTGGGTTCGTGGTGAATGAAGATATATGTGGGGGTGTATGCGGAGAAGTGGAAGGTAGGAGAAAAAGAGGAGGGGGATGCCCAGTGATTTTGGTGAATGGGTAATGTCACGGATTTGAAGAAGATTTGGAAAAAGTAGGTGTTTTCAGAGTGGGGGTATGGGTGGGTAAGGGTGCGAGAGAAGTGGTCGAAAGGGTTAAATGGGTGAGAGGGGAGAGGGGAGATTTGTTGTGATTAGGTGTGAAATATTTGAAATATTTTGAAAAGTGGGAGTGTTTGATCGGCTGGCTATGTTAGGAATGTGAGGGAAAGGGTAAGTTAGAAGGTTCGGATTCGTAGTGAATGAAGATGTGTGTGTGTGGGGGGGTTGTGTGTGGGTGTGTATGCAGAGATACTTTGCTTCCATGCACTGAACAAGCCAAAATCACCAAATACATCCACAACAAAGCTCGGCGAAGACTACTGGAAACTGCACTAATCACTGCTTCCAACACCATCAAGCAACTAAATTGCTTCTATAATCTATCGCCCTTGATAAGCAAAAGTATCCTTACTGTACAAAAACTCATTCCAGATCACGGATAACATCCATTTTTCTCTCAGATCTCAATTATACTCACCCACATATCTCCGCATACACACCCACATACACATCCCCGCCCAACACACACATTTTCCATATATATATGTATATATATATATATATATATATATATATATATATATATATATATATATATATATATATATTGTATAAATCAAAACGTGGTAACTGCAAAACTTATTCCATCGTTATTTTTCTTACTTTGTTTTAGTTCGTGTTCATTCTTCTGCATTGTATTGCCTTTTATAAATAACATTTATATACAATTAGTAAAGTTCTTCCAAAACGACGACAATTACTTTTATTTATAAAAGTCATTCGTAGGGGATGATTAATCATTTCTCTTATTATTCGCTACAATAAATACTATAATATACACATATATAGAAATACATGTTGTCTGTATGTGTGTAGGTGTGTATGTATGTCGCGGCATCAACGTTAAACAGTTGACTGAAGATTTAGAAAGAGCAACTTCGATGCAATATTCTTATCTATGTGAGTTATTGAACCTTTTCAAAACTCATTATTCAAAATGAAAAATACATAAAAATAAAGGAGAAACAAATATTCCGACATTTTTATTGTTCCATTCCCAATGTTATATGTGCTATTATTAGCTGATCAAACAACATAGTTATAATAATCTGAAACAGCTCACTACCTTAAAAAAAGATAAACAAATAAACCTATGAAAATAAGTCAAGATTATTTTAAGTCAAATTAACTTATTTTACATACATTTTTAAATAAAAATATAATCTATTATGCTTCTTTATTTTTATAGACAATCGAACTATTTTAGATCCATGCGGAGAGGTAAAACTATTTTTATTCCTTAGACTAAACTCATAAAATGTGTAAGTAGGTTAGAAAACAAACTATTTTTATTTGATCGACGGCTGTGTGGGTAAAGCTTTAGCTATCAGTTCTAGTATTTTATGCCACATTTCAGAGTTCGAAACTTACCCGAAAAAATTGTTTTTTATTAAGCTACAGTTTTTAACTTATTTCCTATAAAGTTTCGAGCATCATCATCAACCTGAATATCCTTTTTGTTATTTTACTGCGATTCATAGTAAAAAAACAAACAAAACTTATTTCATTTGAACTGACCTGCGAAAGATACAATTTTAAGAAATCCTGGGTTGACGAATACATAAGCTAGCTTTTTTTAAAGTTATGTATGTGAATATGGTTATATATCTTAATGTATAAGATTTACTCCTTAGTTCTTAACCGATTATTTTGCATTTTGGAAAAGAGCTGCAAGATGTAAAGTTAAGTTATTTAGCTAATATTTAGTTTGATTAACTTTCAGGTAAAAACGGAAAAGCGCGTCTTAAAAAATTCGATTCCTCCGATTTTTGTGAAATTTTAACAATATGTATTTGACATTTATTAATAAATATTCCCCAAATTAATATTTCCTTTGAATATTTTAAGAGTGTTTTCGGAGCCAAATTTGAAAATTCAAATATTTCATAATAGTATTAAATTTTATATATACGCATCAGAAACAAATTCAGCAAGATTCCTTAATATTCAATTCCTTCTCAAGATCCCTTAAGCTTAAGTTTTATATTTTAGACATTTTATAGAATTATAGCGAATATTGATCAAAATTTGAATACGGATTATAAACATAACGATCAGCAGACTTATATCTTGATTATAATCAAAATTAGTGCAAAACTGTTTTGGTCGCAGAATTAATTTTACTTTACTGAGGACCAGTATTTTTCTAATATATAACACTAATATTTATTTATTTTTCTATTTTAATCTTTTTTAAATTACTTTTTACTGTTTTACTGTTTTTAGATTTTAGATTTTATAATTTTATATTTTTATATTTCATAACAAATACCCAAATTTCCAAATTAACCATTTCGATCAACATAAGGTGCCTATACTCAGATTCTTATATAAGAGAGTAATATACCGAATAACGGTTAATGTATGTTACAATGAGTGCACCTGGATTTAAATATATCCATATTCAAAATTAACCTTGTACGTTTATGTGTGTGGATGCATAGGTGTGTATATGTATGTGCGCGTATGTACGGATATTCTCGGTATACATATCGGTATATTTTTCAATCAACCTAACCGAATGATTTAGTGATGTACCGATTTCGTAATGTACCTGTTTATTTTGAAGTTATTTTTAATTCATTGTTTGAGTGTACTTAGATACTTAAATAATTTTAGCTCAATTCTCAAGACCGGCTTACAGCATCGCCTGCAGCTCGTTAATATATTAATAGTGTTAACCGTACACCTCGCCGATCTACTCGAAATGTATAGTTGCATGTGTGGTAATATGGATGTGTATATGTGGTTTTACAAGTTGGTATGCGTGTGCATATATATATATATATATATATATATATATATATATATATATATATATATATATATGTATATATATATGTATTTATATGTATAATATATGTACGTGTGAAGAATTAGTGGCGGAATATCTAAATGCTTAGTTTACTCTGTTTTTATAGGTGTTTTTAGTTAGTTTTGTTCATACAGTTTTATATATATTTCCTAGTGTGTGTTTTGTTTCTTTCTAGCTAGTGGAAAATAACTTTCCGACACCGGACTTGTTAGACTGCATATATATATATATATATATATATATATATATATATATATATATATATATATATATATAGGTATCCGTAAGTTGATGTATGTGTTTTTCATATATGTATGCTTGGTTTAACTTCTATTTGTATGGTAATAATTATGCGGGGTCCAACGTCTGACCAAAACAAAATAATGGACAGAACGTTTTAAATACCCACTTGGAGTAACAAACACTTGAAGATGTATCAGAAATATAAATGAAAAATGTAAGAACTTTTTCGATTTATGTTAAGAAAATTTATCTATCTATCACTCTATATATATATATATATATATATATATATATATATATATATATATATGTTTATCAGCCCCCTCCCACAAAGTCTGGGCACTCTCGAGTAGCTTTAATAACAAGCAGTACAAATAGCTATATGCACGATCCGAACGCCGTTTCGTAGATCACTCTATACTGCCTAGTACATTGCCGCCGATTTCGCTATTTACATTTAAAGTTCCTCTATATTTACTAACTAATTGGCTATGGCCGATGGGTAAGATCCCCGACTACGAATCAGTGACCATTTGTGATCGAGATTCGCGCCTACCGACCGTTGAGAATTAGTTCCTACACTGAAGATTGCGTTAGCATGAAACATCGATGTCTAGGTATTTAAATAATTAATATTTATTCATAAAAATATTATTGATAATATATATATATATATATATATATATATATATATATATATATATATATATATATATATATATGGTTAGGGTTAGGGTTAGGGTTAGGGTTATATATATATATGAGTAACACATTTCTACGGTTTGAATGCATTTAAATGTGAACTTTTTAAAACGGTTAAGAGATAAGTCAAATGCAGATTCCTTTTAAATAAGCATATTATTTTCTTAAAATTCGGATTTTCGATTCATATTAAAATCTTTTTCAGGAGAATATAAATAAACAAAGACATGAGTTCATAACTAAGTAACAACATGTCGCTTAAAAGTAGAAAGAACAAATATTGTCTATATCCACCTGATGAAATTCTTTTATGAATGGAAAATTTAAATTTTAACTAAATAATATGTTTATTTTAAAGAAATCTGCGTTTGGCTAGTCTCTTAACTGTTTCAATATATATATATATATATATATGTATATATATATATATATATATATATATATATATATGTTTATTTTAAAGAAATCTGCGTTTGGCTAGTCTCTTAACTGTTTCAATATATATATATATATATATATATATATATATATATATATATATATATATATATATATATATTGAAACAGTTAAGAGACTAGCCAAACGCAGATTTCTTTAAAATAAACATATTATTTAGTTAAATATATATATATATATATATTTATTTGTTTCATTTTATTTCAGTTTAAGTTCTCAGATATCAAGGGAACACTTCATGTGGCTAACACTTTCTCACTACATGAGATACATAAATATTCGAATATTCTATTAAAGTTTTCCTATTTTCCCAAACGTTGAGTTAGTAAAGTAGTTAAAAACATTAATTCTTCTCTCCCCAATTAACCAGTAAACAATGTTATTGTATATCTTTCTCGTGGTCTATTCATCTTATCGAATTCCATGACAAGAATTCATCGAGTCTAGTAGAGTTTTCAGCAAAGTACTGTTATATCAGGTTAAATCACTAGACGAAAGTGCACCATTCTTCGTATGAGCCGTGTCGAGATCTTTTTTGTGCTGCGAATACTATGTTATATTGAATATTTTCTTGTAAGGTGAAGTATCTTCATGTCAGGTTGCTGCGACAAACCATTGTACAGAGAGCCCGAAGACACTCGAGGATTGTGTCTAGTAGGTAATTGAAACTTCTAAGTAAGTTATTAACACGTCTAAGTAAGTAATTAAAATTAACCATTAGTTAATTAAAACATATATATATATATATATATATACATACATATATATATATATATATATATATATATATATATAAATATATATATATATATATATATATATGTGTGTGTGTGTGTGTGTGTGTGTGTGTGTGTGTGTATGCTTATGTTTAGTGAACATGAACATATAGATCTTCTACAAATAGTATATTTATTTTATCAATTTTTGACCTGGAAATTACTATTTAAACTATTAAAGAAAATGTTATCTATATTTTTAAAAAGCTTCAATTAGATTACTTCCCATTCGACTAGTAAAATAATTCATCCTTATTTTTCCAATCAAAAACTGTGATCTTTTCCTCTTAGTATTCGTGTACTTCTTCGTTTTTGTCTTGACATCTTAATACTACATTCCAATCACAATGTTTAGACACTAGAGCGTTACTATCAATTCAATGTTCTCTATGATGTCTTAATAAGGATCTACATATGTGTAAAACAACTTTAGATGACCTTTAAGTAATATTCATACAATCCATGACACCACTATGATGATAACTTATACATATATCCTCAAGAACTTCCAACTCACATTATTTACTTGTTTAATATACACGGTCTTCAACAAGTTATCATTTATCTTAATATCATGAAAAGTGTATTTCTGATAATAACGTAACTTATACAGTGAAAAAGTACAAATGTTTTACTGTTTTGTGACCAAACACTTCCTATCGACAGCGGTTACCGTCGTGTCCATGTTCTGACACTTCTCGCGCGTACCGGACTATTAATTTCAGCGTTGGTTGAATTGGTGTCGCTGAATTCTTGGCCGTACGCACGGCGCTAAGCTAAAGAAGTGCACCTTTTGGAAGAGGTTCTGTGTGGAGTCGAAATTCCATCGTCATCTGGACAGTATTTCCGACCACGTTGTGTTTTGTCGTATGATGAAACATCGGTGTTGTCCGGACGGATCACGAACGTATGGAAGACAAGTACATGAATAAATAAAAATGAAATGGTGAAATAAAACAGGCATTCAGGATAATTCAAATAAACGGCAAAACTCTTGATTTGTGTTGAAGATAATAATAATGTATGCAACTTAAAACTAGTATATACAGGGACTCAAGTCTTTCGTAGGTAGAAGGGGTAGATGGAACTTTCGAGTATTTTTAACTTAGACTTCGTGATTTATGTGATGATCGATGTGAATCAGCATTTAATTCCAACTTTATAGAAAAGCAATCCACTCGATACAGGAGAAGGTGGATAGGCGTGCGACTCTCTGTCTTACTCTGATCTGATCTCTTAAATCCGACTTATTTTTCGCCCTGCGCACCGCTTTATATACTCAAGCAATATCATTTGGCATCGTCCGAATGAAATCTACTTGCCTCAATCAGCACGCTATCTTATTTGTCGCTAGCTACATCGGCCCATACTCGGGGCCGGATTTCCCATGTCAATCAATCTGTCTCGTTTTCGAGCTGCTTAAATTATTTCGTCGACTTTATTGTTTTTCTCGCATGACGTCACTTT
Source organism: Sepiola atlantica (assembly GCA_963556195.1). Lineage (NCBI taxonomy): Eukaryota > Metazoa > Mollusca > Cephalopoda > Sepiida > Sepiolidae > Sepiola > Sepiola atlantica. The sequence continues at coordinate 147,643,929 of OY744515.1, read as the reverse complement.
CTGACACATGTAGCCGTCAAGCTGTTTTCTTGACCTTTCATCAGGTCAACCGTCCAGTTTACGCCGAACGGCGTTTTACCAGGCATAAAGTCTAAATAATTTATTTTCCATAAACTTGATTTGAACAAAGTCGTGTGAACAATTGTTTCCATTTTCTTGGTACAGATTCCCAAATGAATACTTGCGTCTTTAGTAGTTGCCCCTCTCTTAAAATAGTTGCTTTATTAATACCGAAGAGTCTTGCTAATCCTCATATAAAACACGTAGCTAAAGCTAATCGGATTTTAGTGATACCTTTTGCAGTGTAAACTTGTCTGTACATTTACACAATGTATATTGAGTTTAAAAACTAAATATCACTAAAAGTTTTGATTTTCCGTAAATCATAAAACAACCGGGATAAATCAGAAAAAAAACCAAAGCAAAATAAATTCTCAGTTACTAAATTGGTCTGACATATAGTCTATTATAAATATAGCTGAACCACAAAAAAATTACTAACAAATGTTTTTAACTTGGATATTGGGCATAGATAACCTGTCTTTCAGATAAAAAAAAGTTTACACAAAATTACCCTTGCGTAAAGGTATCAACAGGCGTCATCTTTTAAATCCAACTTAACAATATTAAAATGTTGAGACATAAAATTCCTGACATTTCCTGACAATTATGTCCATAAAATTACTGAAAAAATAAACGTTTTTCCTGACAAAAACCTTTATTAAATTAGAAATAAAAAATATGTTTGCATGAAAACCCACACTAGGCCCACCCCAAATCAGCTTGACATATTTTTTGCGTTTTACATTGTAATGATAGGTAGCTATATGCTTAATAATAAACTAACACCAGAAAATGACTAGCCTCTGCCATTGTTTTCATGTTGTTTTTAATTTCTTATACAGATATGAATATAAAAGGTACACACAGAGACTAAATAGCCTTTTTCAAGTACAAAATAAGTACCATTTACAATAAAGGAAGAGTCAGGTGGTCGAATGCTGGGGAAAGGCTCTTTCATAACCATCACAGAACAAGTTGATGAATGGACCAAAGAACATTTATTGTCAAGAACATGTCAAAGGTTACTTCATCATCATCAAGATCTGGCTGTGGTAAATTGCTGCAGTGGAGACCTTTGTAATTACAACATAAGTTTGAACAGTCAATTCCACGTTCTTGCAACTTGCTGTAGCACATCCTAAAGTACAGTTACACCTAATTATAGCCAATCAATCTACAGGACGAGTTGGCAAGTAAGTCTTGATTGGTTGTAATTTACCATCTGAAAGTTTCCATCCACACTCGTCAGGTTTTAGCAAGTTTCTACATTTCCATTTCTGAATTTGGAAGTAAATTCGAAGGCTGCGGAATTTCGTAGCTGCTCTTGTTGGTTGCAATGATTTGACCTCAACATACTTTGAGATTTTTGCAACCTTTTCCTTAAAGCGTCTCAGTTGGAGATGGTTGATGTTTTCCTATCATTACCATTGTACAGGCACATTAAAGTCTTCTCCCAAGCTTCAATAACCTCTTCTGGACTGCTATCATTGCCAATCACTTCTGCCAGTTGAGAATGTTTCTATTGTTCATCAACTTTCAAAGGGATATTGCCTTCTCAATTCCATAAACATTGGATGTAGAATCACAACCCAGTAGTGCATGGATGAAAATAATGTTGGAATAGACCACATCACCCAAAGATTTTCTCATCTCTTTGCTGTTCTAGACGTTAACACTTTTTGCATTATCCTTTTTGTGGCGTGAAGTAGATATTATAACCATCATCGCTATTGATAAGACAACATAGAAGGACCAATTCGTCAGTGTCATTTTCTATCAAAACGGTTTATCCTGTCTGTGCTGGTTCTAGAGCAGTCCTCACAATCAATACGTCAGCGTCTCCAAATGCATGGACAACTTTACAACCTGCTTCCACCAAACTCTTTCCCAGCAAGTTAATGAACAATTATTTGTTTTCCTGATTAGCTAGGAAAACATCCTTTTTTTATAATTTGAACACCATTAAAGGGGTCAGTGACACATTAACACAAACAGAGCCCCCTACTCGATGTCGATGAGTCGCGTATTTAATGGATGGACCACTTTCATACGCATCAAAGCCAATGCATGCTTTTCCATATCTAATTGTGACATATCTGCAGCATTGGGGACAGATCTCATCAAATGTGTGACCTTTTTACCATAGGAGGCGTTGAAGTAGTGCTCCACCATCTAAGGGATACTGTAGATCAGAAGACTGTGGAGATAATTGTACAGAGGAAGTCAGTTCCCATATTGCGTCTGCCAAAGCCGTTTATTTTGGCCTCTCGCGGTAGTCCGAAAGAAGAAAAAAAGTGCAGGTGGGTAACCACAAAGCTCATACTGGAAATGTTCTTGCTGCTGCTGAGTTGACAGTTCATTGGTAGATTGCACACACAGTCTCTGGAATAGGAGTCGTGCATCAGTCGCAATAGCTTTATCTGAGCGAAACTTCTGACCCAAGTGTAATTGCCTGATCCTTTCTTTTAAAAGTGTACTCGTGGACATTTCATCCAACCATTAAAGCTATGATTGCCTTTCCTATGGAGTTTGCTCTGTCCACATTCACCTTTTTGTATCCAGTTATTCCACTTCAAGTTCTGCGAATGGACGGATCTTCCGTGAAAGGGTCATATGTCTGGAGAAACGCAAGGAGATTCCATGTATCCATCACATCTTGCTCTTTTTTTGCTGAAGTAGCCTCCTGGTGCTGGTCACTAGTGCCATATCGAATGCCTGCTAGTTCTTATATTGTAAACTTTATTTCAGCGCACGCTGGCACTGATAACGTCTAAACCAATCGTTGAATTTCGTCCATTCCTCTACCATGAGTAAGACCTCCAGACGTCTTCATGCTTCTCAATAGCACTTGCTCAATAACCAGATCTGTCGACAAGCCAGCCAAGTAGCGATCACTCCGTCTAATCACATGGAATCATTAAGAAAATTTCTGGTACGCTTCAGGATGGCTGTTCGGTAGCCCTCTCCATTTGCTGCAAGTACAAGTAGGCCTACTTTGCATATATAATGTGTCCTGCTGCAGCAAATATTGGCAGTATTTTCCTTACAGCGTCAAGATACAATTCCCAGTTCCCGGTGCGCTCTGCCTTGATAAACAATCGCAGGATATTCACTATATTAAGGTATTGAATCAACAATTTTGCTGTTCGGAGGTCAACCACCGCATCCTTCACATGTCTGATCCTCTGGGCAATGCTGGGCATAGACTCTGATGACAGAACATTATTCAATGTCTCAGTCCCATCAAGGAGACCTTTCAATAGTCCCTGAGCTTTCTTCATGTCTTTATTAGTGTTTGGTTGATCATCCTCAGTGACATGTGAAACTGGCAAATCATAGGCTTTCGCTAACAAAATAACATTCAGAGCAGCATCAACTAAGAAGTGAGCACGAACTGTAATTGCTTTGCCACTTAGCATGTGTTTGGCTGTGTTTTCGGCGTACACAAGGTCAAACAGTTTTTTGCAATCCATAACCTGCCCAATCAAATGGCAAATTGACCCCAAAAAGCTCATATGTGTATGGAGCCCACCAAGTCGCAAAACAAATTATTTCAGGGGACTGGAACTAGGCTGTGACTCGACTATCATCATTGTTTTGTACCAAGTTGTTGATCGAAAGTTAAACTTAGTGTAATGTAGTTTTTCCTGGCTAAATCACTAATGTAACATAACGTTGAGTACATGCAGGTTGGGTTACCAGGGTCCATGTCGATCATTGACAAAAAACTGTGGCTTATTTTGCAGGATATGATCCTTTGTGAACTGACTGCATAAGGCCTGACCATCCGGGTCTGGACGGATGTGAAATTAGTGAAACCTCCCAAACGATGTCAACATTAGCAAATGTCTTGGGCTAGAGCTCTTTAAATGTCACTGGTGTTTTGTTTGGTGTGTTGTGAATCTAGGTACTTGATTTTGACCCTTCCAACCCTTTATATATCTTCTGAAAGGAACTGCATCATTGAAATTTATTTTGCTTTAACTTTTCCAGGGTGTAGAAGATTCTATGATGCCCATACCGTGGAATGTCTTGACTCCATCAATACTCCTTACATTATGGTCCACATTATCAGTTATGAACTGCACAAATTCAGTTTCAACAGGGAAGAGAGTTTCAGCGCCATCAACAAGAGCAGCACTTCTTTAGAATTTCTAGACTTGAGTAAGATGAAGAGAAGCCATGCTTATTCAGAGTGTCAATTAAGAACCTCGATCCAAATTGGTCATGCATTTTCACTGCTAAACAGAACTTCAAAGAACTCTGGATCTAGCAGCGTTCATTATCGCTTAACCAACTGATGCAAGTTCCAAATCATTGTCTTTGCCTGCAAATATCTTCCTGAGAAAGATCAACAATATTTTAGGAACATATTCAAGAATTGCATCCTGTTCAAGATCATTCTTAGACGAGTAATATTCTGAACTTGTCTGGATACCTTTAATGTAATTCTTGATAAACTTGGCCAATGCTAATGACCTTAGATTTTGTGCATAGAATTAATGAAGACTACATTTTGATGTACTTAAGAATGTAATAACATTATGTTTCCTATTAATTTCAATCACAATGATTTTGCTTTTGAAATGTTCTAATAATCGAGATTTCATGTATGAGAGACTGTATGGTTCAAAGCCAGTGTCCTCGAGAATTTCCTCCATTTTTTTAACAAGATCGACAATGGTGAGTTGTTCCTCATAAATTTGCTAGAAAATTTTCAGCAACTTCTAGAAATGCCTACTTTCCCTCTGAATCTTCTTGTCTACCAAGGTTTTGTTCCTTAGAAGAATCAGCAGAGGAGAATACCTTAGGTGTCTTTTTATTGGAATCAAATGATGCAAAACATGTTCTGTGATAACGTGTTTCTTCTGAAACAAGGTCAGCTACATAGCCTATTTTATCTTTAACAATGGATGCCCAACCATCATTTTTTCGGACTTTCTCACAAACTTATAACACTTAAACTCAATAGTTTCTACATGGAAAACATCAACACCTCTTTTCTTTCCATCACATTTTGCTCCAGAATCACAAAAAAAAGACAATTTTCCTTAAAGTTAAACACACAAAAAGAGCAGCTTGCACGGGATAGCATTTTATCATAGGTGGCCCTGTTTTTACGGTCAATTTCTTTGTATTTGGGGTTGATCCAACGCTGTCTGCATGTCTTGTTAAGTCGTTGACCAATCTGAATTATGATCTTCTCTCCACGTTGTTCAGAAGCTGTGTTAATGGAATCGATGCCCTTCTGGCAGACGATGAATGTTTCTTCATTACTGGACAGTTCATTGTTGCAAATAGCACACTTGTCAGCATCCATAATAATCGGTACTTCACTCTGGCCAACCTGAAATTAGAATATGACAGAATATTAAGCTCCTACAGTAATACATTAAAATATACAAAAATAAGGCATAAGAAGTGGTTTTATCCAATTTCACATTGCTACATTTGGTATTTTTGAAGATGAATTTACAGAAATTGAGTTGAGAGAGGACTAGAATCGACGGCAATCTTTGACCCTTTTCATGCAAAGCTAAATTTGGTGAACTTTTTTTATCTGAACGAGAGGTCATTCATGCCCGATATCCAAGTTAAAACTCTTTGTTAGCAATTTGTTTGAGGTTCAGCAAAAAATCGGCTAGATTGACTGGACTATTACTTCACTACAAATTCAGTTATCGTGTCGGCATACTTTAACTGAATCTGTATATGCGTACATGATTATTAATTTGTTTCATTGTACATACGTATTATTTATACATTTTTTTCTGTATTGTTCTGTAAGTTGTGTGAGACTTTGGCTATTTTCATCATATTTAATGTCTTTTAATTCTATAGTTTTCTTCTATATATTTTAACATGTTCGCTGCAAATCAAATACATTTATGGCAATAGAGGCACATTCATTGCGTATATATCATCTATGATATATATGCAATAAATGTGCCTTAACGCAGAGATATAAAACATAAATAAATAATCAGCAACTGACACAATACATCACGCGATCATACAATGCTATACTGCAGTAGCCATGGAACTCATCGGATCTATCAAATAAACGAGGAACAAACGGAAAGAGCTAAACGCATACGTTCAGTATTACAGACACACAAAATTATATATCACCTGTCAGAAAATGATGATGATGATGATGATGATGATGATGATGATGATCCTATTAAAGAATGCAAAATCTTACGAACATAAGCCATTGAATCTGGTCAACCGTAATTAAGTTGTGATAGTAAAAAAACAAACGACACAGAACAAACATTACACAAATACAAGGTAACTGAATTGCTAGAATTAGGATTACTTGAGTCCCCCCCCAAATACACACATAGACGCATGTGGTAGGAAAAGCCCTATTTTTGCTTAAAACATAATTCCAAAAGTTTCTTGCTAATAAAACAATACGTAGATACATACATCGTAGTTACTTACTCTCTTATGCAAATATATACTGTAGTTTAAAGCCGTGTGAAATTAAAGACTAAATGAACACTCACTGCGTTCAGGTGAACGGAATTATGACTGGATCGTTGCCACACGGTCGCGGTTTACTGTTGTGTTATTTAACCTGCGTTGATTGACAAGAAGGTTTGGTATGGTTTGGTAGTTTTGTTTTACGGCATATCAACCCTTTTTGGGTTATTTAATGCCGAATCTGGTCAGTATAGTAAAAGTTTTTATGCTTCAAGTTCTTTATATCTTCAAATGTTTAATCATCGTTTTTTGGTTTGGTAGTTTTGTTTTACGGCATATCAACCCTTTTTGGGTTATTTAATGCCGAATCTGGTCATTATAGTAAAAGTTTTTATGCTTCAAGTTCTTTATATCTTCAAATGTTTATCATCGTTTTTGGTTTGGTAGTTTTGTTTTACGGCATATCAACCCTTTTCGGGCCATCTAATGCCGAATCCGGTCATTATAGTAAAAGATTTATGCTTCAAGTTCTAAAAATAAAATAAAAAAAGGGGAGGGAGAAAGGGAGAGGGGCTGTTGTTTTTGTTTTTGGTTTTGTAGAACATAATTAAGTTTTACAAAAAAAAAAAAAAAAAAAAAACGTCAATGTAGGTGAATTTCGTCTCAGGGAGCCACAGGGCAGCCTGATCTGGTATCACCAGGACAAGAAGGACATGGCATGGAAAAGCACACATGCATAAAGTAAGGGGAAGACGTCTGGACATTATGGTTGACTTAACATGATGGGATTTGTATATAAGAAATCGGTCGACGTCAAAGTCGAAAACCGGTAGATAAGAGCCAACGTGTAAGAGAAGATACAGGTCGTCTTACATAGCGCCACTATTATATCTGATTAACCATTTCTTCCTTCAATATATGTTTTTGTCTCATAAAAAAAAACAATTAAGCGGCGCATGAAGATCGTTTCTTATTATGTTGGGTCACTAGAATTTATTATTTACGCTCTGTGTACAAAATTTGAAGAACAACCAAACTTCTACACATTTACAAAAACTAAACGAATGAATAAACTTCCATTGAGATAATAATGTTTTTGTGCATGCTGTTAACGTATACTTCATGTGCATGCACGAATATATATTTAATTTAATGTCGGTACTCTCTGACTTAACGAACTATACCAGAATAATCTTTACTACGACTGCTCCTACTTCTACTGGTATTACTACTATTATTATTAATAATAATAATTATTATTGAAATGTCAGTTATTTCACAATGTTTCGGCCGATTAAAAATCTGACCCTCTTCAGGTGCACATTTTCGAATTCGGGTTTCTTTATGCCGAGCTCGAATGTAATCTTGCTTATTTGGTGTCTATCAAAATATGTTAATTATCTAATGGTAGGCTGTGCCCATATGACGCATCTAACACTATTTAAAATACACAAAAGAAACTAAAATTGGAGTAATATTTATTAATTGATTACATTTCACAAGAACTGAACAAGTTTTAACCAAGGGTTCCACTACCACTTTTCTCTAGATGCATTAAACTAAAACAATATAACCCTATACGCCTAGCAGCCTTTTTCAAAATGTCATTATGATCAGTTAATCAGTTTAGGAGTGAATCCTTTTCATACAAATATGTAAAAACGTACAAATACATTACTTTACATGAACAAATATATATATGAAATAAAATGTTGCACTTGGAAACATCGTTTAGTGCCAAAGTTTTATGTCATTAACCCATATCAAGAAGCCACGTGTAGCACAGACTAGGACATTTAAACTAATCTCCTATAACATCTCAGATGACAACTACTCAAGAGAGATTTTATCTCCAACGGGAAGGATGATTTACAAAAATAATGTCTCAAGTTTAAAATGACTTTTTAAAAGTCAAAAGCTTGTTCAATCTTCAAGGTAAATAAATTGATTTTACAGAAAATAAAAACAACACATCGTTATTTAGCTTTCTATAATTCTATAGTAAAATTCACACACACACATATACATATATTCTAATGCATCTTTATTATTTATCTACATAGATATATGTTTCTTCTCAATAAGAATGATCAGTTTGGATAGGTAGAGCTATAACACTAGTTGCGCTGTCTGAACATCGGGCTCAAGTCATACTTGCCTTCGATCCAACTTATTTGCTCACTCAACCACTGATATAACTTTAGGACATGGAAGGACACATTTAGCTATTTTAGATTCTATAGAATATTCATACTTTCCCGAAAAAGAAGTGTATATATATATATGTATATATATATATATATATATATATATATATATATATATATATATATATATATATATATATATATATATAACCAACGGTAATATGCCCGGATTTGAAGATGTAACATTGAATGCAGGAACGGAGACATAATCCATAAATCTTTTTATTAAGCTGGTCTAATTAATTAGTTAATTATTAATTTTTATAATTTCACTAAGGAAAATGTCAACTTCGTGCACATTTGTAATTATAAAATGTACGAAAAAGTCAACATTTTGAAAAACAAACTTCTGTTCTGTAATTCTTGTGAAGTCACATAACTGTCAGGCAGGGCTGTATTGTTTTTACACATGTGACTATATTTTCATCAAATACACGAGTTGCATTATTTCAGGTACACGCGAAACCAAATAACTTGAAGGAATCACGTAATTGACTGACTGGCACAATGCACTATATAATTCACTTAGTAGATTACACAGGATCACACGTTTGTGTTTTCAGAATGAGTCAGATTAAACTAATAAAAGACATTTCTTGTGGATTTGTCTTCGTATTAATTTGGTTATCAGTTTTCAAAAAAATGCTTTCGTGTTACTTTTAAGCTAAAATTGACAATGATTGCGAGAAAGAGAAGGTGTACTACATACCAAAAAGTAAGAATAAATGAAAGTGTCTAATATATATATATATATATATATATATATATATATATATATATATATATATATATAATTAACTTGTTACAAATATCCAGGGGGTATACATCCGAAGGAAGTTGAAATCGAGTGCTCAATGAAAATTCAGAGCAAAATATATTTTTGTTGGTGATTTTATTATTACATTAATGCTACAAAATATATATTGTTTCATTAGCGTTCATAATGAACGCTAATTCTTCAGGCGTCAACGGAATTTAAAGGTCTAAAAGTTTAAATTCAACCCCAACCGGAAATTGATGTTGCCTAAGATGGAGGGGGACGGGGGTGGGGGACGAAGACGGGGCTTAGCCTTTAGCGAGAACAGGACAGGGGGAAGGGGGAGGCCCCAACAGGTGATATTTCAGGAAGTTGCGTTGGGTGATATTTAGTGTCTAGGCGATCGTGACCTAAATTCCAACCGGGGCTGAGGGCAGGGTGGGTTAAATTTAATAATAAGAATAACACTATAAAGTTATAACTGTCCTTTCTGTTGTAATAGGTGGTTATCGTGTAGATAAAATTTTTTGATAATTTTAATGTAGGGTATTAATTGCTATTTTTCCATTCTATTTCAATATAATTATTTATGGCTTTTATAATGAGCTCAGTAACGGTAGTGGATTTTGTTGTGATAATATTTGTTAATTGTAATTATATTATACTAAAATTAATACTAGTAAAATTAGTATATAAAAGAAGTTTAATGGTGTTACTGTCTTTAGTATTAATAAAAACAACTATAATAACAATAATAATAATAATAACAATAATAATAATAATAATAATAATAATAATAATAAAGCCAATAGTACCTACAATAGTTGCAGTGACAATAATATCAATAATAATAATAATAATAATAATAATAATAATAATAATAATAATAATAATAATAATAATAATAATAATAATAAGTCAGTATAATACCAATAATCGTAGGAGCACTAGGAACAATCCCCAAAAACCTGGAAAAACGACTGGGAGAAATTGGGATCAAAGGAATCATTGGAACTGTACAAAGGACAGCAATGATCAAAACAGCTACAATCTTAAGAAAAATTATTGAATGCGGAAACTAACCCGCATAAGCTACGAAGGATCATACGGAATCTAACACAGGAAGAAAACAAAACTAATGAAAGAACACACCACAAACAAAGAAACAGAAAATGCAAGAAACATCACTTAATAAGCCCCCCTCCCCCCAATAAATTACTACGGCCTCAACTGACACAACACAAAAATGGACCAATGAACAGAAATAGCAAGTAACACCATAAGCTCACCACCCCACCCCATAAAATAAATAAATATATAAAAAATAATCAGCTCCCCTCAAAAAATAAATCAACAAACATAATCAGCTCCCCCCAAAAAAAATGAATAAAAAATATTTAAAAAAGAAAAATAAATAAATAAATAAAATAAAAAATACAAAATAAAAAATAATAATAATAAAATATATATATATATATATATATATATATATATATATATATATATATATATATATAATAAAAAAAACAAAAAAAATTGTACCAGTCTAGGCTGACACCACACAAAATATCTGCATAGGGTCAAGGAGGATGAGAAGACCGAGGAGGGACAGCACAAACCAGACCTCCACTGGAAGTGCAGAAACTGCTGGGACCTCGGGGAGGCTTACTGCCACCCAAACCCCAGAAAACACCAATGGTACTTGCCGGCGAGTAATCAATGGTAAACGGCTGTTGTGATACTGCACATTTATTTGCGGTGGCTATCAAAAAGAGGTGGAGAATACTGGAAATCTGGGGAGACTTGTTGTCCAGGGAATACCACCGGTTGTCGGTGAGCAATCACTGATGACCTGTGTGAGAACTCCTAGTGAGTAAATAATAATAATAATAATAATAATAATAATAATAATAATAATAATAATAATAATAATTATAATAATAATAATAATAATAATAATAATAATAATAATAATAATAATAATAATAATAATAATCCTGTTACTTGTGAAGTCAGTGGGCAAAATAAGTCTGCAAGTGATGGTAAGCTTTTATAGTTTTACTACCAATAATAAAGACTAAGCACCAGTCAATAATTAAGTGTTAAAGATAGTAATCGAAGGATTAAGTAATTGATATTAGATTCATCTAAGTGATATCAGAGTTAATAGCTATCACAGTTATGGGTTTAGGTGGGAGATGATTATGGTAGAATTGGTAGTATGACTGAGAGGTTTTCGAGGCTGAGAATTATACGTAATACTTAGAGATTTGATGTTATTGATGGTTTAGTGGGGTGGTTATATATTGATTCATCGAGACTTGTTGGGAGTGGGGTTGGGTGGTAAATTTGGGTGGGTAGGTAAGGGGTTGTAATATGTTTTGAAGTAGTGTATAATGGGGGGGGTTAAATGTAATGATTCATTTTTAAATATGTGGGGGGTTGGTGTGGGGTTAAGGTGGAGTATGTGGGTTGCTAAGGAGGTAGAGTCTGCTATGTTTACAGTTGATAGACGTCTCTTGTTTTCTATTTAGGAGTTTATTTCTGTCTTTAAAACAGATAATTTCCAGTTTTTCATTTAAAAATAATCTACATGGTGAGTTCATTGATTTGCAGGTGCAGATTTTTTTAAGATGTTCCACTTTATTATAACTCCACTACCACAAAATAAAAACCAAAAAAGAAACTCCCATAATAAAGTGGAACATCTTAAAAAAGTCTAGCACCTTCAAATAAAACTCACCATGTAGATTATGTTTCAATAAAAAACTGGAAATTATCCGTTTTAAAGACAGAAATAAACTCCTATTATTAATACTAAAGACAGTAACACCATTAAACTTCTTTTATATAGTAATTTTACTAGTATTAATTTTAGTATAATATAATTACAATTAACAAATATTATCACAACAAAATCCACTACCGTTACTGAGCTTATTATGTATGTAGGGTTCTAGGTAGGCTTAAGTCACTCGATCCATCCAATAAATAAGGAATGCTTGTTTACGATATAAATATTTTTATTATTATAAATTTAATTTCATTTTAATTTATTTTCCCTTCCTTCTTTCCTTCTTTCTTTCTTTCTTTCTCGCTTTTCTTTCTTTCTCGCTTTTCTTTTCTTTCTCTCTGGTTCTTTACTTCTAAATATAGAATCTCTTACTTAACGGTTATTTTTCTGACCTAGCGTCTGGCCGGCCCCTCATTTCAAATTCTTTGTCCATAACGTTTTATAACGGTTATAAATGTTTTTTGAAGAAATTCCATCATTTACTATTTCAGACTATGCTGAAGAAGACGGAATAGGGAATTTAAAACCCTTTTCTTGTCAGAAACCACTGGTCCATGTCTGATTAAAATCTGTATTTAAAAATAAAAATATTACGCTCTTAATTTGATTTAATTGAGCACTCTGCTGGTATATATATATATATATATATATATATATATATATATATATATAAAGAGAGAGAGATAGAAGATTAAGTAATTTTTACACTCTTATTAATTTTAAATAGTTTATTTATTAAATGAAATAATAATCAGATACAGAAATATTGTTTTCTTGTGTCTAGGAAGATGACGTCTAAAATAATTTTTTTTAATCAAAACAGATAAGTAATGAATACAGTTACGGTGTTTCGATGCATTTCGACGTTGCAATAATTATTTAAGAGATACACTTTAATTGATTTTTTTGTTTGATCTGAAAAAGAAAAAATATTTCGCAAATATTGTTTATATTTTAATCTAATTTTTTTATATAAGAAACCCTACTGATGAGACCTATTAAGCATATTTTTCTGATAAACAAGGAAAATACATTATTTAATACGGCCGAAAAAATGGCTAAGAGAAAAAACATGTTTTAAACAATAACTCAGCCACGTTCCCCCACTCTCTCTTATATATATATATATATATATATATATATATATATATATATATATATATACATATATATATATATATATATATATATATATATATATATATATATATATATATATATACATGTATATATAAGCTAACATTGTTAAACAGAACATACTTCCTTAGCATGATTATGGATGGTAGATCCAGTGGTATAGATTTTGACACATGTATTTAGATACGGACATTAGAAATAAAGAAAAAGAAAAGGAAAGTCATTGTCCATAATGAGATTATATGCCGTTCAGGTGTCGCCATTTTTAATGTTTTATGTTGATAAAAGGGGTACATGTGTGCGTGGGTGACAGAAAAAAAAGAAAGAGACAGACGAAATAGTGACGAGTAAGTGGGATGTCTTATTTTTTTATGCACTACGAAATAAAAACAAACAGAATTGGGGAAGATTGTGTGAGATATTTGAGTACAAGTTTCTACTTTTTGGGGGCAACTTATATGTAAACATTTTGGTACATTTATAGAACTGCACCCCTCGTATTCTGCCCCCCTAAAAACAAAGTCTCTACTTTTTTTGCGTAAATTACATGTAAACCGCCTCAACAAATATCCGGTAAGAAAAAAAATTATTAAAACTTTTATTAATTTAGATTTTAGGAGTAGGGATAACTTTCCTATATAAGTTATACGTAAAATGAACACCCATTTCGTGGCCACGGAATCTCACCCCTCACATTTTACTCTCTAAATAAATAAAAATTCTACTTTTTTTGCAAATTACATGCAAATAGCCATAACAAATATCCGCTATGAAAAAATAATTAAATTTTTTTTTATTTTAGATTTTAGGAGGTCGGGTGCTCACTTTCCTATATAAGTTATACGTAAAGTGAGCACCCACTTTTTTACCGTAGCGAACATGCGGGGGGGGGGGGGGCAGGTACCTGCCCTCCCTCCGCCGCCCCAAATAAAATCTAAAATAACGTTTTTTGAATATTTCTTTCAACACATGTTCGCTAGGGTGCGATATTTGTTATGGCTGTTTACATGTAATTTGCAAAAAAAGTAGAATTTTTATTTATTTAGAGGGAAAAATGTGAGGGGTGAGATTCCGTGGTCACAAAATAGGTGCTCACTTTACCTATAACTTATATAGGAAAGTGATCCCCCATCCTAAAATCTAAAATAATAAAAAGATTCTAATAATTTTTATCTTACCGGATATTTGTTGAGGCTGTTTACAGGTAATTTGCCCCAAAAAGTAGAAACCTTTTTTTTAGGGAGCGGAATACGAGCGGTGCAGTTCTATAAATTTACTCAAGTTTTCAGTTATATTAAGTAATACATTTCTTTAAAGAACTACATCCAAAAGAGCTGGAGAAATACATAAACCAGACCACAGAAAGGCTGATCACCGCAGCAAGAGATACCGTCCGAACGAACAACGCAGGAAGTATCGAAACTGGACACAAACAGACAAGAAAAGAAAAATGGGAAGAAAAACAACTACATGGACGCTTCATAAGACTCACAAGAGAAGAAACCAACGAAATTAGCTGGACATAGCTAAAGAAAAGGAAACTTGCACAGAGAAACAGCATCTTTGCTGATGGCTCCACAGAACAATGCGATTAGGACAAACTACATTAAAACTAAAATAGATAAAACCCAGGAAAACAATAAATGCAGACTGTGTGGACAAAGAGACGAACAATAAATCATATAAAAAGTGAAGATAGCAAACTCGCCCCAAAAGAATACAAAAACATATATGATTGTGTTGGGAAAGTAATACACTGGGAATTGTGCAAACAATTGAATTTCGAATATGCAGACAAATGGTACAAATCAAAACCAGAAACAGTACTGGAAAACGAAAAACACAAAGTCCTCTGGGATATGGATATACAAACAGATGAATTCATACAAGCAAGAAGACCTGATGTGATTATAATAGACAAAAAGGAAAAATCTTGTAAAATCGTAGACTTCCCCGTTCCAGCAGACCACAGAGTGAAGATCAAAGACACATAATAAACGAAATAAATACACAGAACTAGCCCGAGAACTGAAAGGAATATGGAGCATGAAGAAAGTTAGTATAATACCAATAATCGTAGGAACACTAGGAACAATCCCCAAAAACCCGGAGAAAAGACTGGGAGAAATTGGAATCTAAAGGATCATCGAACCATAGAGAGGACGGCAATGATCAAAACAGCTGCAATCTTAAGGAAAATTTTCGAATGCGGAAACCAACACGCATAAGTTACAAAGGGTAACCAGTCACAAGGAATTTAAAACAGCAAGAAAACAAAACCACACGAAGAACCCCACAACAAGAACCAAGGAACAGAAAATACAAGAAACAGCACTTCATAATCCCCCCAAATAAATTACACCGGTCTCAGCTATTACTACACAAAAATGAATAAAAAAACCCAGAAATTACAAGAAACACTACATGCTCCTCCCTCTCTCCACCCCCACCCCAAAAAATAATAAAAAAATTAAAAAGAATTACATTTTTTTAAATAAGGAAAGAGAAAAGAAAAAATTAAGGAAAAAAGAGAAAACATTTAAAAATTTCAAAATTCAAAAAAATTAAAAATTAATTTAAAAAAAAATGAATTGAAAGAAATTATTATTATTATTATTATTATTATTATTATTATTTCATTTTTTTAAAAATTAATTAAAAAATCATATTATTATTATTATTATTATTATTATTATTATTATTATTATTATTATTATTATTATTATTATTATTATTATTATTATTATTATTATTATTTTTATTTTTTTATTTTTTATTTTTTTTCTTAATTATTTTTATTTTTTAAATGGTGCCGGCCCAGGCTGACACCATACACAATATTTGTAGAGGGGCGAGGAGGATGAGAAGACCGAGGAAGGAACAGCACAAACAGGACCTCCACTGGAAAAGTGCAAAGAATGCTGGGACCTTGGGGTGGCTTATTGCCACCCAAATCCCAGAGAAGACAAATTGATTTTACCATCGAAAAATCAATGGTAAGAAGTTGTTGCGATACCGCATCGTTATCGAAAAAAAGTGAAGAATACTGGAAATTGTGGGAGGCTTATTGTCACTCAGACTCCAGGAAATACCACTGGTTGTCATCGGTGAGCAATCACTGACTATGATGTGTGTAAGAACTCCTAGTGAGTACAAATAATAATATTACCATCATTATAATTAATTACAAGTATGTACAAGACCAGTTTTAGAAAATGGTGTAAAAACGCTTACTGGGATCCAACTTCAAGTTTTGTTCCATTAGTATGATTTGCTGATTAAAGGGGCTATATTGTAGAAACTATTTCGCTGTTTAATCGTGTTTGAGTTCATGATAATTGCTGATTCTAGAAGTCTGCGTCGCGATTTATTTATAGCTAGCGGAACCCGTCGCCCGGCGTTGCACGGGAGAAATTACTACCTATTGCATGACGTCGAATAAAAAAAAACGGCCTATAGTTCTTCCCCCCCCCTCACTACCGTGTTTGCGAATGTTTTAAATTAAAAAAAAGAAAAAAATGGTAGAATGGGATCGAACACTGAAACTGTCCATCATGAAACCCCCCTTCTTACCCACTACGCCACGAAATGGAAAGTTCAACAATGACACAGTTTAGGCCATTTTTTTGATGAAGTAAATTGATTTGGGCAATTTTTCTATAATATGCGTGTTAAAGGTGTGTGATTTTGAAAATGTAAATGTATCAAGGTCTACCAGTATCTTGGCGCTTATTGAATTAAATAGGATGTCGATTCGATCAAGAAAATGTAGGCGCTATGTTGAATGAATAAATGTTGCAGGAACTGTGTTCGTTAATTTCATTCGCTTAATTCCGGAATGAATGTAAATGTAAAAGTCATAGGTAGAATTAGAAATAACGTAATTTGATATCGCGGAATATCCTCGGAGTGAATGGGAGCGGTCATTAAGTCTTTGAGTATTGCTTTATATTATGTAGTTAATTTTAACCTGGCAAATAATAAATAAGAACCGGTGTTTTGTGAAAATTAAACTGTGTGTATTAGTTCCCGGTGTCGATGAGTGACAGTACAGAATTGTTAGGGAGAAAAGTTTTTGCTACCACCTATATGGAGTTGGTTTTTCGGAGAGACGTTGATGGTGGGCCAAATGAAATATTTAGTGTTAGGTAGAAAATAATAATAACAAATTTACAAAAACACGCTCAAGTGAATAAGTGTAGTATAGTGGTCAGTTTAGTAGGCTGTGATGCATGTGCTTATTTTCCTATACTCCGAGAAGGTACAGGGGAAAATCGTCTTTACTTTATATATTAGATGAATTTAATGATTCTGGCCTGCTCGAAATTAAAATAGTGATCATTGTGTTGCCAAATGTGAGAAGATTTAAGAAATTATTATTTTTATGTCTCTTTTGTGTTCGCCGAGACTTAACAAAAATTCTCTTTGTGTTTCCCCTACATATATTTGATGGCAAATACTGTAGGAGATAGTATATATACCGTTGTTTTATTTTTTGAGAATGTTTTTTTATACCTAATGTATGTTTTATAGTTAGAGATGTGGTTTCTATTGTTGGTATTCCTAGTTCATTTAGAGTGTTGCAAATTGGTACGTTATTGGTGTGAGTAGGGTTTTACCTACTCACACCAATAACGTACCACCTGTTTAGTAGAGAAGTGTCCGGTGTATGAAATTTTTGTCTATTGTTGTTAGAAAATATATGAAGGGCCCTTTTCTTGGCATTTAATATAAATTATTTGGGGTATTGCAGAGTTTTTAGTGAGTTAATGATGTGTTTGTGTTTTTCGTCTAGGTGTTGTGGACTGCAAATTCTGAAGGAGCGTAGAAAGAAACTGATTATCATGCCTCTTTTTATTTTGTTGTGTATGTAATCATTTTTATGTGTGGTCTTGCGATGTACTTTGGACAAAGGATTATTATTAGATTTTATTATTAGTATGTCCAGAAATGGTATGGAGTAGTTTTTTTTTCATGGATGAAACTGATGGATAGTTCGACAGTATTTAATTTGTTTTTTTAGATCTTCTATCTGTGTACCATCAGAGAGAAAAATGAGAATATCGTCGATGTATCTATAATCTAATGTGTCAGGAGGTAAGCTATATTTGAAAGGTCCGGATTCAAGAAATTCGAAGAATAGGCAAGCTAGAACCCCACTGAAGGGGGTTCCCCATAGGGAGCTCGAATTTGTGCTTGTTGAACTTATTATTGAACTGGACATATGTCATATCGGTTATGAGTTTGATTATTTCTATTAGAGTTTTTTCGGAGAAACGATAAGTTAATTTTGAGCTTGTTTAGGTCTAAGTCAATGTAAACATTTCTTGATGAAGACATTGGTGTATAGAGATGTTATGTCTAAACTATGCATAGTTTTGTTTTGTGGGTTTATATTTTTTATTTTCTTTAATAGGCCCCCTAAGTTTTTTAAATGGGAATTGCTGATGGTGGCCATTATTGGGGTTAGAAGGCTGGCAATGCCTTGTGCGATTTTATACGGTGTACTGCCTATGCTAGATATTATGGGCCGCATAGGCATGTCCCGTTTATAAGTCTTGGGGAGACCATAAAATGTGGGAATGATAAGATGATATTCGATGTATGATGTCCATTTTTCATCCTTTTTGATGAGGTTTTTGAAACATTTGATGAAAGTTTCAATGCTTTTATTTATCATTTTTAGGTCTGTAATGGTGTATGTATTTGTGTCTGATAATAAGATATTTTAGCGAAGTATGTATTTGTCTCCATCATGACTATGCCATTCCTTTATCTGTTGGTGATATGATCATGTTTATGTCATCTGCTAGGCCTTTTAACGTGCCGATGTATCTTTTTGGTAAAGCTGATTCATTGGGATGAGTGTCCGTGACTAGAATTAATCCTTGAATGAATCCGTTTTTCAAGTCGGGGTCTTCGTGTCTGTAATTATTTAAAGTAGTGGTGCTGGCGATATTTGAATGTCACTACTTTAAATAATTGCAGACACGAAATGATGCAATGTCTGTAAATGTATTTTCCCTAGTTGTTGATGGAAAGAATACTGAGGCACACATAATCAACGCCGGTGTGCCTAAAAAACTATTTTATTCCCAGCCTATTACTGATCTTAATCAATTATCTTACAAATCATATTCTCAGATAAATTGTTAACATCAATGCAGATAAAATAACTGACTATGACAACACTACGAAAAGCATTGACAGGGTACCCCGTTGTCTCGCTAAGATCATATGACATACTTTCACTCCAGACCTAAAACAGAAGCCTGACATAACATCTGTTGCTAATGTCATTTGAAAAAAATTGTTGGCGCTCAATAAATTATCCGATTTCTGACACAATCATCTCCCTATAGAACTATAGGATACATCCTAAGAAAGGGTACCGCTGCAGCATCTACAGAAGTGCTGTTAAGAGAAATCTTTTTGCTTTGACAAAAGACAAAAAAGACTTCGCAACTGGAGGATTACCTTTCTCTGCAATATAGTTTTTTTCTTCACAGAAGACACGTTGTTAATCCTTCTTAACTTATTATTATTTTATATTAGGTGTGATACTCAGTTCTAATATCGAGCTCCCTTTAAAACACTCAGAGTAAGAACTCATCTACCTCCGTTTGCCTGTGTCCATTAATCAAAATGGAACGTTCTATAGACATCATTGGACAATTAAACACAAGATTGACCATACTCTTGATGATGGCTAAATAATAAAACTGAAATTTAATGGAATATCTTTATTAGCGTAGGACAAAAACATTCATGTAACGAAACGCAATATTCGCTCATTTTTAAGTGAAACCAATGAAACATTTGCAAACACATAATTGCTGCTCAATTATATATAATTTGTTTTGTATAGTATATATATATATATATATATATATATATATATATATATATATATATGGTATAGCCTATATATATATATTTACATTCCTGAAACAGTTTTTCATGGTAAACAACTGATGATCCCTTAAATAATGTTAGAAGCAAACTAATATAATAACTGAAAAAGTTAAATTTACTTACATGAGTGATTTTCCACTGAACGACTTGGGACTTAAGTTTTTTTAAATTTATTTATTAAAAAAAAATAGTTTTAATGGTTGAGAAACTTCTAAGACTATATATATATATATATATATATATATATATATATATATATATATATATATATATATATATATATATATATATATATATATATATATAGGTCGGGCTACAATAATGAGTCGTAGAGACGACGAACCACATGTCTGTAAATATATATATATATATATATATATATATATATATATAGTATGGGAAATGAAAATGGAAAAACCTACAGATGTTTTTCTTTTTTATGTATTCATCAACGTTTCGTCTTCATCTGTATGACTTTCCCAGGATGTAATTTTAAGAAAAATGTCATGCAATTACATAAAAATATTGGGTTGACATGATGGGTTAATGAGAAGAAGTAGTAGCAACTACTGGGAGCGCAGGACCAAGGTTCTGGCTGAGAGAAGTCGGTGGCAGAGAGTGAAATGAATGTGGATGGCTGTGAGTGAAAAATGGAGGAGGTGGGAGTGTTAGTGAATTTTTTTAGGGCGGGAGAGAGGGGAGGGGGTGCTGAAGTTTTTGTCGTGGTGAGGTGTAGCATTTATTTTTAGGGGCTGGGTAAAGAGGAGGGAAGGGAGAAGCTCTGTGCTTTTGGTGTGTAGATAGTATCATAGTTTTAGAAAGAGATTTGAAGAAATGAAGATGATTCGAAAGTGGGCGGGGTGGTAGGTAAGAGTGTGAAAGAAATAGTCGAAAAAGTTAGATGCTTGAGGGGGTAGAGGGGAGATTTTGTTGTGGTTAGGTGTGACATTTTTGGAGGGTAGGAGTATTGACTAGCTGGCTGTGTCAGGAATGTGTGAATATAAGTATGTTAAAAGAAAAGTGGGGAAATGTGTTGTGAATATGACAATGAGGGAAAGGAAAAATAAAAAGAAAGAGAAGGAGAAAAGTGATAATGATTTTGGCGAGAAATAGGTGAAATGTAGTTTTGTGTAGGCAGTGTTGATGGTTTGAAATCAAATTGAGGGCAAAAGGGGTTTAAATATTTAAATATTTGTGAGGGTGTCTAGATTGTGTTCAATGGTAAGGCTGTTATCTGTGGTTAAGTGCTTTAAATTCGTGGTGAATGAAAATGTATGTGGGGAGGGGTTTGTGCGTGAGTGTGTATGCGGAGACATATATCTATAAGTACAATTGAGAGCGAAGGGAAGAAAGGTAAACCATGATCTAGGTTTAGTTTTTGTTTAGTCAGGATAATTTTGCTTATTAAGGAAGATAGATTGTATAAGCCATTTCGTTGTCTGATGGTGTTGGAAGTTGTGATTAGTGCAGTTTCAAGTAGTCTTCGCCGAGTATTGTTATGAATGTGTTTGGTGATTTTGACCTGTTCAAATTTGAAAGAATGATCGGCTTTAACACATGGGAGAAAAGTGCACTGAGAGAGTTATTGTTTTTTTATGCCCCGTTTGTGTTCGCTCAATGTTTTTTCAATTCACGTTGCGTTTCCCATCACGTAAAGTTGGTATTATCTATTATAATAACATTTTTACTGATGGCATGTAAGTATTACTTTATATCATTTATTGGCTTGTTTCAATAAATCTTAAAGATTGGTTTCGCATACCAACGTGTTTTTTGGGGGGACATCAACATACGGGATGGCATAATATAATTTTACAAATATTTAAACATTTTTTAAAAATAATTTGAGACTGAATTCATGAAAGTTCATCAACGAAGGTTCAGTTTTTGAGACCGGTGGTATACCATTGTCGAATCCAATGCTGTTTCTAGTCATTCGTTCCTTCATTCTTAAGTAAACTGTATGACGAATTGAAACATTTACGCTTCCTTACTGTTACAAGACAGAAGGTACTACAATATTTAATTATTTTCTTACCACTTCCTAGCTTGTGTAGATGTGTCGATGGTCAGCAAAAGAGGGACCTTGCAACGTTCTTTGGCTCAGAAGTTGTTTGCCTTTCGGTTGTTGAATCGTGAATAGCAAGCTATTACATGCCACCTCGCCCTGGACTGCCGCGCGTATACTTCTATAGTTTGAGATATGGTGCACATTAAGGTTACAGCAGGCTTAACTCGACCAACATGTAAGGTTTAACACTTATAAGTAGTAAGTTCCCTTATAAGCAATAAGAGAGATATCCATACATGAATTCATTTTAGTATGTCATGCATTATGTAGCACACGAATTATTATTAGGAAAGTGATTATATGAGACTATACAGGAGTGTACCACGTGTCATCCACGTATGTGGACACAGTTATTTCCGCTGTCTTTGTTTTAACCAGGTAAGGAATCGAGCCAACCATACTATCTCAAACGGAAAACGTACTTATCCGTTTCAAAAAGTCTTTAATAAAAGTGATACAACATCTATGACAGATTAAAAATGGTCAGTAAAATCTTTTCTTATTCTAACCAAAAATGTTGATTCGTTTTCGATAGATCACAGAAGCTATATCATTTATTGTATTTGTTTTTGATTCAGCTATAGAAAACGATTTTTATAGCAAAACCACTTTTTTATTTTCGATAATTTAAATGATAAATTTAAATGTAATATCAAGTGTTTGTAGAACGTAAAGTAAATAAAACAAAATAAAAAAAATGTGAACAAATAAAATAAAAATAAATCCTCCCCATCGTTCAACCACCTCCCTCACTGATATTCATGATCTAGTTCAATGAAGGGCAATGTATCTCTAAATTCTCTTGAAATGTCAAGGAAAAAACTAAATACATACTTTTTTATCGTACACATCGCTAAAATCTATATGCTTGACCAAACTAATGGAGAGTAATAAATGAACTTTGGGCGCATTTTTATCAGCCCCAAACATCTACATTACCCTACTCTGTTCTTCACTCCTTATTTTCTATGGCCGATGTTTTTGACAAAGAGTGAATAAAATGCTGTTCCACAGTCGGCAGTTGTTTAATCTTAGCAATGATTTGAGCTGACTTGAGTCATTCTCTCTTTATATTATTGTTGCCATGTCACGAATAAAGGTGCTGGAAGTAAACGTTTTTACTCAGCTGACGTTATCCGCATGATAGTCTAGACACCCGAACCTTGGAGTAACTCCCAAAAGGGCTGCCCCATGATCAGGTGCAAAATACCGTGGCTGCTTTATTGCAATTTGACAAATGTAGCCGTGACGATGCAGTTGTTTACTGGTGGGGCCTCTCTATGCTGTGCTAGTGGAGAGTATTGCGACCTTTCTCTGTGTTTTACTCATTCTCTCTGCGTTTTAATCTTAAGCCTTCAATTGACCTTTTTTACAAATCATTCAATCCCAACATGATAATTCAAAACAACGAAACACAAATGTAAACCCAAAACTCAAACTTCTAACGTAGATTCCTACAATCACGTCTCCTTTTAAAACATTAAAAGCTTAAGTTCCAACCTTCTAGAGAGTAAAATCTATTTGAAATGGATGAAACTTGATCTGTTGTTTTTGGTGCGAAACTGGCATTGTCTCGTTAGTACATATAGATGACTTCATGATCACGGGATAATCAAACATGATCAATCCTAATAAAACATGATCAAACATGATCAAACATGATCAAACATAATCAAACATGATCAAACATAATCAAACATAATCAAACATGATAAAACATAATCAAACATAATCCATCATGATCAAACATAACTAAACGTAATGAAATAATCAAACATAATCAAACATAATACAAACATAATCAAACATAATACAAACATAATCAACCATAATACAAACATAATCAAACATAATTACACATGATAAAACATAATCAAACATAATCAAGCATAATCAAACATGATCTCAACACCCTATCTATTAATATCGGCATAGAATGTAATCTACACGTTAATTAAGGACGATTTGACATGTTGTAAGAACACTTTTTATATCAAGATTTACTTTATGTGTTTTCGTGCTGCACTTACCTCGTCTTTTCATCTTTGCCCTTTATCGATGGAGTTACTGTTATAGAGAAAACATCTGACAAGATTGGCAAGATCCTGTCTGTTAAACCTTTTCCTAACAGTCATGTTTTTTTGTGAATTTCGTGTTGAAAATGGTGATATGACTAGTTCACTCAAACAAAACTGAAGATGAAAGGATGTTTTGTCACAACTCCTCCCCTACATATAAGCTGACTCAAATTATTGACAGAACAATATTGATACACATTTCGCAATCATTCTTCATCTTTTTCTGACAACTTGCCATTAACACTGATCATCCACTGCTCTATATCCTCTAAGATCCTGCAACAGAGTCAATTGATATACTTCATATCTGAACTCTCTCTTCAATCCATTTTTAAAAGAAGCGTTATACCATCCAAATTAGTTAAACAGATACAGACCAGCCAGTATTGGTATACTTCTGAATGTGTCACCGCTATTTCCTACAGAAACCACTATTTCAATTGCTTTCAACGAAATAGATGATCGGAAACCAGATCTCCATTTTTAACTGTCCAAAACAACCGCAAAATGGTTATAGAAAGCGCTAAATAATTCTATGAATAAACCGTTACATCTAGAGTGGCTTATCAGATGGTTGGCTCCTGTGTGTGTTGGAGAGTAACACAGGGTACTGAACGAATGTAAGATCATTATCTCAACCATCATTAATTTGTATGAGCCTTAATAAAGCATTGCAATTTCGCAAATAACTTTGCAGCAAACTCTACCTTTTGTGATCAGAGTTACCTACCCTTAGAATTTCCTCCTATAGTGACACCTTTCAATGTTGTCTCCCATGAGTGTTAGAAAATAACAAACACGCCCGTGAACAGATATATGATCTCAATCGCAACCATCATTAATGGACAAGAAGTGATCTCAGCATTTAATAAACCAACATTTTCGCAAGGATCTTTGAGATCAGGGCCACCTACCCTAAAAATTACCCCTTTGACCGAGAAAAACTCAAAGCGAAATCCGAATAACTGTCCGGGATGTCGGCAAACTTAACCTTTACCTCAATGCCAACAAGGCAACTGGTCCTGGCAAGATTCCAGTCCCAGTACCTAAGAAAATGTAACCCAGAATAATGCCTTACAAAGTTGTACGATCGTTTCTTAAACAACAAATGCTTTCCTTCACCTTCAAAGACTTCGGTGGTCACAATTACTGGTGAACGGTCTTTTGCATTCTTGTTCAGACCGATCACTCTCCCGGTAAGTTGCTTTAATCTCTGATAAATCCAGATGTGATTAATAACAATCTTTTTAAATAATAAGTAATATCAATTTCGGCATGTTATATCTATAGCTTATGTAGTGACTGTTATATGCACAAGATCATTGAATATACTTACCGGTCATTGTCTATGGGGTGATATGTCTTGATATATCAATGGCCTTCGATAAGGTTCGGCACGAAGGTTTACTTCACAATCTTGTTAGTTATGGAATATATGTAAATGTCCTCTTGATTATCAACTCCATTTTCTGCGATTGAACTTAACATAAGTTATTCATTCAGTCCAAAGCACGCAACATGAATAGTGGCGTGCCTCAAAGAATGCATTCTGATCATGAATGATTTTTCAAACTACGCAGACAACTCAGCACTTCGAAGAACATTAGTGATCAAGATGTTCCCTCTCTCTCTCGCTGTCTCTCTTTCTCTCTCTCTCTCGCTCTCTCGCTATCTCTCTTTCACTCTCTCTCTCTTTCTCGGTTAACTTGGAGCAGGTGGTGCAATGAGAAAAAGTGGCTTGTTACTTTTTACGCCCTTAAAACGAAGCGTCTTTTTTCACCACTAACGCTGTGATCCTTACTTTTCCCCAGTCAAAATGAATGGCCTTCTTATCGAGAAAGCTTCCTTCTTAGACTCCCTTTTACGTCAGACCTTAAATGGAAGATTTAAAGTAAATATGTCGCTACGGTTTCTAGAAAAATGGTTCGATTAGTCTACCGCTCTAGAAAGTACCTCACCCTTGACGCAATCATGGTCCTGTATACAATCCATATACGTCCTAATGATAGCTTACTGCTGTCATAACTTGGGGCGGCATCGCTCCAGGCACGTTTTCTTGTGTTGACAGAGTACACAGTTAACTTCGATATCAAGTGGGTGTGATCTCTTCTCGCCCCTACAGCCTCTTTCAGTAAGGAGGAAAGGTTGATAGCCTCTATCTGCTCTACCGTTATGTTCATGGTAATTTATCGACTAAACTCCATTGTCCCTCTTGTAAAGCATTCATAGCAAGAAATTGTCTAGATACAAACATAGCTAAAAACTCTCTTTTTTGCTCTCTCTGTACCATAAACCAAACGGAACATACACGAACACAGTTTCTATCCTCAGACATCTAATCTGTAAAACAAGATAACACAAGTTTGCTCCCTACAGCATGTTTATCTTCAAGTCTAATGTAAAACAATATTTGTTGAGCCGTCCACTTGTATAATAAATTATCTTTAATAGATCTTCTGCCCATTCCACATATTGTTCCTAAACATATAGTGGTGATGATCATAGTCCAATTGCCACTCTCTTTAACAATTATCCTTGAATTGTTTCGGGCTTTGAGAAATGGTGACATACCAGTAAAAATTCAAATGAAATTCGAACAAAACCGATTCTACTGACTGAGCGGGTAACCATTATACCAACTTCACCTTCAAATAGATTTATAACCCATACAATATTATCACAGCTTATACTGAGACGAATAATGATACCCGTTA
Organism: Sepiola atlantica; assembly: GCA_963556195.1. Taxonomy (NCBI): domain Eukaryota; kingdom Metazoa; phylum Mollusca; class Cephalopoda; order Sepiida; family Sepiolidae; genus Sepiola; species Sepiola atlantica. The sequence goes on along the minus strand of OY744515.1, from coordinate 147,616,761 downwards.
TATATGATACACGTTTTTTCTTGTTATTTATATATTCTTTTCCATTTCAAATGAGAAAACATACCTATCACACTTCTCACTACTTTTAGCAAGTTATACTTATTAAAATGTATCCGCAAGGAATAGGCAAACAACGATGTTTTCACGTGATCTATTCGCTGGCCTTCGCCACGTACAAACTGAATTTATTCTAGTAATGTAATACAAACAGAAACCTGGTGGTCTTAGGTGCGATTTGTCCGTTCACACTAAAGGCTAATCCAATAGTTTATGGTGTAGAATGCGTTTTTGTGAAAAAAAGAAGCAAACAATTTACTGTATTGTATAGATATCCGGGAGGGACTGTCTAAAATAATAATGAGTAATTCGATAAAGCTTATTTTTTGTTTTGTTACTATGACTACAACACAAATAACATACACAATTACACCATTAACAAAAGTAGGGGCGCGTTATTGTGAGAATCGTTATGTGATAGCATATGACACTATTTAAGACTTTAGTTTACTCGTATCCCACTCGCTAATTAATTAACATCTCAATATAAATATTGATGATACGATATATGCCGGGAAATGTCTAAAACAATTTTGTTACTACGACTAAAACAAAGAATAACACCAACACTTACAAGATTAACTACAACTTTGGTGCGTTATTAGACAAATCGATATTGCGCAGACTATGTGATCGCTTATGTCCCGTTCAAGTCTAATTGAATTTATTTTGATCATTTACGCGTACCATTCGCCCGTACATGGACTATATCTAGGGTGGAGCTCCAACCACTAATCCCCCTCTTGGACAGAGCGCAATATTGTCTGCCAGGCCCCATCCCTTATTGCATCCCCGCAGGGTTTGCATCTTGTGCCTGTTTCACAAGTACTTCCCAGCGATATTCTTCGATGAAATTTCTGAACTTGTCCCCTCGACGTAAATATACCTGATCCATTTGACTTGCAACAGAATCGCCTCCCTTCACTGTAGATTTCCTTATATGCCGGAGTATCTTCTCTAATAACTTATTACTTTGTACTGCTGGCTTTTGGAATGTTCTCCATGCTCCATTTTTCCCGCACCGTACAAACATGCAATAATTTAAATATAATGTTAACAAACATCTTGCTTAACTTTCTAGACAGGTTGCTTCCTATAAATCTGACCCCCTATTACAGTAGGCACTTACGTTTCAGTGGTAATATCCTTTTTAAGGGTAAGAAAAATTTTAAAATTAATAATTTAGAACGTGTTGCGCGTTTTCAAAAATTATTTGAATTTTTCTCATATCCCATCCGGTAATTTCACCACTAGTGAACTAATTTAGGGCTCAATGTAAATATGACTTCGGGATTTTTTAAGCTTGAACAAATTTCTTCAGTTTCACAAACTTAGAAGTATCTGAATTTTCACGAAGTGATGCAACTTCTCTTTTTCCCGTTTGCATGAAAGTAAATTAAATGAAATATAGCCCAAATAAGTCACTTTAGAAACTGTTTTCGACATTTTTAAAAATCGGGTAATTAGGATTGAATCTTATATATATAATATATAAACATATACACACATATATAAATAGAGATGACAGTTTATGATATAGTTGAGTTTAACCAATATTATCTTTGATTTAACACAAATATTGTTAAGAATACACCATATTTATAAAAACAGACACGTGATTTTTAATCTGTCAGTTTCCGAACATAACGCACTTCTTTGATTCTTATAGGGATATACTGTAACATAGGAGTTGTAAGCGTCGATGACGCTCAGAACATTTCATGTGGATATAGAGACCAAGACATATTCTTAGCAAGGGAGATAAGATGCCAATATACTGCCAACTATTCTATAGTTGCGCTGGGCACGCATTTCACTCTTCAATGTTCAAGTCTAGTTTCTATTTAGTCTGTAGTTAGTAGGTAGAGTTAAAAACGATGGCGGTTTAGCGCTTGAAGAAGTATTTGGTGTGATATGTGAAGTGCTTTATATCGTCAGCTTACAATCTTTCCAAAATTCACCTTCAAATCTGAATTAAGATTTTATAACAGCAACGTTTTGTCTACACTGCTATATAGAAGTTAAACTTGGCGTCGCCAAATCAGGAAAGAGATGACAATTAGACTCGTTAGATAAATTCTAGGGATCAAATGTAACGATTACATTACCAACCAATAAGTCAGAGAACGCACTAACCAACAGGTAGTGTCGTTAATAATCTGAACTACGACGTCTATGTTGGCTCAGACATTTCCTTAAAATTGTTCTCATAGAAATTTGCTAATCAAATGCTTCGGTCGGCCCTTGTAAGGAGAAAATGAAAAATAAGACCAAAAATGAACTGGAGATTTGATCGCAACGGGAAAAAGATGTAGGAACGCTGTGAATCTCGATTCAGACCGAAAACGATGGTTAACTTTGACTGCCTCATGTGTCGCAAGACGCACGAGCTTCTAAGTCTAAGTAAGTTACAATCTTTCAGGTATTAATGAACTATAATCGAATGCTGCTAAGAGGATAGCACGGTGGCTAAGTGGTAAACCTGGGTTTGCCGGTTCGAGTCCAGTTAGTTCCACAGAAACACTTTCATCAAAATCCACACCTAACCTTGTGTTTAACCTCCTAGAGAGTATGTAAATAAAATACAGATAATATCCGACACAGACGTTTGTTTGTCCTTCGTGAATGCCATGCATGTGATGTTTGTCATATTAAAGATCCTTTATATATGTCAACGTACATACACACACGAATAAAAACACACGTGGACACATTGCTTATTTAAACATGTATATTCTTAAGCAGCATTTGTGAATATATACGCGATCCAATTGCGAAAGGAAAGTACGGGTACTTTAACGAAATTGTAAGCAACACAAATATTAAAAATAACAGACGTTTTATAAAATACAATAATGCTTAATTTAGTATTTACAAATGTTAAATATAGAAAATAATAAGAAAATCCTAATATTCCGTTGTTATATAAGAAGTAATTATCTGCATAAGATCAATGAACATATATGTTTTATTTATATATTTTATTTATAGTTTATTTTTAAGTATGATATTGATATCATTTTAAATTAAGTTAAAGGATAGATGCGTTTACTCTTGTTAAACAATGGATAGTCTCGGTAAAGGTGGCTGCGCCGAAAGTCTATTGTGATGCAAATATTGTTGAAGTGGCATTGCTTGGATCCAGTAGCGAGATGAAGTCCAGGACGACTGGTAACAATATCGGGATAAGTAGAGAGCAATTCTTAAGTTTCATCCTGTGTAATCAGTCTTTTGAAAAACTTTGACTCATCTTCTTGGCACATCTTAACATTCATCCTCAAGCACTCGACGCCTTCTTGCTTCTAGAAAAGTGTGAGCAATCTAGGACTCCATTTGGCAGACACCTTATGCATATGCAAATAGTCATGAATGATAGTTTCCACAGACCCTGCACTAATCTTGACCTCTTGACGAATAGAAATGCGTTGATCTTCCAAAATGGTAGCCTCAACTTGACGGGTAGATGCCTCATCAATGGCAGAAGATTGATGACAAGGTCTGGTAGCTGTTTCATCATACTACCAGCCATGTTTGAATTCACCAATATCGCATCATAACCATAATTTTTTTTCATTTCATCAAAAGTCTCTTTTGGTGTGCGTCCTTTCAAATACAAAAATAAACGGATTACTGCGCGACACTCAACTGGCTACATTTTACACCTAACTCAGTTAAAACACCTGTAAATCAGAAACCACGATCAGTTCAGAGTTGTTTTCTGCGACATAACCCATACAGATATAATTCATTACACATGCTTAATTTCATCTAGAAATCTTGAAGTGGGTAAGGGGCATTACTTAATGAACGCCCCTAGTATATATATATATATATATATATAATTTTAATACCTACAGAGATCGATGTTTCATGCTAACGCAATCTTCAGTGCAGGAAGTTAATTCTCAACGGTCGGCGGGCGCGAACCCTGATCCCAAATCGCCATATATATATATATATATATATATATATATATATATATATATATATATATATATACATATTTATTTATATATATATATATATATATATATATATATATATATATATATATATATATATATATACATACGTATACATATACATATATATATATAATAGGCATGAAACCACATGCTGCTCTCCTAAGTAATTGAACTGCGTGCGTCAGGATTCTATTGACTACATATAAAATAGGATCGTAACACATTTTCTAGCTACATTATTTAAAATAAAATGAAAAATAAAAAAAACATCAATTTAAAACTGATTTTCGTTTATAATTAATTATCGTAGTGAATGAATTTATCATTCTGTTTTTATTTAAATCTTTCGAACGGATTAAAAAAGGAAAATTTCACAGAATTGAGAAAACCGTTTTCTATTTCCGTAACAAAGGCGGTAATGTTGAAAAGAAAGATAAGCCAATTTTAAGGAAATCCTATTATATCCGATTACAAAGACGTGATAAATTAAATATACGTTTTTCGACGATTTTTATTTTTATTTTCTATATATTTATTCACACAACCTCGTGCATGTACACATTGAGAAGCACATACGAAGGACGTTAACAAGCTAGACACTAAAACGCGAAAATGTATACACTGTACAGAGTAATTTAAGGAATGAGTGGTAATCGAGGATATATGTGCCCAAAGGAGCAGAAGGTATGGGTCTTTCAGAGATAGAACGTAAACATCGAGCCACAATTGTGAGCACTTGCAAATATTTGATTAGCTTAAACTTTATTATGGTATGTCAACATCAAGAAACACGAGTCAGTAGAACGACCTCAATCACACAACTGGTCAAACATTTCGGACAAGACTGTCTGAAAAATGAGACAGAAACACCAAACAAGCCAGCCACTGAAGATGCCCAAAAGAGCCGCCAGAAGCACACCACGACCTTCCACAATAGAAAACGGGAAGAATGAGCAAACCAACAACGTGCCAAATATTTCCTGGATGAATTCTCCTGGAATATACAGATAAGGTAGGCTCTGTAGACTGGCTAAAAAGAGGATCGCTCCACTATGATCAGGAAACGATGATAATGGCTGCCCACGATCAACACTTGGTGACCAATTCTTTTAAGAAGAGTACTCGTCTCAGTAACGACAAGTGCAGGTTCTGCGACACAGAAGTAGAGAGTGTGAGCCACTTTACATCTAGTTGTAAGGTTCTGCTGGAGGACGGCTACTATACAATGCGACAATGGAATGTGTAAATATCTCTACAAGACCATCTGCAAAAATTTGAATATCCAGTGTAGCAGCAAGTCATGGGAACATATAACAGAAATAACTCTTGGAAATAAGTCATACACTATCAACTATGACTGTCCAACCCCTACAGCAACATATCTAGGAAATAGAGACTATTAAACCAGACATAGCAATATGGGACAAGACGGAAAGAGTAGTCATCCTTGTTGAAGTCAGTGTCCCTAATAATGCTGGTTTAAACAGATCTGTGGGGGAAAATTAACTAAATACGAAAGTAGACAGAAAAAAAACTGGAACCTTAAAAAGATCTTCATTATTACAGTAATCATAGAAGCAACCGGGGTCACGAAAAAGAATTTCAAAAACTACTTGGTGAATATACCCGGTGAACCAAGTGCAAGTCAGATACAAACAATTGCACTTAAAGCGACGTTTAAAATCATCAAAGTATCTATCAGTTGGAGTCTTGAAATAAGCGGGTGAATCTGTAGCATCTGTTTGGATGCTCTATCTTTAGCAATAACAGAAAGATTTTTTTTTTAAAGTGTATATAAATATACTAGACATATCGGTATCCCGTTGGTTGACAACCACCCCTATATATTCTACTTTGATTTCATTCAAAATTTTATATATATGATATTAAATTAAATTTTAAATTTTTACCTACGTACGACGTCGTTTCAAGTTTACGACTCTCATCAGCGCAGACAAATAATAATCTCGGACGGTCACAGGGCGCAAACCGAGTTTATAGAGACCCCCTGTAATCTGTAAGCGTTCGCTTTAATCCGTTAGGCCACGGGAGATTGTCACGTGATAACAAGGAAATTAAGTTATATTTTTACTGAAAGTGGCGAGTATAAATATCAAGACATTCGATAGGATTCAACGGGAGAGCAGGAGTCTTGAACTGGGGATTGTAGATGAATGATTATTTGTTTAATCTTTCCAACCGTGCTCTTACTTAAAGTTTACTTCAAAAAGCTTCTAATAATATGAATTATATTCTTAATATTTTACTTACGTATGTCATCACCGCGGGGAATCTATTTGGTGAAATTATATGATGTTGCATATACTTTCTATTCTTAATATATACCAAATTTTCAAAGCTCGATCGTTGTAAACATATAACAACATAGCATATATACATACACCATATTTGGTACAATTAAGGATCCGTTTCGTTCAACAGAAGAACAACCAATATGTATATGTCTATCACATATCGTTCTTCCATTGACTCATCAATAAACAAAAAAGTTCTCAATCAGAACCAAATACTTAGCGATGCAACAAACAGGAATATAAAAAAACAAAACAAATCACATCGAATTGATCTGCATTAAGAGAACTATTTCGAAATCTCTTCATAGATACAGCAAATACCTTTGTATATTTTCTCATAGAGAACTTTCTGCTTTTTTTATGAGTCCATGGTAGAATGATCCGGGATTGACATACATATATCTGTTAAACGTAGGAGATCCTTAATTGTTCCAAAGTGTTCGGTTTTGGAAGAGTAATTAAAAAAATGAATAACATCCTGGTCGTTGTATTGTAGTTTATATATATATATATATATATATATATATATATATATATATATATATATATATATATATATATATATATAGATATATATATATATATATATATATATGTGTGTGTGTATGTATATGTATATATGTATATATATATACATGTGTAATTGTCTGTATATATATATATATATATATATATAAATATATATATGCAAGATCCAAACACAGTTTGTTGATTACTTTCGACTGCTCGTGTAAATTAGCCGCCGACTCGCTATTTACAAAGTTAAATTCCTCCTAAAATATTATGGCCGAGGGGTTAACGCTCTTGACTGCGAATCAGTGGCGATTTGTGATCGGAGTTCGAGCCCGCCGACCGTTGAGAATTAACTTCCTGCACTGAAGATTGCGTTATCATGAAACATCGATGTATGTATGGAATAAGTAATTAATATATAAATATATATATATATATATATATATATATATATATATATATATAAATCATATTTATACTGTTTACCGGCTTCATCAGTTGTTTTCCAACCAACCTAGAACGTTTGTACATCTTTAATTATTGCCTGGTTTATAAAACAAATACTAATTATTATCTCAATGACAAGTAACCATTGAAAACAACAGACACTGTATAACTTTTTATCTTGGGATCAAACTATGTTTCTTCGTGGAACAACGAACAAAGGAAACATAATAAATGAATACAATCTTGATTATTTATATTTAATACTTTCTGCATCCATGAGTAAATATCAAGATCTAAAGATCATTATGTTGTGAGCAGATTTGTACGACATAAAGGCCGAAACTCTGTTCCGATTTTTATTTTACCCCCGTTTGAAAATGGAGGCTAATTAAAACAAAATTAGCGAATGAGCATGTAAATCAACCAGCGCGTTAACCGCTGCAACGTATGTATGCTTTCAGAAAAATTAGCAAACACGTAGAAAATAAAAAAAACAAAAAACAATTGTCATGAAGTGTTATATTCAAAAACGTATTTACTACAAACATACAACACACACACAGTCACACACACACACAAACACACACACACACATATAT
>OY744515.1:147518865-147606365 GCA_963556195.1 Sepiola atlantica | reverse complement strand
ATTTAACCTTTGTATTACACATACACTCTCAGTGTACATTGCTCAGCAATTATCCAAACTTGCTACTACGGCCACGCTGTCAGCCTAAATTGGCAGGAAATAATCCAACCATGGTCCAACGGCAACACTCTCAGTATAAATTGACCAGCAATTATACAACCTTGCTAAAACGGCAACACTCTCAGTATGAATTGACAAGCAATTATCCAACCTTGGTACAACGGTAACACTCTCAGTATAAAATGACCAGCAATTATCTAACCATGGTACAAAGACCACACAATCAGTATAAATTAACCAGGAATAATCCGACCATGATACAACTGCCACACTATCAGTATAAATAAACCAGCAATAATCCGACCTTGTACAACGGCCACACTCTCAGTATAAATTGACCAGCAATTATCCAACCTTGCTACAAAGGCAAAACTCTCAGTATAAATTTACCAGCAATTATCCAACCTTCGTACAACGGAAACAAATCCCAGTATAAATTGACCAGCAATTATCCAACCTTCGTACAACAGCAGAACTCTCAGTATAAATTGACCAGCTATTATCCAACCATGGTACAACGGCCACACTCTCAGAATAAATTGACCAGAAATCATCCAAACTTGCTACAACGGACACGCTATCATTATAAATTTAACAGCAATTATCATACCTTGCTACAAAAGCCACACTACAACTATAAATTGACCAGCAATTATCCAACCTTCGCACAACGGCAACACTATCAGTATTAATTGACCAGAAATTATCCAACCATTGTACAACTGCAATACTCTCAGTATACATTGACCAGCAATTATCTAACCTTGTACAACGGCAACACTCTTAGTGTCAATTGACGAGCAATTATCCAACCTTGTATAACGCCAACCTTCATAGTATAAATTGACGAGCACTTATCCAATCTTGTACAACGGACATACTCTAGGTATAAATTGACGAGCAATTATCAAAACTTGTACAACAGCAACAATCTCTGTATGAAATTACCAGCAATTATCCAACCTTGTACGACGGAAACACTCTCAGTATAAATTGACTAGCGATTTTCAAACCTTGTACAACGGCAAACAATCTCAGTATGAATTGACGAGCAATTATCTAACCTTGTACAACGGTAACAATCTCAGTATAAATTGACCAGCAATTATCCAACCTTGTACAACGGTAACACTTTAAGTATAAATTGACAACCAATTATCCAACCATGGTACAACGGCAACACTTTCAGTATAAATTGACCAGCAATTATCCAACCTTTTACGACGGAACCACTCTCAGTATGAATTCACGAGCAATTATCCAAACTTGTACAACAGCAACACTCTCAGTATAAATTGACCAGCAATTATCCAACCTTGCACAACGGCAATAATCTCAGTATAAATTGACGAGCAATTATCCAACCTTGTACAACGGCATCCATCATAGTATTAAATTGATCAGCAATTATCCAACCTTGTACAGCGGCAACACTCTCAGTATTAATTGAAAGGCAATTATCCAAGCTTGCTACAAAGGAAACACTCTCAGTATAAATTGCCCAGCAATTATCCAACCTTCGTACAACGGCAAAACTCTCAGTATAAATTGAACAGAAATTATCCAACCTTCGTACCACGGCAGAACTCTCAGTATAAATTTACCAGAAATTATCTAAGCTTGCTACAACGGCAACACTATCCCTATAAATTTACCAGCAACTATCCAAACTTGCTACAACAGCCACACTACCACTATAAATTGACCAGCAATTATCCAACCTTCGGACAACGGCAATACTCTCAGTATCAATTGACCAGCAATTATCCAACAATGATACAACGGCAACACTATCAGTATAAATTGACCAGCAATTATCCAACCATTGTACAACCGCAACACTTGCAATAGGAATTCACCAGCAATTATCCAACCTTGCGACAACGGCAAAACTCTCAGTATGAATTGACCAGCAATTATACATCCTTGCTACAACGGAAACACTCTCAGTATGAATTGACCATTAATTATTTAACCTTGTAAAACGGCCACACTCTCAGTATGAATTGACCAGTATTTATCCATCCTTGCTACAACGGAAACACTCTCAGTATGAATTGACCAGCAATCATCCAACCTTATACAATAGCAACACTCTCAGTATGAATTGACCAGCACTTATCCATCCTTGCTACAACGGTAACACTCTCAGTAAGAATTGACCAGCAATTATCCAACCTTGTACTACGGCCACATTCTCACGGAGAATTGACCAGCACTTATCGATCTTTGCTACTACGGAAACACTCTCAGTAAAAATTGACCAGCTATAATCCAACGTTCGTACAACGGCAACACTCTCAGTATAAATTGACCAGCACTTTTCCATCCTTGCTACAACTGCAACAATCACAGTATGAATTGACCAGCAATAATCACTCTTTGCTACAACGGAAACACTCTCAGTAGGAATTAACCAGCAATTATCGACTCTTGCTACAACGGAAACACTCTCAGTATGAATTTACCAGCAATTATCATACCATTGTACAACGGCCACACTCTAAGTATCAATTGACCAGCAATTATCAATCCTGGCTATAACGGATACACTCTCAGTATAAATTGACCAGCAAATATCCAACAATGGCACAACGGCCGACCTCTCAGTAGGAATTGACCAGCAATTATCCATCCTTGCTAAAACGAAAACACTCTCAGTATTAATTAGCCAGCAAATATCCATCCTTGCTACAACGGAAACACTCTCAGTAGGAATAGACCAGCAATTATCATATGTTGCTACAACGGAAACACTCTCAGTATGAATTGACCAGCAATTATCCATCCTTGCTACAACAAAAAACCTCTAAGTATTATCCAACCATGGTACTACGGCCAACCTCTCAGTATGAATTTACTAGCAATTATTCATCCTTGCTACAACGGCAACACTCTCATTATGAATTGACCAGCAATTATCCATCTTCGCTACAACGGAAAAACTCCCAGTATGAATTTACCAGCAATTACCCATCTTTGCTACAACGGAAACACTCTCAGTATGAATTGACCATTAATTATTTAACCTTGTAAAACGGCCACACTCTCAGTATGAATTGACCAGTATTTATCCATCCTTGCTACAACGGAAACACTCTCAGTATGAATTGACCAGCAATCATCCAACCTTATACAATAGCAACACTCTCAGTATGAATTTACCAGCAATTACCCATCTTTGCTACAACGGAAACACTCTCAGTATGAATTGATCAGCAATTATCTATCCTTGCTACAACGGAAACACTCTCAGAATACATTGACCAGGAATTATCCAACCTTGTACAACGGCAACACTCTCAGTATGAATTCACCAGCAATTAGCCAACCTTGTACAACGGAAAAACTCTCAGTATAATATGACCAGCAATTATCCGACCCTGGCACAACGGAAACACTGTCAGTATGCATTGACCAGCAATTATACATCCTTGCTACAACGAAAACACTCTCACTATGAAGAAACTTGCAGTTATCCCTCTTATCTACAACGGAAACACTCTCAGTATAAATTGACCAGCAATTATCAACCTTGTAAAAAGGCCACACCATCAGTAGGAATTGACCAGCAATTATCCAACCTTGTACAACGGCAACACTCGAAGGGAGAATTGACCAGCAATTATTTATCCTTGCTACAACGGAAACACTCTCAGTGTTAATTGACCAGCAATTATGCAACTTTGTACAACGGCCACACTCTCAGTATGAATTCACCAGCAATTAGCTAACCTTATACAACGGAAAAACTCTCAGTATGAATTGACCAGCAATTATCCAACCATGGCACAACGGAAACACTGCCAGTATGCATTGACCAGCAATTATCAACCTTGTAAAAAGGCCACACTATCAGTAGGAATTGACCAGCAATTATCCAACCTTGTACAACGGCAACACTCGAAGGGAGAATTGATCAGCAATTATTTATCCTTGCTACAACGGAAACACTCTCAGTGTTAATTTACCAGCAATTATGCAACTTTGTACAACGGCAACACTCTCAGTATGAATTCACCAGCAATTAGCCAACCTTGTACAACGGAAAAACTCTCAGTATAATATGACCAGCAATTATCCGACCCTGGCACAACGGAAACACTGTCAGTATGCATTGACCAGCAATTATACATCCTTGCTACAACGAAAACACTCTCACTATGAAGAAACTTGCAGTTATCCCTCTTATCTACAACGGAAACACTCTCATTATAAATTGACCAGCAATTATCAACCTTGTAAAAAGGCCACACCCTCAGTAGGAATTGACCAGCAATTATCCAACCTTGTACAACGGCAACACTCTCAGTATGAATTGACCAGCAATTATCCATCCCTGCTACAAGGGAAACACTCTTAGTATGAATTGACCAGCAATTATCAATCCTTGCTACAGCGGAAGCACTGTCAGTATGAATTGACCAGCAATTATCAATCCTTGCTACAGCAGAAGCACTGTCAGTATGAATTGACCAGCAATTATCCATCCTTGCTACAACGGCCACACTCTCAGTATGAAATGACCAGCAATTATCTAACCTTGTGCAACATCAACACTCTCAGTATGAATTGAACTTCAATTATCCATCCTTGCCAAAACCGCAACGCTCTAAGTATAAATTGACCAGCAATTATGTATCCTATCTACGACGTAACCACTCTCAGTATACATTTACCTCCAGTTATCCATCCTTGCTAAAACGGAAACACTCTCAGTATGAATTGACCAGCAATTATCCAACCATGGTACAACGGCAACACTCTCAGTATTAATTCACCAGCAATTATCTAACCTTTTACAACGGTCACACTCTCAGTATGAATTGACCAGCAATTAATCAATCCTTGCGACAACGGCAAAACTCTCAGTATAAATTGACCAGCAATTATACATCTTTGCTACAACAAAAACACTTTCAGTATGAATTGACTAGCAATTATTTAACCTTGTAAAAACGGCCACACTCTCAGTATGAATTGACCAGTATTTATCCATCCTTGCTACAACGGAAATACTCTCAGTATGAATTGACCAGCAATTATCCAACCTTATACAATGCCCACACTCTCAGTATGAATTGACCAGCTCTTATCCATCCTTGCTACAACGGAAACACTCTGAGTAGGAATTGACCAGCAATTATCCCACCTTGTACAACGGCCACACTCTCACAGTGAATTGACCAGCAATTATCGATCCTTCCGACAAGGGAAACACTCTCAGTATAAATTGACCAGCAATTATCCAACCCTGTAACAACGGAGACAGTCTCAGTATGAATTGACCAGCAATTATCAACATTGTACAACGGCCACACCCTCAGTAGGAATTAACCAGCAATGATCCAACCTTGTTAAACGGCAACACTCTCAGTATGAATTGATCAGCAATTATCGATCCTTGCTACAATGCAAACACTCTCAGTATGAATTGACCAGCAATTATCTAACCTTGTACTACGGCAACACTCTCAGTATAAATTGAACAGCAATTTCCATCCTTGATAAAACGGCAACGCTCTCAGTATAAATTGACCAGCAATTATCCATCTTATCTACAACGGAAACACTATCAGTATAAATTGACCACCAATTATCCATCCTTGCTACAACGGAAACACTCTCAGTATGAATTAACCAGCAATTATCCAACCATGATACAACGGCAACACTCTCAGTATAAATTGACCAGCACTTATCTATCCTTGCTACAACGGCAACACTCTCAGTATGAATTGACCAGCAATTATCCAACCTTGTACAACGGCAACACCTTCAGTAGGAATTGACCTGAAATTATCCATCCTCACCACAAGGTAAACACTCAGTATGTATTGACCAGCAATTATCCATCCTTGGTACAACGGAAACACTATCAGTATAAATTGACCAGCAATTATCTATCCTTTCTACAACGGAAGCACTCTCATTATGAATTAACCAGCAATTATCTAACCTTGTACAACGGCCACACACTCAGTATGAATTGACAAGCAATTATCACAACATGGTACAACGGCAACACTCTCAGTAGGAATTGACGAGCACTTATCCAACCTTTTACAACGGCAACACTCTTAGTAGGAATTGACCAGCAATTATCCATCCTTGCGACAACGGAAACACTCTTAGTATGAATTGACCAGCAATTATCTATCCTTGCGACAACGGCAACACTCTCAGTATTAATTGACCAGCAATTATACATCCTCGCCACAACGGAAACACTCTCACTATGAATTGACCAGCAATTATTTAACTTTGTACAACGGCGACACCCTCAGTATGAATTAACCAGCGATTATCGATCCTTGCTACAACGGCAACACTCTCAGTATGAATTGACCAGCAATTATCCATTCTTGCTACAACGGAAACACTCTCAGTATGAATTGCCCAGCAATTATCCAACCTTGTACAACGGCCACACTCTCAGTATGAATTGACCAGCAATTATCTATCCTTGCTACAACGGCAACACTCTCAGGGAGAATTGACCAGCAATTATTTATCCTTGCTACAACGGAATCACTCTCAGTGTTAATTTACTAGCAATTATCCAACCTTGTACAACGGAAACACTCTCAGTATAATTTTACCAGCAATTATCTAACCATGTTACAACGGCCACACTATCAGTATAAATTGACCAGCAATAATTCGACCATGGTATAACGGCCACACTCACAGTATAAATTGACCAGTATTAATCCAACCATCGTACAGCGCACAATTGACCAGCAATTATCAATCCTGGCTATAACGGATACACTCTCAGTATAAATTGACCAGCAGTTATACAACCTTGATTATTTAATAGAAGGAAAAAACTTGAAATAAAACATTTTCCCACTCCTAAATTGTTCACTGGTAAATTGCGATTTTACTTTGTTCGAATCTATATCTGTAGTAAAAGATTCAAGGTTGTCTCAATTGGAAGAACCTCGTCTTGTTCAAGCATTCCAACTCGGCATTATTAAGTACCATAAGCTGTTTAACAACATCTGTGAACAGATCTAAAGGCTTTTCATTTCTAAGTTCATAGTTATAATCTATGAACCCAACGTATATTTTTGTATCTAGCAAAGCATATATTTTGTTTGTATGATCAATATGTCTATCTAGTGAAGGTACAAATAGGTGTATTTTCCAAACATTGTTTGAAAAATAAACTTGTGATCGTCATGTGCAAGCAAAACAGTAATTGAATAAAACATATAGACAGACTGTATTTAAATTCACAAATCCTATTGTCTAATTCATTTCAATTAATACGGACATTTTTCTTGTTTTGGTTTTATCATTTTTTACTCTCTAAATCATAATTAAAATACGTGCTAATACGTTTCCAGAATATTTAGTATTCATTGTGTGATAGTTCAATTATATTGCTTTCTTTATTGATTTTGAAATATATCGACTCAATTTGTATATTTCAATTCATTGAGAACATCATTATTTATTTGTTTAGTTATTATTTATAGTTGTAGCTGCCACCACAGGTGGAAGTACCTAAGGTTTCAGCAGATTTCCAGTAATATTTTGTCGATCACAGCTCTAACTTACTTTGCATTCTCACAGCAGCCGTTATTCATTAATTTCGCAAACGTTATCAAACGTGTGTTGGAATTTGAGTGGCAACGTTGAGTCTTGTCAGTACTGAAATGGGTAATTCTGCCCCTGTTTATTACTCCAAAACGAACACACACATACACACACACACGCATATATATATATATATATATATATATATATATATATATATATATATATATATATATATATATATATATATATATATATACATACATATATATTTATTCATATTTATTTATATATATATATATATATATATAGTAAGTTATAAAACTATATTTATGGCAATCACGCTACACAGAGGCTCCTGCGTTTCATTCCCGGGGGGAATCTTCAGCCTAAAATGGGATTCCCCCGGGGATGAAACGCGGGAGCCTCTGTGTAGCTTGATTGCCATAAATATATTTTCCTAACTTACTACCTAGCTCTACTTGCGTATCGATCACTGTTGAAGTAAATACTGAAAATTGATACATAAAAAAATATATCTCCTTATGAAATTTTTATGTTAATACATGAAATACTATATATATATATATATATATATATATATATATATATATATATATATATATATATATAGTGCCACTCAAATACCGGAAAAAAGCAACATATTTATGTATAACATTTGAGAAATTAATAAAAAACGGCTGCTGTGAGAATGCATATTAAAAGAGAATCCAAAAAAGGAGTAGTAATTTATTTTTATGTCGCCTTCAAACTCTTTAAAATAGTCTAAAGAAACTGAAATTATGGGGAATCATATATATAAAGTTTGTTAATATATTTCGTTGTACAGTGTAAACTCCTTAACTAAAGAATCTTGAATCGACACTCGTCGATTCAAGATGGCGAACCTCTAAGGGTTGCACGTGAGTTTAAAGTTTTTCTTCTTCCATGTCAAAATTCATTGTATTTTTTTCAAATTAAGAAACTTATGCACTTTTTCTGAAAAACTTGAGGGGAAAAGATCCAATATTGATGGAAACGATTCGTAAAATAATTCAAAGAAAACAACAAAATTATTTAGGTATTCGCTAACGTTTCGTCTTTATTTCAAGACTTCCTCAAAATAATTGATTTGAAGAAAAAAATACAAGTACAATATTTGACAAATATTTGGTGTACGTAACATACCCGTTAGAATTTGAAATGTGTAAGGTTTTTGTTTTGGAATGTCTTTGTTTTTTGTTTATTCAACACATTGTTGTTTTAATTAAAAAAATGTTGTGCGATTTTGAAGTGAAATACTGTTTTTTTTTCTATTTTTTGAACGAACCATGACCGTTAGAATTCAACATATTTTATGCTTTTATGAGCTGAAATTTCTTTTATTATCGATATAATGCACACATATGTGTTGTGGATGTAGTTTAAAATTGCTAACGTGGATCAAAATTCAAGTCATGTTCTGTTAGTATAAGTTTGCTTATTAAAGGAGATATATTGTAGACGCCGTTACGTTTATTAATAGTGTTAGAGTTTGTAATGAGTGCTGATTCAAGAAATTTTCGGCGTGATTTATTAACAATTAATTTAATGAGTCCAGCTTTTCTAAAATTAACAGAATAACCATGTTGTAATGCATGAGAGAATAGTGCATTGAGAGAATTGTTATTTTTCATATCTCTTTTATGTTTACCAAAACTTTTCTTTAGTTCACATTGAGTTTCACCAACGTATATCTGATAACACTTATTGCATGGGACAGTATGCGTACCTGCTTTAGATTAGGTTTGATTCGAAAATGGTTTGTTTGTTTTTATGTTTGTTTTATAGTTTGTTATGTAGTTTTTATTGCTGTAATCCCTAGTTTATTTAGAGTGTTGCAAATTGTGGTATTATTGGTGTGAGTAGGTGAAAGAAGATGTATGTTATATAAGACAAGGGTTCGGTGTATATGGCGTTTGCTTATTGTTTCTGGAAAATATCTGTATGAATTTTTTCTTTGCATTTAATATGAAATATGTCGGGTATTGAAATATTGTCACTGAATTTGTGATGTATTTGAATTATTCGTCTAGATGTTGTAGACAACAAGTTCTGAATGAACAGGGGAAAATACCGATTATCATGCTTGTTTTGATTTTGTAATTATGGTGTCAATACACAGATATGTACTGATTTTTATGTGTAGTTTTCCGATGCACTTCGAAGGATAGATTATTATTAGATTTTATGTCTAGAAATTGTATCGAGTTATTTTTGTTTGTTTCAATAGTTAAACTTTATGCAGAGTTCGACTGTGTTTAATTTATTTAAATATTTCCTATGAATGTGTTTTCAGGAATAAACATTAAAATGTCGTCAATATATCTAAAGTATTCAGTGTTTGAGAGTAATCTAAATTTTAATGGATCAGCTTATAGGAATTCTAAGAATAGGCAGGCTCGTACTCCACGAAAATGATTACGCATAGGGAGATCGAAACTTTGCTTGTAGAAATTATTGTTAAATTTAAAAAAAAATACGTCATGTAAGTGATAAGTTTAATTATTTCTATTAGAATGTTTTTAGGAAACGGTAGTAAATGTTGGACAACACATTCTGAATGAACAGAGGAAAATACCAATTATCATCCCTGTTTTTATTTTGTTATTATGGTGTCAATAAACATGTATGTATTGGTTTATGTGTGTAGTTTGCGATACACTTCGAAGGATAGATTATTATTGGATTTTATTATAATAATTGAATTTGCGAATGCACAAAACACACACGTACTATACGAACTAATAATTTACTAATTAAGAAAGAGGATCAACTCGTTCACTTATATCTGATTTTTTTATTATTAAGTAGTAGTACATTCACGGGAGTCATTTTGCAATCATTATAGTTCGTTTCATTTTCGTCTTAAATCGTACGCAGTTTTGAATTTTTAAGCTGTGAAATGTATTGATAATTACAAACACAGATTCTTTTGAATTTATTTTAACTCTTGAATTTATAAATAATGAGAAACTAAAATCTACATGTAGAACATTAGTAACCAGATTTATGAAGAGAGGAATATACTGATAACATGATGAATTCAAGGAAGACGTTTTCGACCTTTTGTTACATGCAATGCAGGGTGGATTATAATTAGGTATTCGTTCTTTGTTATGTTGTAGTGAACTTTTTACCCCGCTTTATTACACAAGAGTTACCTATTTTTTTTAAAATAGGATTTTTGAAAGATGGATTTTAGTACTGTATGCCATTGCATTTTGACATATCAATAATCGATAGATAGTAAATAAAAATAATGTATAATTCACGCAGAAGACAGAAACATAGACATATACAGACACACAAAAGTGTATGAATAAAGAAGAGAAATGCTTCCATTATTTTTTATATATTATATATTAGCATATTCCTCGTACTTCAAAAATGTCCTATATATATTGATAAGTAATAATGCGTAGTAAGAATACACATCTAAAATAAAGGTAAGTTTAAGGCCCCTAAAAAGCAATGATAGAATTGCCACAAAAACTCGTGGTAAAACAGATTAAAGTGCTCAATATTAAAAGTAAATTCGTATAAATCAGAATGGTACAACTTTGTTAACTGGTTTGAGTCTGTTTTCGGCATTCTTGCAGGATAGACCACGTAATGATTGCCAACACCCCTAAGTGAAAGTGGACTGGATTCGAACTTGCCACACCAAGGTCATCAGTCAAAGCAAAAGATCATTCCCATTGTCTGATCTAATATTTAATTTCTCACTTCGAAATCTTCTGTAAAATAGCTTTCTCAGAAATGCGAATAATCCGGTTTTATTGAGACCAAGCTATCGAGATATCCTTCCTACACTTTCAATTACATTGATGATTATTAAAAAGACGCTTGATATGAATACGAATACGCACATGACTATTTATATATTCGGTCGCTTTGCACGACCATTGGGATACGAAATGTGATTAATGTTCCAACAGTAAAAATCATCGGTTCAATCTTTTCCAGGTCAAATCGAGTTGAAGAACGTCTTTCAGTTACGGTTAGTAGACGAAGATAAGCGAAGCAAATATTTCAGGCTCATAAAATAACATTAGAAAAATCAGAGAATTATTAAATAATGAAAAAAAGATATTTTCGATAAGATGAGGATCCACATGATGCATGTTTATACCAACACAAACACACTTAATAACACAATGATATAGGCACGTGATATACACACGTGACACGAGAACACGCACATGGGAAACATGGTGAAATTGTAACCAATAGCCTTGGTGACTATATGTGTTTATTGGTTTTAGAATTAGTCGTTGTAGTAGTGGTATTGACATTTTATTTCATCGCTGACATTCCTGGTAACTTATAATGGATCATGGTAAACGTTGTGAAATAAAGACAAAGCACACGGGGTTAGATAAACAACCTATATATTAAAGAAAAGATATGTACAGAGAACAAGAGAAATGGTATATCAGTCCTGACTGCCAGGGTACACCGGAGTTCAATCCAATTACGAGAAACCTAAATAATTCTACTATTTTATTAGGAATGGAAGAGTTCACCTGTTCGTCATATAGATACGGCACCATTACAGTAAACACACATGCTTCAAAGTTATTCCCCTTGTTGATAATTGGCTTTAACACTAGATAGTGTTTATATAACATAATTATTATTGGTGATGTAACAACATGGATTAACAATTTTTAAAAGCATCGGTCGTATAAAAGCGTTTAGCTTAAAATGAGCAAAGCGTGTTTTTGTCCACCCTCCGTATGAAAGACATCCACGAGAGAACATGTATATTTCTATATGGTGCAAGGGACATTTTCATTTACTATTTGATTGAACAGCACGTGACGTTCAACGTTCGTATGAGGTCTAATGTATTTCTTATTTAGCGTTCATAGATCTATCTATATTACTTATTGTGTTCATTTTCATGTCGACTGTTTAACACGAGTTTTGATGTCTGTTCGGCGTGAATAATATAACGCCGGCTTCTCTAACAAATGTTAAATGCATATGTTAACGATGTTCTTATCTATTTTTCTTTACGATCACGTGCGTCGTATACTTGATAAAATAACACGAACTGGCTTGTTGCAACGTGTACGAGAATACAATATTGCGAATACGTGCATATCAATTCGAAAATTGGATATTAAATATGTCATAAATACACAAACACACACACACACACACACACACACACACACACACACACATATACATATATATATATATATATATATATATATATATATATATAAATAAATTACTTAAACAGTATTACGGCAATCAACCAAAGTTTTGATGCTACCACATCTCTTAAAAAACGAACAAAAAAGAGATGTGGTAGCATCGAAACGTTGGTTGATTGCCGTAAAGCTGTGATATTGTTCATGTAATTTTATGCTTTACTTTATATTGAGCACTCTTGAAAATATCGGTTTATGCTCGATTTAGTAACATATTTGAACTTCATCAATATATATATATATATATATATATATATAAAATTAATATAATAATATATATGAATGTGTATATCTTTTTTCTTTAATGATTTCTTATTTCCTGACGCGTAGGAATACAAAATGTCTTTAAAAATGTTCTCTTTCTAAATGAACAGAATTTTCGAACTTTCTCTCCGGCCTTCCCCAGTATATATATATATATATATATATATATATATATATATATATATATATATATATATATATATATTATATATATATGTCTGGACTCACCTATATTTTGAGCACTTTCTCCACACTGCTCCCACGCAAAGAGTTTTCTTCACATCCTACAATTCCTTTGACTTCTTTTCAACGGAAATTAACCACCGGACAATCTGCATATATTTTTCACGGAATTTTTCTTTTCATTCACTGCGTTTTTTTAACAAAAAATCCTTTAATAATAATTTTCATATTTTTCAAATATTTGAACTTTGTTTTTTTCGAAAGCCAACCTATCCATCTGTATTTCTCCTCTGATGATAAGATTCGATCTTTGAAAAGCCTTGGCTTAAGGAAAGAATAATAAACACTAGTTTATTACTGAATACACCTTGCATTGAACAATTGAAATTTGAAATAAATTTGGTCAATCGTCGCATATTTATCACTCTTTTTTCTTCTCTCGCTCTCTCTCTCTCTCTTTCTCTCTCTCTCTCTCTCTCTCTCTATATATATATATATATGGAGTAGTTTCGAGTTAATGTCTTACCAACAAACACCCACAAAACATACAATGCGTAATTTTATATATGCATATATATGTGTATATCTCTATTGGGATAAAGTATGTATCTTTATTTATTATATGCAAACTATTCACTTCTAAACTAATTTACAGACCATTATGAATTTTTCGATTCAGCTGCGAGGACTCAAACAACGTAATTTTTGCTATATCTAGTTTTATTTAGTTTTATGCAACGGATTGTTATGTAAAATGTCTTCTTGAACATTCCGATAATTCTGATTTTTGAGAAATTTTAACAATAGGTATCAACCTAAATCAATAAATATTCTTTAAAGTTAAATTTCTTTAGAGTATTTGTAAAAGCTTTTAGAAACATCATATGGACAAAATCTCAAATTTGAAAATTCAAATATTATAAATTTGCATTAAATTTCATCCATAATTCTTAGACGGCAATTAAGCAAGACTTATTTATTTAGTCTTAAGACAACTTATTCTAAAACTTTAAATTCTAGACATTTTATATTATCCAAATCATATAATGTATTTTTATCAAAATTGGAATAAGGATTCCTGATATAATGTTAATGGCCGTTACATCTTCATTTTAAATTAAAACGTGTTCCATAACTGTTCTCTTCGTAGAAATACTGTTTGTTTCTTAGTAGTTGAATGACTAAACCCCTTTGTGGCGAAAAATAATTACATTCAACAGTCAGTCTTCGTCGCAGTTTGCTTAGTCTGTTAATATACTTTCTCTTATCCGGTGTGTAAGCTCAGGAGGGAGATTACTCGCCTTACATGCAAGTGAGTCGGGTTTCAAATCCTGAGTTCGGATATGTTCTAGTGATGAGTCTCAAAAGAGGGAGAATCTCGAGTCTAGGACTTTCCGTCTGTGGCTTACATAGTTTGTGTTTGCTGTGACGTTGTATGACTGTGGAATTAATTATATAAATCATTTCACACAAAATCCCATATATATATATATATATATATATATATATATATATATATATATATATATGAGATATTTTGTGAAATGATCTATATAATTATTATATATATATACATATACAAATATATATATATATATATATATATATATATATATATATATATATATATATATATGTATGTATATATCTATCTATCAGAAAGAATCGGACGACTTAACGGCAACCATGAGAGATCTCGACATAAAAAAAATGAATAAAAGTCTGCTAAAATATTTAGATTAAAAAGAATACTTTATTTATTTGAAAATAACATCTCGCATTGTGTAATCTGGTTTTCTATCTAATTTCATATTTATTTTCACTAAAATGTAGCTTGAGTACTTTCAATATATATATACTATTTGTTTTTGTTTATTATCTATGTACGTTTCGTTCTTTATAATCGGGGCTCATGGACATAGAGAGATCGCTATTAATTACTGGTCGCGCGATTCGAAACCCTGTGCTGAAAGTAATACTTTTAACACTTTATTCAGCGGCTTTGACGTCAAGAGAGCGTTCTACTTAATGAAAGGAACGAACTATATATATAGCTAGCAACGTCACGCTGTGTTAATACTACACTTACAGTGTCCCTCTAGAGGGATTTATATGAGCTACAAATAATAAATGTTTGTTTTTGTGTATTTCTATGTACGTATACATTTCGTTTTTTATAATCATCAACATAGATATATGACTATTCACTACTGGTCGCGCGATTTGAAACCCAGAGCTGAAAATATTTTACACCTCAAACCTCGACATCTAGAACCACTCGGATCCACAGAATAGCTAAATAAACAGTGATATATATATATATATATATATATATATATATATATTATATCGTTATCTTACTTTCCTATTATATATATTATATATCGATGTATAGGATTCACTGTAAAACTAATTTACTGATCATTATTTTTAATGGATCTTAGAAGATATATTCTACACCACACGGTAAATCACATGGGCACGTCATGTTTTTGTGTAAATGTGACCATTTAGTGGGTGTGCACCCCAATACTCGCTTGTCTTTTAAAACAGTTTTGGAATATATTCAATACAAACATATTAATAGAATAAAGAATAACTCAACATCCAATTTGGAGGTTTTTTTCCGAAACGATTCGATTACGTAAGCGTCAATATGTATGTGCCGATTAAACTCCTGAATGTATCAATTATCATTATAGATTCTGAGATACGGATTCAAAGCAACTTGCTGTATAACGTGGCCACTATTTGTTTTGAAAATTTCACCTTTTTGCCTTCCAAACGGCACATTAGCAAACAGGCAATGAAAACAAGCGATAAAAAGTCCCTAACAAATTAGATAAACATTACTTAATTAGAAACTTTAAAATATGTGTCACTTACATGATGGATAGAGTATTAATATGTATCTTATCTATCTCGCAATTCTGCTCAAAATTTTTTACATATTGCTTATATTTGTCCAGGAACGTGTATTATATATATATATATATATATATATATATATATATATCAGGCACTTAGCCTAATCATTCCCTATGGGGATGAAATGCGGACGATTCTGTGTAGCTAAACTGCCATAAATATATTTTCATATCCTACTACCTTGCTCTACTACAGTATTGAACATTATAGATGTAAATACTGAAAATTTAGACATTATATATTATATACTTCCTTATAATATTATACGTGTATATATAATAATAGTAACGTATATACATATAAATATATATATATATATATATATATATATATATATATATATATATATATATATATATATATATATTGCATTTTTGATCATGTTCTATTAATTGTGTACCGATGTTCGATAATATAAGTGACATAGAAGAGTGTTAAATTAATGTAATTTTCCTAAAAATAAATCGAATATTAGAAGCAGTTGTCACAGCTTATCGTGTTTTGATTTGCCCGTCAATAAAGATGAAAAACAAGTACTAAAATACAAAATAATATGCGAACATTTCATCCATATTTGATTGAACGTTTTGGCGCGAAAACAAATCGTATCAAGAATTCTGCATCAGTGAATCGAATCGCAATAAAGTTCTGAATTTTTCCCTTATTTTTATGCTGCATTTTCGGCTGTGATTCTTCTAGATTCCTGCATTGTTCAAATATTACTCTTCATGTCACGTTGACCCGATATTATAAAAAATAATTACAACTCTTTATTACTTGTGTACATTTCTATATCTGCATCGCCCTGTACACAGTATCACATTTGTTTCACAGTCTATATTCATGTTCACTCGCCTTATTTACAGCTTTTATAAGAGAATACATATTAGTGAGTGTTTTTGTACGCACATTTTTTTATAAAAAGTACCAATAAGTTGAATCAATATTTGTCATATGTCTATGGCTGGCAAAAGTTAACATACAAAAGAGGGTTCTCCACGTAGCAAATATACCCTGTGAAGATAGAACGAAATAAAAACATGTTACTTCAAATTTTACCGAGTTTATGACACCTCTGTTATCGTAGATCAACACTCTCCACCAGGAAACAAGTTGATCACAATGAATAGATTCAGAAATGTTCATATTTAATTTTAAATGGTTTTCTGACTCTATAAAAAAGTTATGAAAATATTATGAGAATTAAGCTACACCAGGGCTTTCGCGTTTCATTCCCGTGTGGAATCGTCAGGCGAAATTGCATGGAGTTTAGGTTGCTGGGTGTTTTTATATATACACGTGGTGTTTAGTCGAGCTAGTTCACCACTCATATTCTTTGTCATTCTCTTAGCCAATCGTTGGGCATATCACAAACAATGATTCGGTAAATTTTACTTTCTATTTCCTCTTCTATTGTCCTGTTTCCTATAGGGTAGCCGATCCTTGTTTCTTTGTTTTGTCGAAATAATTGGTGACCTTATTTTAACACGTGCTTGCTTGTATTTATATTTTAGGTTTGAAGTTAGTTTAGTTTTTTATTTATTATTTGTTCATTTGTTCATTTATTTTTTTTATTTATTATTGTTAAACTAACGTGAATTTTATTCTGTGTAAGCAGTTGTTTGCTATTTCACTTTTATAGTTTAAGAAGTTTGTGGGGTCTTTAATGTTTAGAATTTTTAATTTTTTACTTAGACATAATCTAGACGGGTCGTGTAAATTTCTACATGTACTGGCCTGTTGTATTATTTTCCATTCGATTATTGGGGAGTGTCCGCTATCTTTCACCTCCCAAAAATCGTTTTAATTCGGCGTTTTTGGTTTTATTAAATCTGCTGTTGTTGTTGTATTATCTGGTTTTACAATCCAGGGAAGTCATTATTGACCCATCATATGACAAGTTTTCAAAAAATTAATAATAATAATAAAAATATCAATAATAACGGTTAATACTTAATCAAGTAAAACTCTGTTCATGAAAACGCCATATTCAAGAAGTCTGTTCACACTTCATAGAAGGCTTGAAGAAAGGAATGGTTCCCGAAGTTTTCCTACAGACTATTTTAACACAAAAGAGAACAAAAACTCAAATTTAGATTTACTTTACTTTCCTTCTAAAACTGTCCAATGAACTCGGCACAAAATTGTAAGTTGCACGTTTATTTGTTTATTCATTCTCAGTTTTTTATTCAATATTATTATTTTTTCTCCCACTTGTGCGCTTATGATTTTCCGTTGACTGATGACACCTATATATATATATAAATATACATCTAAACATGAAGCAAACGTGGACACACTACTCTCTCTGTCTCTGTCTCTGTCTCTCTCTCTCTCTCTATATATATATATATATATATATATATATATTTATATATAATTAATAAATCAATGTTTTCATTTCAAAATGAACCCATATAAACATATGTTTCATCCCCAACCTGCAATCGTCAGTATGGTAGAAAACAATCCCTGTCAAACACATGGTTCGAATCCTGATATGAAAGTCATGTTTGACTCAATAGCCTAAGCGCATACAAATGCTCCAATGCGTATTATTTGACATGAAAAGTAAATTAACATGTAAATTGCAAACACGGCGGCTATAAAGCAAGTAGTCGAGAAAGAACTCAATAAGCGATGTTCAAAGTTAAGCATTTCGCGGAATGGTTATTGTGGTCAACTTTACCTACTGTTCTCTATTTTGCGAGACCCTTTCAATGATTATTTATAAATCAATGTATTTTTAAGAAATAAACTCATATATACACGCGTGTTTTATACAAAAATATTCAATCGTCAATTCATAAGGACACTATCCCTGCCGGTTACACGGTTCGAACCCGATAAGAAATTCATGTTTGACTCAGTAGCCGATGCGCTCACCACTGCTCTAATGCGCATTGTCTAGAAATAGAAAGTAAAGTCACATCTAAATAGCAAACACAGCGGCTAACTAGCAAGCAGTCGAGAGAGCACTCAGTCGACGTGGCACAGAGTTATGTATTGCGCAGAGTAACCACTTGTTGTCAACTTAACTTAATTTATTATTAAATATTATTTTCAAAATAAACCCATATACACATGTGTTTTATGCCAAACCTGCAATCGTCAGTATGAGAGGAGACAATCCCTGCCGGTCACACGGTCCGAACCCCGATACGAAAGTCATATTTGACTCAGTAGCCGAGGCGCGTACTAATGCTCCAACGCGCATTGTCTAGAAATGGGAAGTAAATAAACATCTAAATGCATATATATATATATATATATATATATATATATATATATATATATATATATATATATATATATATATATATATATATATATTAAATATATATATATATATATATATATAAATATATATATATATGTGTGTGTGTGTGTGTGTGTGATGATAAAATGCACAATATATCATAAAATGAAATGCTGTGAAAAAAAGATATGTGAAAAAATCGGAAGGAAAAACAAATTAGATACACGAATCAATCATAAAAAAACGATAATTTTTATTCTACCGGCTTTTCTGAAAACGTTCGTTTATCTGAACAAAACCAGTAAGGTCTGTCTTCTTTTATGATTTATTCCTTTATTAAATTTGTTTTCCTTTATTTGTTTTTTTTTTCATACACACATGTATATAGGACAGTTTGAATACGTACTAGACACTATCCTCAGGTGTCTTCGGTCTGTGTGTTCAAGGGTTTGTCAGAACAACCTGATATGAAGATGCTACACCCTACAAGTAAACCCTGACTAAATATTCAAAATAACATAGTATTCGAAGCCCAAATAAATCTCTACGGCACGTCTATATATCGGTTCATACGTGGAATGCTGCACTCGATACTTCAGCAGACGATAAATTATTGTTCTGGAATCCGGTAAGATCAAGAGATCACTCTGAAGATGCATTATGACATAGTTAACTGGTCAATCGAGGAGTGGAAAATTAATGTTCTTAACTTTTTTACTAATTAACAAATGTTGACAGGATAAGATAACCTTAATGGAGTATTTGAATATATATGTATCTCATATAGAGATCAAGTGCTAGCCCCCAGAAGGGTCCCCTTTATTTCTGAGAAATTCGACTGATGTAAAATCAAAACACGCTTCTCACGCTTCTTTTGAGACTAGGGACGGAGCGGCAAAAAACTTCTTAAGGGTGATTGTAGTAATTTTGTGGAAGCATCCATCATTTTATTTGGATCGTTTCAGTAGCGCTTGAAACGTGAAAAATAAATACAAGATTACGGTAGGTAGTTTTGTTTTACGGCATATCAACCCTTTTTGGGTTATTTAATGCCGAATCTGGTCATTATAGTAAAAGTTTTTATGCTTCAAGTTCTTTATATCTTCAAATGTTTAATCATCGTTTTTGGTTTGGTAGTTTTGTTTTACGGCATATCAACCCTTTTTGGGTTATTTAATGCCGAATCTGGTCATTATAGTAAAAGTTTTTATGCTTCAAGTTCTTTATATCTTCAAATGTTTTAATCATCGTTTTTGGTTTGGTAGTTTTGTTTTACGGCATATCAACCCTTTTTGGGTTATTTAATGCCGAATCTGGTCATTATAGTAAAAGTTTTTATGCTTCAAGTTCTTTATATCTTCAAATGTTTAATCATCGTTTTTGGTTTGGTAGTTTTGTTTTACAGCATATCAACCCCTTCTGGGTTATTCAATGCCGAATCTGGTCATTATAGTAAAAGATTTATGCTTCAAGTTCTAAAAATAAAATAAAAAAGGGGAGGGAGAAAGGGAGAGGGGCTGTTGTTTTTGTTTTTGGTTTTGTAGAACATAATTAAGTTTTACAAGAAAAAAAAAACCAAAAAAAAAACCGTCAATGTAGGTGAATTTCGTCTCAGGGAGCCACAGGGCAGCCTGATCTGGTATCACCAGACAAGATTACAGCATTTAAGAAGTGATAAATCAAAATGTCCTCAAAATCCTAGATAGCGCAGGTTTGTTCAAACGCAATGTTGCCCGGGATAAGAACTTATCTGTCTTTTATATTTTGTAAGTGGTATAAGCTAATACAAATTGCTCAATATCCTAGATTGAGAAGGTGTGTTTTTCGGCGTTTCCAGGAAGTAATTAATATTCGCAATAGAGAAATCCTACATCGCGCAAGTTTTTTTAAACGCCGTGTTTCCCAGGAGAAAAAAATATTCACTGCATACACAAATGTTACTATGCATTTCTCGGGGGTGAGTACTTAATATCTTAGATAGAGCGAGTGTGTGCAATAATACAGTAGTACATTATGGAGAAAACAAGAAACTCAGCGTTGCTCTAGAATACACTAAAATAAATATTGGTTTCATTTTATTATTAAGGAGTATAGGGGGAAAAACTCGGTGTTACCCGAGAGCAATAACTTTAAAACTGAAAGTTCAAGTGAATGACTTAGATTATTATACTTTTTAATACATTAAAACAAGAGAGAGGAGTGGGCTGGACAAAGGTTAAAGAAGGGAGCTGGATAAGGGGTGTGGACACATGCGGAAGGAGGACATACAAAAATATAGAGAGACAGACTGAGTTAGGTAAATAGAAAAGAACTTTAACATAAAGATGTGACACACTTTTTAACATCTATTTTGTTTTCCTGGCCCCTTGGCAACGGCGTGTAGCACTGCTAGTATATATATATATATATATATATATATATATATATATATATATATATATATATATATAATGATAAATCGGTTAGAAACTTATTTTATTATAATTGTTACATATCTATACTTTTTCCTACCCTAAAATATGTTTGTGATTTTCACATGATTTTCATGTTTGCATTTCTTAATTACTGAAAACAAAATATTATGTCACCCTATCTAGACATTGTTTGGTTCATAAACTGGGTAGCAGATATATTTGATAGATCTGATCTATTGATAACGCCTAAATACTAATGAGAAAAATTATATAAGTTTTTTCAAGCTTTTTTCTGATGTAATAATGATAATGCTTTTTTTTTGAAACGCGCGTACATATGGATGGCCATTTTTATGTGTTTATTTTCGCAGCCTGATTATGATATGTAAAATTTAGATATACTTCTTAATTAAGGTAACTCCCAGCTCCACTCTTACCTCTGTTTGTACGTACACATACAGGCCCCTGTTTATAATTAAATTGAGCCTATAATTTTCAGCCTCTTTATATACAAAATGTTTATTTACAAATCCAATACATTTACAAAAACTTCATATACAAACTATACATTTCAAGCATAAATAAATATTTCAACACATTAGGAGTATGAAGCATAACAACCATCAAAGCATGAACTTACATGGAAAACATTCTCTGCCATAAAACACGATCAACTAAACCATCCAACCAATTACAATGAAAACGTGCATAGACTTTGGACTTTTCTTAAAATATCTGCATGTATACATATATATTTATGTGGGAAAAGCATTGCATATTTGTTTATATATACTAATTAATACTACTTACCAAAGCCAAATGCCACTTGAAGGTTAAAAATACTGAGATTGTCAGTTGGATGATAGAACAGTTGTATGGAAGCATCTAGAACGATGTTTGATAAACTCAGATGACCACTCAACAGATATATTATTACATTACACATGAAAACGATCAGATTTGTAACCTGTAAGAAAGTAGCTCCACGGTTACCTGTTCCACATGTGGGAATTCTTGGAAAGAAACTCTGTTCATGGAAGTTCTGTTTTATTTTAGGTACACATAAGAATCTGTGTTCTACTTTGCTACAATAGATAATTGTCCTTTCTTCTTGAGGGTACTGTTAAAAAGAGTTCTGCAGAATCACCTGCATTCTTGCATATTTTCTAGCCAGCAGATTTGAATCAAGTCACTAAGTATTCGAAAATGATTAGCGCGGATAAATACCGCTTATTGTGTCTGTCTACAATTTACAATCTAATACGATGTATGGTTGTTTTGTGGAATAACTCCGTATCTATTGAGAGAGTTGCGCATTCTCTTTTGAAATTTAGGTAAGATATTGGTTAATAATACACGTGACCACGTCTCTCTTATTAATGACGCGACCATCATATGATCTGCAATCGATTGTTTTTTTTTGTATTTGCTCTTTGTTTACTTAATAACTTTTATTCATACCTGTTTGTAGGGTATTTAGCCGTCTTACTCAATATTCGTTTTATATTACCACACGCGCACTTAAATATCATACCACGAGAATTCTCGAAAGCAGGTAGAATAACCATTCCTAAGACTAGTTTATACCCACCCGTTGAACAGTGTTGGCACCTGTGTGTATCGATTTCCATCTTTACCTACCTCTACCACTTTACTGCGAATACGAAGAAACATATTTGTTAAATTTCTTTAGAAAATTCGCTATTTATTATTTGCATTAAAGAGTATGTAACTACGATGAATATATTTACGTATTTTACTCAGGAGCCTTTATACTTTCATTTGGCAAAACCATTGGAACTGATGTTTTTAAGTATAAATAATTAGCCTTGAACTAATGCTGAACACGTTAATATCTACTGTTTTTTGCGTATTTCCACTGAAAGATAACTTAGTTAAACAGTTACTTAGTTAAAAGATAACTAAGTTAAACATTAACTAAGTTAAAAGATAACTTAGTTAAACATTAACTTAGTTAAAAGATAACTAAGTATAACATTAACTTAGTTAAAAGATAGCTTAGTTAAACATTAACTTAGTTAAAAGATAACTAAGTTAAACATTAACTTAGTTAAAAGATAACTAAGTTAAACATTAACTTAGTTAAAAGATAACTTAGTTAAACAGTAACTTAGTTAAAAGATAACTAAGTTAAACATTAACTTAGTTAAAAGATAACTAAGTTAAAAGATAACTAAGTTAAACATTAACATAGTTAAAAGATAACTTAGTTAAACATTAACTTAGTTAAAAGATAACTAAGTTAAACATTAACTTAGTTAAAAGATAACTAAGTTAAACATTAACTTAGTTAAAAGATAACTAAGTTAAACATTAACTTAGTTAAAAGATAACTAAGTTAAACATTAACTTAGTTAAAAGGTAACTTAGTTAAACATTAACTTAGTTAAAAGATAACTTAGTTAAACATTAACTTAGTTAAAACATAACTTAGTTAAACATTAACTTAGTTAAAAGATAACTAAGTTAAACATTAACTTAGTTAAAAGATAACTAAGTTAAACATTAACTTAGTTAAAAGATAACTAAGTTAAACATTAACTTAGTTAAAAGATAACTTAGTTAAACATATGTAAATAATATTTCATGTTATTCTGTGATCTTATTTTTTGAATTGATAAAACGCTTATTCAGTTTAAAGATTCTATCATACTAACGTGGGATTCTTACTCGAGTATTGAAATCATAAGAACTATTGCCTTAGTAATGTGTACTCTGCATATTCTTTTTTCTAAACCAATCACGTTTTCATTTTGCCTACGAACAGATGAATTCAAAACACGCCATAACTTTTTGATATTATATAAGTTATTCATATCTTCATTTAATCCATGGCAACAACAGTTTTTCTTTATTTTATTTCATCAGTATTAATATTTCCCAAATTATTATGTAATTATATATATTCAATCCGATCTGCAATAAACAGAATATGTGTATACGATAAAAATTATTTAACAACTTCTTGTGTGTCTGTGTATGTGTGTGTTTGTCGCTACAACATGATTTACACCTTATTATTTTTATAAATGCAATAGCCTAAAGTATTAATACGAGCTGATGTTTACACATCAGCTGACAATGCAGTGCATACATATGCAATACGAACTATCAATAAGAAACACCATGTTTATTTGATTGAAATTATTTCACAAATTCTAGCGTGTCTATGCATGTAACTGTGTTTTCCACATCTACGTCACACATCATTATTATTATTTATTGATTTTTAATCAATGCTCCATTGAAATCAAAAGTGCAATAACTACTTTAGGAACTTAATAACACAAATTACATATTTTGAAAATAATTAAATTCTGAAATAATTTCTACCAATTCATTGCAGCTTTATCATAAACCCATCAGCAATCTTAATATTTTTCAATAGTTGAAGAATATAATAAATTACTATGTGGCCCTTCGAAATTTGAAAGTAATTTGGAGGCATTTAACTGTGGAATAGACACCCATTAATGTATGGTTTAAATATGCGTTTATTAAAGGATTGACGGTTTAGAAAGTTATTTCACATACACGCGGTTACATAGAGATTTAAAGAACTTCACACGAACAAAATTAAAACAATTTGGTTCTAATATATAATATAATAGCTAAACATTAATGTAATAATTACATTTAGTAAAAACCCGACATAGCTAAAGAAATCCAGAAAAACAATGAAAATAAAAAGACTCCCGAGTATCACCGAATAGACACATCTAGTAATTACTAAAAGAATAATGTCATTTTATTTCAGGATATATTAACATTTACGGTGACTATTTTTATAAGGAAACTTGAGCAATACCGTCCCAGGGCGGGTAAAATTCATTCTCTGATCAGAATAGTCATGCGCAATTTCATGTCTCCTTACAAGTCATAATAATACTAAAACTAATGTCTAGAATACTTATTCTAATTTGATTAAATTATTTAACGCTGATGATTAAGAGGTGTAAAGAAGAAATTCAAATTCAGGGATTACTTGATTGGGGCCTAATTTATATGAATCAAATTCAATGCAAATGTAAAATGTTTCAGTTATATTATGCCTCTTAAACCCCACTAAAATAATCCATAGAAACCGTAGTTTGAAGAATATTTAGTAATGCATGTAGATTACATATTGAATCATTTAACTTAAGGTATCTGAATTTTTACGAAGGGCTTTCATACCCTTTTTATGCCTTAACATAGAAACTACATCAACATTAATATAGTCCACACTATAACCCCTTAAGCTTCACAGATGTGTTCTAATACAAATAAGACTCGGTTAATTAGTTTATGAGTGAATACTCAACAAACAAATATATACATATATACATATTTAAATATACCTAACTGTATATAAATAGATATGTTTATTTTTCAACGAATTGTTAGAAGAACATTATTTGTATTATGTTAGCTATATATTGTTGGTATCAATCAGAATTCTTATGTACACCCTATTTGATACCAATGAAACTGCTCGTTTTAATACACCTTTCTATTTGCAATCAACTAATCATCATTTCATCTATATAATAAAAAAAGTGTACACATCTACGTTTACTTCTTTTACTTGTACAATTCGTCCTACTTTTAATTTATGTTCAATTTCTTTGTTTGCGTAATGTTCTTTAGGAAACCCCCGACGCCTGTATAGTAAGTGATTTGTCAAGTTTACACATTGAAATCAATTAAAAAAAAACATTATCCTGTTATTTTGGATGACTTTTTTCCTCTATGGAGATGATTATGATATTTTTGTATGATTTGGATTCTTCAGGGAATTACTAATGTGAACTTTAATTCGCATAGAGTCATCCCTTTTAGTGTCAAGATCTTAAAGTCTTATATATTAGGTTCCGGATTTTTAGCGATGACGATCGATAATTTGCATTATTCGTATTATTCACACAACTTTTCTTATCTTGGATCTTATTCCCAAAAGGTTCAGGTGAATCTTAGCGAACGCGGAATATGGACACTTTGCGCAACCGATACAGTTGTTTAGTAATACTCTATTCCAAGTGGCAGTCTTTTAGAAGTTGAAGGTTACATCGTCACTACATGCGATACTAAACAAGAAACATATACCCCCGTTGATTAAATAAAACTTTCAATTCTAACACTCGGATTTCCAAGTTAAACATGAAGATTTCTAAGTTGATAAGAAGCACCTGAGGAATTTCGGAGCTGACATCGGCTGAAACTTTGTGAGAATAACATGTACATTGAGAATAGTAATTCGACAAATACAAATAATGCAAACCATCGCTAATAATCTAAAAAATCCTTTACACACACACACGCATATATATATATATATATATATATATATATATATATATATAGAGAGAGAGAGAGAGAGAGAGAGAAAGAGAGAGAGAGAGAGAGAGAGAGAGATGTGTGTGTATATGTGTGTGTATTATTTTTGTAATTGTCTAAGTTAGCCATGCTGATGATAACTATGAAAGAGAAACACGTCTCCATGGATTACTTTTATGTACGTATAAAATTAATAATATATATACATGTGTGTATTTTTTATTTTGTAACATAAAGTACTTATGATAGCTTAATAGTGAAAATTTAATGTAGTTCAATACTACATTAAGATAACAGATGACACATTAACGTCATTTTTTACAACTTATTTTTTATTTCGCAGACAATTGTTTTGACTAACATCAATATATTTGCAAGATGCAATAATTCATTTATTTATTACACACACACACACACACACACACACATATATATATATATATATATATATATATATATATATATATATATATATATATTAAACATGGAATTATGGTCCCTTTACATTTTTTTATATTTCTAATCATTCATCATCGGCTATTAGTATTAATCGAACTATTCATAAAATTACATCATATATTTTTACTGACTGTCTTTGTTATTTTCGCCTGGTTATTTTTTAATCTTTATTTTCTTTGGTTATATTTTTCCTGTTTTCATTTTGTTATCCCTTTTTTTCGCACATGTTATGCTGGTAAATTTAAGGGACTTCTGTTTTGCCCATGTGTTTTTTTACTGATCACCTTTATTATTTTCACCCTATTTTTCTTTTTTCCCCTTCTTTCTTAAGGTTTTCAATTATCTTATTTCTTTTGTTATATGATACGATTTCATCGGTTAGTTTATGTGACTTCCGTTTTGCCTGAATTTCCGGAAGTATGCTGACTAATTTTTAAACCGATAAATATCTAATATTTTTAATCGTTTCCCATTTACTTCAATTATTAATCCAAAATAATTCTTAAAATAAGGACATATTTTGTTTTTCCACGTTTTTTCTCGGTTCATTTCTATCTTATTTTTTTATTCTCTCATACAATTTCGTTGGTGATTTTTATTTACTTACATTTTGCACGTATGATGGGAAGTTTTCTATAACTTTTCTATAGTTTTACCGATAAATATTAAATATTTCTAATCATTTCTGTTCTATTATAATTGTTAATCTACAAATTCCTGGAGTAAGATATATTCCCACTGACTTTTCTATTTTTGCCGGTTATTTATTTATTCATGTATTTATTTATATACTTATTTATATTATATGTTGATATTGTAAGTTTACGTTACTTTCATTTTCAGTAATCACCGAAAGTATATCAACTTATTAATTTTCTATCCAATTAGTAATTAAATACATCATCTATAATTTGAAGATAGTCTGCAGTGTCAAGGGTATTTTTATAAAATATTTTTATATCTAATTATAAACGCTTTTTCTATAATAATTAAAATTAGGTATCATATTTTGTACTTTCTTCTTTCATTACATTTTTATTTTCGCCGTTAGTAAACAGTAACTTGGATATTCCTCGATACTTTTTTAGGCTATTTGTCCTCTTATTGTTTATATTACTTTCACATTTTTTAAATTTTATTTTAAAAGTGCTACGGTTATTGGTTTTACTTTTATACATACTCTATTAACTAATAATTTGTCCATCGTTATAATTGCCTTTCTGATATCGCATTTCTCTTATTTATAATATTTCTCTATATGTCATCATTTTAACTGCTTCAGTTATACATAGATTGCATCTTTTGCGCTTGTTTGGTAAATATTTATTGGCTTCAACTAATATTAACCATTATATAGTTTACATAGTATTTTCTCATTAAGTTATGTTATATATTCAGCTAAAGAAATTGTAAACTTATCGACTCTTACCCTACAGGCTTTTCTCATATTTACCATATGGTTACGATACCTATCTTTAAATGGGCCAACTATCGAACCCATGTATGCTGTGGATTTATTACTTTCCACTGTATTACACTTATACACTATACTTTCGCTCATGTATTCCCTTCTAAATTAGCATTCATTCTTCTACATGCAGTTACATTTTCTATGTTTATTCAAGTTTCTCACATTGTCAGGACTGTCATTCGATTTTTTCATTTTGGATTTATTCGATGATGGTGTTCTTAATGTTTGTCATAGTTGTATATGATACTTTGATTGTATTCTTATTGATAGTTTACTTAATATCTTATTCCCTTTTAAGTTATATTCGATTGTTTTATAGAAATCCCTACGTATATCTGACTTTACATGTATACTCCATTACGAAAATAATCCGTATAATTTTCTTTTTCCTATTTTTAATTAATATCCCTATCCATATAATTTATATACTTAATTTTAATCGTTTTATTTTCTTTATTCTCTCCTTTATTTAGATTTCTCTGTTCAATATTTTGATTATATCCTCTTCCTATATTATCTTATTTTTATTTATCATGTTTTTCTAGTGCCATTATTAGTATCAGTATATCCATAGTAATTGCTCCTTACTGTTTTAACATTTTACCCAAGAGCCATGTTATACGATATAATGTTACACTTATTTTTATTATGTTTTTTTTATTCTGGGTTAGAACATCTTCATTAATATAATTAAAATTTTCATTGTAACCTGATCTTAATGATTCATTATGATATTATTTGTTTTCGTTAAATATATTTATATTCGTGGATAATTGTGATATTCTATTTGATATATTGTCAATTATACTTTTCTTTACCGGTTTTAAGGTGTTTGGATTATTTATGTATATAAAATAGTTTCTGATTTTGCTTGTAGTATGGCTTAAATGTATTGGTATTTAAGGGTAGGGTAATATCCAAAGAATTAGTTTTCATTTTTAAGTTTAATTCCTTAAATAATCTGTGTAGAGCTTGTCTTATTATTTTAGTTCTCTACCTGTATTTCTTGTAATAAATAATGCATCATCTCTATATAACCCCCTTGTAAGCTAGGTATTACTTTCTCAATTTCCCTTAGCATGTAAATTCCTACCAAATCTGTAACCTGGGCCGAAACAGCTGATCCCATCGTAATATCGAAATTCAAACATCTATCTTTCCTAGTCCATATTTTATCATCATTTTTAATGAAATTTCTACGAGCTAATTTTAACTATGTCGATTTCTAAACTAGTGATATCAGTAAATTCTTTAGCCATTAATATAGCCTTGTTTAAAGGTTAAGGGGAAATCAATGGGTAATACGCATCACATTGTATAAATCTAAAGCTCTTCTTATTTCTCATGTTCATAAACCATTTAATAACGTCTGTTGAAGATGAACACATTCCAAATGTTGTCAAATTCTTAAGTAAAGGTATAATCCTGTCACAATTTTTGTTTGCTTACATTTGCTACATCTTATATACTAGGTTCTATTAATCTATTCTTAGGGTTAGTGTCAACATCTTTCTTGTGGTCTTTGCGTGTAATTCTAGGTATACTAAGTGAATATATATTTCTGTTTTATCTGCTATATTGATTTGGTCAAAAATTTATTTCCCTGCTTTATTTATATCATCTCAATCCTTATTATTTGCTATTCTATATTTACTACGTAGTTCTTTATATATAAGGTTATTATAAGTGGATAGGTCTAATTTATACGTATTCATTGTTTTATCGCTTGGGAGCAATTTAGGTAGGTTGAATTTTGATGTTTTTGTTTATAGTGTCTATTTTCCTGATTGCTTAATTTTGAAAAGTTCGATATTTCAATGTTTTAGTCTTCCTTACCATGTCCATCATGTAATTTTCAAAGTTGTCAAGCATCTAAATAGACGGTGGGTTCTTTTGTGTTTTCAATCCATAAAGTTTAGCGTATATTCCTTTTCCGTGTTGATCCAAATCCATTCCGTAATCCGCTGATTTTATATCCTAATTATTAGCTTTTTTATCGTCTTATGGTTTATTTAGATGGTGTAGGACCTCCAATCTTACTCTTCTGATTAATGAGTTGACTGCTTGCATTAATTCTCTCAAATATGTGTTGGGAGCCAATGTTTTCTTAATCAACATGGAATCTCCTCTCTTGGGAACGTTTTATGGTATTTCTTTATGTTATTATGTTCCAGTAATTTTTAATGCAGCTCAAGTTTTAGAGCATATATATATATATATATATATATATATATATATATATATATATATATATATATATATATATATATATATATATATGGGAAAATGAAAAAGGAAAACCAAAAAATGGATGTTTTTTATGTGTACATCAACGTTTCGTCTTTATTTATAAGACTTCATCAGGATGATAAAATAGTGAAAGAATGTCATGCAAGCACAGATACATGTAGGGTAAACATATTGGGAAAAATAGAATGAAATAGTGGCCAACTACTGGGTTGACGTCCGTATTTGTTGGAGAAATAGAAATGAATGTAGAAAAGAATGAGTGGGGAAAAAAATGGAAGGATGGGGTGAGCCAGGACTACTGTAGCTGGTGGTAAGAGAAAGAGGTGGGGGATGAGCAGGGGTAAAGTGGATGGCAGAGAGGGAGGTGAGGAAGAGGGGGGAGGGGGTGTTTGACCAGATGGCTGCGGTTCAAGATTGAAGGGGAAAAAGTAGGTTGGAATGTTTGTGTATGGGGGGTGTATGCAGGGAAAGGAGGATGGGTAGAGAGGAAGGGGGGGGGGCTGTGATTTTGGTGGATGGGCGAAAGTTATGGTCTTAGAGAGCGTTTTGAGAAAATGAGGGAATTTAAGAAGGGGTATGGGAGAAAATAGTTGAGTGGGGGGAGGGAGGATTTGTTGTGATAGGGTGTGAAATATTTGAAATATTTGGAAAATGATAGCAATGAGTGAGGGATTGGGGGTGGGGGGTGGAGGAAGGCGGTGATTGAAAGGGTGGGTATGGAATATTTGAGATATTTGGAACATGAGAAAGTTTATTTGGACTGCAGTATTAAAAGTGTGAGGAAAAAGTAAGGAGAAAATGAAGATTCAATGAGAAAAAGAAAGGGAAAAGTAAATGGGAGAGTGTTATAGAGGTTGGAGATGAAAAAAGTTTAACCATGATCAGGCAAGAGTCTTTGTTCTGTGAGGATGATCTTGCTTATTAAGGGTGATAGGTTAAAGAAACCATTACGTTGCTTGATGGTGGTGGAGGCGGTGATGAGGGCAGTTTCTAATAATCTTCGCCGAGATTTGTTGTGGATATATTTAGTGATTTTGGCTTGTTCAAATTTGAACGCATGACCATGTTCTAGTGCATGGGAGAAAAGTGCACTGAGAGGGTTGTTGTTTTTTATGTCCCTTTTGTGTTCATTTAATCGTTTCTTTAATTCACGTTGTGTTTCTCCCACGTAAAATTGATGGCAGTCATTGCAAGGGACAGTATATAAGCCGGCATGAGATGTGGGTGTTTTTTGGAAATGTCTGGATGTGTTTAAAGTTTGTTTTATGGATTGAGATGTGGTTTGTACTGTAGGAATGCCTAGTTTGTTAAGCCTGTTGCATATGGATGTGTTATTGGAGTGCGTGGGTAGGAGAAGGGGTCTGTCTATTAGAGAGGTGTTAGGAGTTTGATTTTTTTGTGTGGTGTTTCTGGAGAATATTTGGAAGGCTTTTTTCTTGGCATTTAATATAAAATGTGTGGGGTATTGCAATGTTTATAGGGAGTTAAAAATGTACTTTATTTCTTCATCTATGTGAGGGGGCTACATATTCTAAGGGCGCGTAGGAAAAAGCCTATAATTATATCTGTTTTGATCTTGCTATGGTGGTGGGAGTAGAAATGTATGTAGTCATTTTTGTGAGTGTTTTTGCGGTGTACCTTGAATTCTAGTTTGTTGTTGGACTTAATTATAAGAGTATCAAGGAAGGGAATAGAGCCGTTTATTTCAGTCTCATGGGTAAATTTTATAGAGGATTCTACTGTGTTGAGTTTATCTTTAACATGATTGATTTGTATGTCTGTGGGGAGGAAAATTAAAATGTCATCTATGCATCTAAAGTATTCGATGTTAGGGGGTAGTCTATATTTGAAAGGACCGGATTCTAACAATTCTAAAAAGAGGCAGGCCAATACACCGCTAAGGGGGTTGCCCATAGGGGGTCCAAATTTTTGTTTATAGAATACTTCGTTAAATTGGAAATATGTTATGTCAGTGATGAGTCTAATTATTTCTATAAGAGTGTTGGGGGGAAAAGGTAGGTCGGTTTTTATTTTCTTTATATGTGTGTGAAGTAAGTTTAGGCATTTTTTAACAGGTACGTTAGTGTAGAGCGAAGTTACATCTAGGCTATGTATATTTTTATTTTCTACGTTGATGCTTTTTATTCTGCTAAGAAGGTCGCCTGAATTTTTGATGTGGGAAGGACTGATGGTACCCATTAGTGGAGGGAGGATGTTAGCTATGGCCCGTGCGATTTTGTGTGTGGTGCTACCTATGCTTGATACAATGGGACGCATGGGGATGTCGGGTTTGTGGGTTTTGGGGAGCCCGTATAATGTGGGAATGATAAGGTGATACTCAATGTTTGATGGCCATTTTTTGTTGTTCTTGATTAGGTGTTTGAAAGA
Organism: Sepiola atlantica; assembly: GCA_963556195.1. Taxonomy (NCBI): domain Eukaryota; kingdom Metazoa; phylum Mollusca; class Cephalopoda; order Sepiida; family Sepiolidae; genus Sepiola; species Sepiola atlantica. The sequence goes on along the minus strand of OY744515.1, from coordinate 147,572,537 downwards.
TTTGTTAAAATGTTCTATGTTTTTATCTATAGTGTTTTGGTTGGTTTTAGTGTATGTGTTTTCGTCGGATAATAAAGTAGATATTTTTTTGATATATGAGTTTTTGTCCATGATTACTATGCCCCCTCCTTTGTCTGATGGTGATATGATTATGTTGTTGTTGTTAGCTAGGTGTTTAAGAGTGTCTATGTATCTCTTGGGTAGGACGGGGTCATTAGGAAGAGTGGTGGTGGTTGAGATTATGCCTTGAATGAAGCCTTTAATGAAATCTGTGTCAGTGTATTGGCCTGCCTCTTTTTAGAATTTTTAGAATCCGGTCCTTTCAAATATAGACTACCCCCTAACATCGAATACTTTAGATACATAGATGACATTTTAATTTTCCTCCCCACAGACATACAAATCAATCATGTTAAAGATAAACTCAACACAGTAGAACCCTCCATAAAATTTACCCATGAGACTGAAATAAACGGCTCTATTCCCTTCCTTGATACTCTTATAATTAAGTCCAACAACAAACTAGAATTCAAGGTACACCGCAAAAACACTCACAAAAATGACTACATACATTTCTACTCCCACCACCATAGCAAGATCAAAACAGGTATAATTATAGGCTTCTTCCTACGCGCCCTTAGAATATGTAGCCCCCTCACATAGATGAAGATATAAAGTACATTTTTAACTCCCTAAAAACATTGCAATACCCCACACATTTTATATTAAATTCCAAGAAAAAAGCCTTCACAATATTCTCCAGAAACACCACACAAAAAAATCAAACTCCTAACACCTCTCTAATAGACAGACCCCTTCTCCTACCCACGCACTCCAATAACACATTCATATGCAACAGGCTTAACAAACTAGGCATTCCTACAGTACAAACCACATCTCAATCCATAAAACAAACTTTAAACACATCCAGACATTTCCAAAAAACACCCACATCTCATGCCGGCTTATACACTGTCCCTTGCAATGACTGCCATCAATTTTACGTGGGAGAAACACAACGTGAATTAAAGAAACGATTAAATGAACACAAAAGGGACATAAAAAACAACAACCCTCTCAGTGCACTTTTCTCCCATGCACTAGAACATGGTCATGCGTTCAAATTTGAACAAGCCAAAATCACTAAATATATCCACAACAAATCTCGGCGAAGATTATTAGAAACTGCCCTCATCACCGCCTCCACCACCATCAAGCAACGTAATGGTTTCTTTAACCTATCACCCTTAATAAGCAAGATCATCCTCACAGAACAAAGACTCTTGCCTGATCATGGTTAAACTTTTTTCATCTCCAACCTCTATAACACTCTCCCATTTACTTTTCCCTTTCTTTTTCTCATTGAATCTTCATTTTCTCCTTACTTTTTCCTCACACTTTTAATACTGCAGTCCAAATAAACTTTCTCATGTTCCAAATATCTCAAATATTCCATACCCACCCTTTCAATCACCGCCTTCCTCCACCCCCCACCCCCAATCCCTCACTCATTGCTATCATTTTCCAAATATTTCAAATATTTCACACCCTATCACAACAAATCCTCCCTCCCCCCACTCAACTATTTTCTCCCATACCCCTTCTTAAATTCCCTCATTTTCTCAAAACGCTCTCTAAGACCATAACTTTCGCCCATCCACCAAAATCACAGCCCCCCTTCCTCTCTACCCATCCTCCTTTCCCTGCATACACCCCCCATACACAAACATTCCAACCTACTTTTTCCCCTTCAATCTTGAACCGCAGCCATCTGGTCAAACACCCCCTCCCCCCTCTTCCTCACCTCCCTCTCTGCCATCCACTTTACCCCTGCTCATCCCCCACCTCTTTCTCTTACCACCAGCTACAGTAGTCCTGGCTCACCCCATCCTTCCATTTTTTTCCCCACTCATTCTTTTCTACATTCATTTCTATTTCTCCAACAAATACGGACGTCAACCCAGTAGTTGGCCACTATTTCATTCTATTTTTCCCAATATGTCTACCCTACATGTATCTCTGCTTGCATGACATTCTTTCTCTATTTTATCATCCTGATGAAGTCTTATAAATAAAGACGAAACGTTGATGTACACATAAAAAACATCCATTTTTTGGTTTTCCTTTTCCATTTTCCCATCACGTCGGATTACTTTAATCCTTCTCTTCCCATATATATATATATATATTGTAACATACAGTACTTATAACAGCTGAATAGGTTTATATATTTAAAAGTTTTATATATATATATATATATATATAATGTTCGTTGAGATCAATATAATTTGAACATTGTTCCAAGAATTTAAAACCAACTACTATACTGCGTATGATCGTTTCAAAGATGTTTTGGAAATATTTTATTTCTCATTATTTTTTATATCAAATCGTCTTTTGGTCAGCGCCTTTTATAACATCTCTTGAGAAAACATCAGATTCTAGTACCAAACACCAATAGAAGTGAAATAGCTTTCAAAGCAGAAGAAAGGCAACGACAATCAATTATCTCTATATCTACACCTATATAAAAAAAAACATATATTTGCACATAATAAAACACAAATCAGCACAATGAAAACACATAGGAAAGTAAACAGTGAATAAGAATTGGACAGATCAGTCACTGTCAGGCATTTGTATTTATTAATTAAGAAATGTTCATTTTAAATGTAATATCTTTTAAAATGATCAAACATTTTGCCTCGAACGAAAGTTCATAGAGAACACTATTATTTGTCTTTACATACGCAGCATATGCATTGATATAATGTGGCAATTCAACGATTGGGGGAGCGACGTAGAATTGACTGTGGGAAAACAGCTCTTGACATAGTAATCCAATGATCTTCAGTCTATGGCCCTGATATTATCTGATTTCCATCGCAAAGCAATTTATTCACTGGGAAAGGTAAATATCCGAAATTAAAAAGAATACTATGAGGGAATAATTGGAAATTATGCGATCACTCAGATAATACATGAAATATTTGACGACCAATATTGCGCCATTACAGCAACGTGGTCAATTCAAATGTTGATTCAGCATGATTGATTCTACTTTCTTCGCAGTGACTCGTTGCGTTGGTAGAAAAGTTGGCTCTAAATTGTCTATACATTAAGCAGTATAATTGAGGCATTCCGTTTGATCTGTTATTTGGTCAACGGATTTCTATTCAGTTTTATCACCATAACAACGTAAATGGGGTTACTCATTGATTCTGTTCACGGCTCGATTAGTTCGGCCAACTATTACTCTCTCATAAACATGTTGAACGTGGTGGTAATGCTTAATGGTCGGGAAACATTAATATTTAGGTCATCAACTTATTATACTATGGGATCGTATGCTAAATTATACTCTTTAAAAGCATGTCCTCGTTTTTATTTTGTACTAGCGTTACCTACTCGACATTGGTTGATGATTTTTTTGAAGAGCGTTTCAAACATCTTGGCGTCATCATCACAGCCACGTATTAAGGTAGAGCTGATATCTATTCGCGAATTGTTCTTGCACGTCCTGCCGTTAATATCTGGGATGAAGTGCAGGACCAAGTGCTGATGCAAACGACCCGCATTTATGGCATTGAGTCCTGCCCAATGAGAATGGACGACGTTAGGAAATTGGAAACCTTCGATCAGAACTGCTTTTGTCACATCCTTTGTATCCGATATCAACACTTCCTACGTAATGTTTCTGCTGGAAAATTAATTTCTGCTGACAAGTCATCTTCACGAGACGTCTAAAGTACAAGTAAGTAAAGGAATATTTTTACGTACATTTTTGTCTTTTTTTAAGTAAACAATTTATATTTTAGCAAATTATTATAAATTGTTTGAATTGCATACATGAATACAATTTAATATTGCCAATATTGGACACTTATTAGATTATGGTCTGATTTCTAGTCCAGTCAAAATGTGGCTGAACCTCAAACAAATTGCTAACAAAGGTTTTTAAATTGGATATTGGGCATGAATGACCTCTCTTTAAAATAAAAAAGTTTACCAAAATTAGCCTTGCGACAATTTTTTAAATCCAACTTATAAATAAAAATATTTCGAGGCATAAAATTCCTGACATTTCCTAACAAGTATGTAAATTATTCTTGACAATTACTGACAAAAAAGATTTTCTTGACAGAAAAACTTCATTAAATTAGAAATAAAAAATATTTTTTGCATGAAAACTCACACAGTGCCCATCCGAAGCCCGCTTGACATTTTCTTGGTGTTTTAAATTGTAATGATAGGTAGCTATATGCTTAATAATAAACTCACACCAGAAAATGACTAGCCCTGCCATTGTTTTCATGTTTTTTTTATTTCTTATACAAATATGAATATAAAATGTACAAACACAGACTAAGAAGCCTTTTTAAGGTTAAAATTGTCACATTAATTCCTGACATTTCATAGAAAAGGTACAATTTACAATACAGAAATGGTCAGTTAGTTGAATGCTGGGTCAAAGCTTTTACATAACCACCACATACCAAGTTTATGAACGGGCCAAAGAATATTGCTTGTCAAGAACTAGTCAAAGGTAACTTCATCATCATCAAGATCTGGCCGTGGTGTATATCTGCAGTGGAGGCCTTTAAAATTACAACACAAGTTGGAACAGTTAATGCCATGTTCCCTGCAACTAGTACACCCTGAAGTATAGTTACACCTAATTATAGCCAACAGCTTTACAGGACCAGCTGGCAAATCAGTCTTGATTGGTTGTAATTTACCATCTGAAAGTTTCCATTCCCACTCATGAGGTTTAGCTGGTTTCCACATTTCCATTTCTGAATTTGGAAATACACTCGATAGCTGTTGAATTTTGTAGCTGCTCTTGTTGGTGGCAATGATTTGGCCTCAACGTACTTTGAGCATTTTGCAACCTTTTCCTTAAAGCGCCTCAGTCAGAGATGATTGGTGTTTTCCCTCATCATTACATAAAACACTAAAGCCTTCTCCCCAGCTCTTCTGCACTGCTATCCCTGCCAAACACTTCTGCCAGTTTGAGGAAGTTTCTTTTGTTGATCACCTTTCGAAGAGATGCTTCCTTCCCAATCCCATAAACACTGGATGTCGAATCACAACCCATTAGGGCATGGCTGAAAAGAATGGTGGAACAGACCGCATCTCCCAAAGATTTCCTTATCTATTTTCTGTTCTATACGTTCACACTTTTTGCACTATCCTTTAGTTTTGGCGTGAAGACGATGTTGTAACTATCATCTCTATTGGCATGATAACAAGAAGGACCGATAGGTCAGTGGCATCTGCTATCAAAACGGTTTCTTCTGTCTGCGCTATTTCTAAAGCAGTCTTCACAATCAATACGTCAGCGTCTCCAGATGCATGGACTACTTTACAACTTGCTTCCTCCAAGATTTCACCAGCAAGTTGTTGAACAATTGTTTGTTTTCTTGATTAGCTACCAAGCATCCTTTTTTTGATTTGACCACAATTAAAGTGGTCAGTTACACATTCACACCAACAGAGCCCCCTGCTCGGCGTCGGTGAGTCGCGTCTTTAACGGATGGACCACTTTCATACCCATCAAAGACAATGAATGCTTTTCTATATCTAGTTGTCACATATCTGCGGTATTGAGAACAGATCTTATAAAATGTGTGACATTTTTGTCATGGTAGGCGTTGGCGTAGTACTCTATCATCGAAGAGATACTGTAGATCTGAAGACTGTGAACCTGATTGTACAGGTCAGTATCTATATTGCGTCTACCAAAGCAGTTTATTTTGCTTCTTTTTTAATCCACAATTTTACTGTTCACTGGTCAGCCATCAAATCCTTCACATGGTTAATTCTTTAGGCAATCATAGACTCCGATGACAGAACATCATTCAATGTCTCAGTCCTATGAAAGAGACCTTTCAATAGACCCTGAGCTTCCTTCAGATCTTCATTTTGAGGAAATGACTCTTTTGCATCAGTGTTGGGTTGATCACCATCAGTGACATGAGAAACTGGTCAAATCATAGGCTTTCGCTTACAAAATAGCATTCAGAGCAGCATCAACTAAGAAGTGAGCACGAATAGATATTGCAATTGCTTTGGCACTTAGCATGTGCTTGACTATGTTTTCAGCATACACAAGGTCGAAAAGTTCTTACAATCCAGAACCTGTCATCAAATGATCAATTGACCCTAGAAAGCTCATTTGCGTATGGAGCCAAGCAAGTCGCAAAACAAATGATTTCATGTGACTGGAACTAGGCTGTGACTCGACTATCATCATTGGTTTGTACCAAAGTTTTTGATCGAATGTTAGAATTGGTATAGTGTTGTTTTTCCTGGCAAAATCACTAATGTAACATAATGTTGAGTGCACGCAGGTTTGGTTTCCAGGGTCTATGTCGATCATTGGCAAAAAAGCTGTGTCTGATTTCACAGAATATGTTATTGTGTGCACTGACTGCATAAGGCCTGACCATGCGGGTCTGGACGGATGTGCAATTAGTGAAACCTTTTAGAGGATTCAACATTAGCAGTGGAATCGACAACTTTCTTGGGCTGGAGCTCTTTAAATGTCACTGGTGGTGTGTCGGTGTGCTGTGAATCTAGGTCTTTGATCCTTCCAACCCTCATTATATATTCTGAAAAGACCTAAATCCTTGGAACTGGTTTTGCTTTAACTTTCCTGGGCGTAAAAAGATGCCCATACCGTGGGATGTGTTGAGTGCATCAATCCTCCTTACATTATGGTTCACATTATCAGCTACGAACTGCACAAATTCAGTTTCAACAGGAGAGAGAGTTTCAGCTCCATAAACAAGTGCAGCACTTCTTTCAAATTTCTCGACTTCCGAGTAAGATCAAGAGAAGCCATGCTTATTCAGAGTGTCAATTAAGAACCTTGATTAAAATTAGTCATGCATTTCCACTGCTAAACCAAACTGCAAAAGTGCAAGGAGAACTCTGGGTCTAGCAGCCTGCATTATCGCTTGACCAACTGATGCAAGTTTCGAATCATTGAAGTTGCCTGCAAATATATCCCTGAGAAAGATCAACAATGTTTTAGGAACATATTGAAGAATCGCATTCTGTTCAAGATCATTCTTAGACGGGTAATATTCTGAACTAGTCTGGATACCTTTAATGTCATTCTTGATAAGATTGGCTGCTGTCTCTATAATTCTAATGGCCTTTGATTCTGAATTGTCTATAGAGCGACTCTGTGCGTATAATTCATGGAGAATACATTTTGCTGTACTTAAGAATGTAACAACATTATGTTTCCCATTAATTTTAGTCACAATGATTTTGTCTTTGAAATGTTTTAACAATCGAGCTTTCATGTATGTATTTTTTTAACAAGATCAACAATGGCGAGTTGGTCCCTGTCATTTTGCTGAAAATATTTAGCAACTTCCAGAAATGTCTGCCTTCTCCCTGAATCTTTTGGTCTACTAAGGTTTTGTTTCTTAGAAGAATCAGCATAAGAGAATGCCTTAGGAATGATTTTATTGGGATCAAAGCTTGCAGAACATGTTCTGTGATAACGTGCTTCTTCTAACCAGCTACATAACCTATTCTACCTTAAACAGTGAATGCCCAGCCATCGTTTTGTCGGACTTTCTCACAGACCTTTAACACTCTGTCCTTAAACTCAATAGTGTTTACATGGGAAACATCAACACCTCTTTTCTTTCTATCAGGTTTTGCTCCAGAACCACAAAAAAGACAATTTTCCTTAAAGTTAAACACACACAAAGAGCGGATTGCACGGGATGGCATTTCATTATAGGTAGGCCTGTTTTCACACCAGTTTCTATATAATTGGGGTTGATCCAACGCTGTCTGCATCTCTTGTGAAGAGGTTGACCAATCTAAATTATGATCTTCTCTCTACGTTGTTCAGAAGCTCTGTTAATTGAAGCGATGCCCTAGTGGTTGACGACGAATGTTTATTTATTACTGGACAGTTCATTGTTGCAAATAGCATACTTGTCAGCATCCATAATTCACTTTGGCTAACCTGAAATTAGAATATGACAGAATATTAAGCCCACGAAGTAATACATCAAAAGAGACGAAAATAAGGCATAAGAAGTAATAATTATATTTAACTTCATGAAAACTTCGTTTTATCAAATTTCACATTCCTACATTTGGTATCTTTGAAGATTAATTTACAGAAATTAAGTTGAGAGAGGCGACGCTAGAATCAGCTAAAGTCTTTAAAGATGGCGCGCGTTGACCCCTTTCTGCAAGGCTAATTTTGGTAAACTTTTTTATCTTAAAGAGAGGTCATTAATACCTAATATCCAAGTTAAACCCCTTTGTTAGCAATTTGTTTGAGGTTCAACCAAAAATCAGCTAGATTGACTGGACTATTACTAGATGTTGATATCACGAAATTTCGTTTTGCGTTCTACTTTATATCATCTTATTTTGTATATTTAATATACAGAAATGTATTTATTAGAAAAATGAGATCTAATTTGGTTCATATAGTTGCTTAGATTCAATAAACAAATGTATCTCTGAAAAACTGGAAGAGTAAGACATGGTGCTGCAAAGACAAAGTTCTTTTCCTTCAATAACTACAAGAAACATCCCCAACCGCCGATTTTATGGCAAATACGAACACCCTTCCCGATAGTTCAACATTTAAACTCCTCGGCTTAACCTTCACAGTTTACATGAATAGGAACAAATACATTGATATTGCTCAAGGCTGCAGCAAAGAAGGTTGGCTCCCTCTCCCGTACTAGTAAACTCCTCACACCTGATATCCTGTATCTCTACAAATCCACCATCCGCCATGCATGGAGTATTGTTGCCACATATAGGCTGGGGCATCATTCACTAGTCTCTATCTGTTAGTCAAGGGGCAAAAAAAGAGTTGTCCTCACTATCCGCCAAGCTCCAGCCCTGTCACATAGCCGTAATGTTGCTTCCTTGTGCCTGTTTTACAAGTACTTTCATTGATTGTGCTCTGATTAGCTTGCTGCTCTGGTGACCCCTCCACGTAAATTCACTAGACCAACCCGACAATCTGCCAAATCCCATTCATTTACTCTGGAGGTCCCCAGATTCCGAAGAGCTTTCTACTCCAAAATCTTCTTTCCTCGTGCTGCTCGACTCTGGAACTATCCTCCCGTTCCCTGTTTACCTGACGGTACTGACATGAACAAATTTAAAACTAATGTAAACAGACATCTCGCCCCGCAGCTCCCAATTAAGGTTGACCCTCTTCCCCCTCCCCCCAAAAAAAGTATCACCCGTTTTTTCAGTAGCCTCTTACGTCTACAGTGATGGCCTGCCTTATTTGGGGTGAACTAAGTTTAAAAAATAAATGTTAACATTTTAATTTTCAGTTATTTGAAACGATCAGAACGCTCAGAAGAATGTTTTCGTTTGTTTGAGAAAAGAAAAAAGACAACATAAAAAAAGTTGATTTGAAATTACAATGAATGCATGTCGACAGAAATAAACACGCGTAAAGCATTTGTATTGAGACGAGCAAAATAGCCTTTAGGTAAACAAGTCAGGTTTTTATTGAAAGAAGTATACGACGTAACTTAAGTTGATGTATTATTATATACGATTTGATAAAGTAACGGTACAACGTTAAAAACAGATTTCGAAGCGATAAAAATTACAAGTTTGTAATTTTAGTTGTCATGAAAAAGAACATCACCGTTTAACCCAGTGTGATAAATAAGAAGGAAAACACCGGAGCAAAACATTTAAAATTCTGCTAATATAAAAATAGGTTTATACAGTTCTATGTAAAGGATTAACTCCTAAACTAGTTGATCGATTATTATTACTTTTAACACAAAGCTGTGGGCTATAATAAGCTTAATTTCGTTTTATAGAAAAGAAGAAATAGAATGGGTTGACACTTTTTCTGATAATTAAAAATTCTAACTAGTTAATAAATATTCCACAAATTTCAGCGTCTTTGACGTATTTACATGACTTTTTAGGAGGCATAATATAGGCATAGTCTCTAATTTAATAATAAAAATATTTTAGATCTGGATTGATTTACATTGCTATCATTAGTTACCAATTACGCAAGATTCCTTTAATTTTCATTTCTTCTTAAAAACCGTCAAGCTTAAGCGTATAATGTTTGCCATTTTATCCAATAAAAATCATGCAAAAAATTTCAACCAAAATTAGACGAAGAATTATTGACATGAGGTTCAGTAACATATATATCTTCATATCAGTTTCCGTAAGGCGACATAAAAGTTTTGTAAATCGTTCAGTTTTTTTAAAAAATAATTTTACTAGGTATTCTCTCTCTCTCTCTCTCTCTCTCTCTCTCTCTCTATATATATATATATATATATATATATATATATATATGTATGTATATAATACTTGCAACGTTCTGAATACGTTCGTTGAACATTATCGACTATCTATACACGCTTCTAGCTATATATACATTTTAATTTCCCTTAATTAGGTGACAGTTTCTGTTGGCCGAGTTGATATGGCGACTGATGGCAGATTCTACGCTGACTATGTGAACCGGGTTTGCGCCTCCCGACCATCTGTAATTGTTACTTTCCTGCACTGCAATAAGCTTAACACGCTAGCGTCTGTAGATATCAAAAATTTAATATTTATTATTAAATATTATATATATATATATATATATATATATATATATATATATATTGTTAAAAATAAGAGGGTTGTTGAATTAAAATTCAATATAAGCGAGCAAAATCTATTTCATCCTGTGTCTTTATATTTGTCTTTTAAACCCCAGCAAATCATAACGGAATAAATGTTGTATTTGGTTAAAACGATGCCGCCGACCCATCCTCTACTCTTGCACTCACAAGAAGCGAATCGTGTGTCCATCAACGACACTCCGCCATTTCCGAACCTGAGAGTAAGTCAGATGACGCAGCTGGTCACTGTCGTCTCTAAAAACATTTACAAACGTAATTGTCCTCACATATAAAGGCCAAGTACCGTTGCATGTCGACTCTTAATTCCGATTTACCGAACACTCTCCCTCCCCATCCTGGATCCTTAGACGAAGAGAAATTAAACGTTGGCCAAACACCTGGAGTCAGCTATTAACGTCCACCAATGCCGTAACCCCAAATGAGTGCAAAGTATAATCCCCTGGCAACCCAAGGAAATGCTTCACACCTACACCTACCCCGCCGACGCATATCGGCGGAGAACATATAAGAATCCAGTTGGCGAATCGAACGGAGAGTCTCTGTCAGCCGAATTCTTGCCGCTCGAGTACCCTGTCATTACCAGCATATGCGCTGTGAGCTATGGAAAAGAAACAGAAAAAAAACACGAAGAATAGAACGAAAGCAGGAAGCTAAGAAAGATCCTGGCTTTATAACTGCGCTGATTGTCACGAGATTTTTGTCTTCTATGCTTAAAGCTAATTTGATGAAAACAAAAGCTTCCGAGATTATTTTACTAAATCTGGGATTGACTATACACATATTACCTCGTCGTCGATTAAACCGCCTGCGAGAAGTAAGACTTACCCGATCACACTCGCATATTTCTGAACACTTTCTCCTTGAATTCTGCGTATCACTTTTCCATCCAAAGATCAGTGTGAATTATGACATTCTTAGATTATTGAACATTTCAACTCCCGTAGGGAGTCTTGTCACAACCTTCTATATTCTGTGACTGAGTAATCTTGTTTCTTTGGTGATTTGTTTAAGACACACATTTGTTCATGGAATTTGCTTGCCATTATAATAGTACGTTGATGTTCTTGTTGTTTGTTTTATATACGTTTTTCCATTCTCCTGTTATTTCATAAATACAAACTTTTTGAATCGGAAATCGGTGTTTGAGTCGTCTTTTACCAGGTCGTTATTCTTATTGCTTTCTATGTGATGTCTTAAATTGGAGAATTCCTTTTCCCCTGTATTCTGTTGATAATACGAGCCACTTAAGAACGGCGGCTGTGTGTGAATATGAATATATATATATATATATATATATATATATATATATATATATATATATATATATATATATATATATATATACTTTGTTTTTATTTTACCTTAATAAGTATGTTTTCAGAAATCAAGCGGCCCCTTCGTCGGGCTAACACTTGATCTCTATATGAGACACATAAATATCCGAGTATTGAACTAAATTCTCTTTTACCTCTCAAATGTCGAGTTAATAAAGAAGTGAAGAACATTAATTTTCTATTGTCCAATTGACCAGTTAACTATGTTATAGTATATCTTTTTTGTTGTCTCTTGGTGTTACCGGATTGCAAGACAAGAATTCATCTAGTCTGGTGGAGTATCATCTAAGAGCTGTTACTAAATGCGTCATCACTTCGAGAATATGCGCCATTCCTCTTATAAGTCAGTATGTAGCCATACCCAGGGGATCTTATTTAAACTTCTGATACTATGTTTTTTAAATATTTGGTTAAGATTTATTTGTAGGGTACAGTGTCTTCCTGTCAAGATGTCTTGACAAACCCTTGTACAAAGAGAGCGAAGACACTAGAGGATTGCATGTGTGTTTGTATGTATAATAGTCAACTGCCACGTATCTTGCTATATTGACAATTTATAAGAGTTTCTTGGCGCAGCGAGATTCAAAACACAATCTCAGTAGGTGGCGTTCAGTGCCTTAACGACTGAGCTTTCAAATCCGCTACATACACTCGCGAAATTATTTCAGATTTAAATGAGATTATTCACCTGTGTATGTTTTTATGAGAGTAATGACGAAAATCCTCATTTATTTACTAAGATGTTGTTTTAACGCTAACTAAGCATGATTTTCCGCAGCAGAGTTTTCCACTCATAGGTTGGCCTCCAGATCTGTATTTATATAAACATAATTATGTGCATATGCATTTCTATAAGATTCATTTTATTCCTGAACTAATTGATTGCTTATTATGAATATTGGATGAAAGCTGCTAAGTGGGTAATGTTGTCGTTATCTATTTTTTATATTTGGTTTAAGACAAAAATAGCAAAGAAGGAGTCAATGCCTTGCGTGAAAATTAAATATCATAAAAATGTAAACGGATGATTACGATTCATTCAAATCGGTATTTTGCTCCAAATAACACGAGCAGGTTTGTTAGGTAGGGACTAACATTTGAGTTTTACAATTTTGAGAGTGATGCACTTGCTATGTTTAGTCACACATATGCTGCGTAAAACAACGACGCCTCGCTCTGATGATGACTATATTTTATATTACAGTGGTATAAGTAACCCTTGAAAATTAATCAAATCAAAGATATCGCAAACTACAAGCATCGACTGACTAGAAAAGACTAAAAGTTCTTCTTTCATCCCAGATACTGAGCTTTTATAACCGATAACAATAAGTTAGGAAGGTGAATGTGTCTGTGTAATGATGCAGTTTTTGTTTTAATTTAAAATATAACAAAAGAAAAAAAATTGATGACTAGTGTGTGAATGCATTATGGTGGAATATAATTTTGTTATGAAATTTATTTAAGAGGACGCAGGTGACATATTCACTGGAATGTTTGCTTGGCAACGGTGTGTGTGTTTCTTTAGAGTGTGGTTTGTTTATAATTTTTAATGCCGAATCGAATTATAATTTCAGTAGTAAATTCACAAAAGAAAATACTCGGAAAACTATTTCCACCCGTAATGTTAATTTTCTATCTATTATATAAACAATATACGTAAATAATAACTCAATAATAGAATGAAAACATTAATCAAGTAAGAAAAAAAGTGACGAATAAAAAAATGATAACAAGTAATTTTCAAAATCAATAGGCAATTTAGTACGACAATCGCGTGTACCTGATGAGTTTTATTGCAAACGTTGTTTTTTTAATATTTTGTATATACAATTAGAATTTTAATATTACTGTTAGTGTGATAATATATATATATATATATATATATATATATATATAGTATGTGAAAATATAAAATAACTTTAAAAAAAATATAGTTTAGGTACATTCTCATGAGAATCTATATCCAAAAGAAAATAAAGATTAATATACAATATACTTGTCAAAGTATTTTAACATTGACTCATACAAATTAAATAAGGCTTTAAATAAATAAAATAACATATCAGAGTTATATCATGTCAATTTCGGAGCAAATGTACAGTATATAACCATTATATCTTATTTTATATATATATATATATATATATATATATATATATATATATATATATATATGTATATCTAGGCAGCAATTTCTCTTGCAGGCAAGTATTGTTGACTATAAGAGACAACTCGTGTCTAGATATCCGTTGGTAGATCCTTTCAATAGTCCGGATTAGGAACTTAGTTTCGGAGGGGAATTGGCTGCTGAATTTTCCATAATTTGATTTGTCTCCCAAGAACTTTCGGACCCATCTGGATCAATCTTCGGGGGAATGAGGTTAATCAGGTATAGCCCATGTGTTAGTATTTATAGAAGTTTTTTTGGCGGAAATTATGTACTAAGTACAAATATATATATATATATATATATATATATATATATATATATATATATATATATATATATATATATATATATATATATATATATATATATACCTATGGGTGGGGAACTTTGCAGTAGGATACTAGTTTCTACTTAAACGTAAAGAAAAAAATACCATTAAGAAGTATAGAAACATCTATACCATACGTTATAAATGTTTTCTAATAATAGGCAACAATACGTGAAAAGCGCACTAATTTAGGCTGTCGATTTGAGCTAAAATCACATGTAGCCCACTAATAAAAGTTGCTACTTGACAGATATGGAACACGGCTATTTACTCAATTGCACGTAGACTTAAAGTACTTTCACATTGTTGAAGCACGTGGTTAATATTTCACAACATAACCTAGAAAGTCCACTGCCTACTGCATGTTTTTAAGAATCTTTGACTTGAGCACGATGATTAAAAATCAAAACTAATCTAATGTCTCTTAATAGCGTACTTAAATTTAATCCATAAGATACACAATTTGCTGTTCATTTATCACTGTGATTTTACATTGTTTGAAACGAACTAAGTGCTGTTGGAACACAATTAGTAATACTAGAAGAGCATCGGCCAATTTTGAGAAAGTCACTAAAATCCGATCCATAGAAAGTAATAGACGGTATATGCCATACTTAGTTAAGTATGGCATCCGGACTTTTCACGCATCTCGTTTGTCAATACCATGTCTCTAAATTCATCTTTGTGAATCCGAATTTTACGATCCAGATATGTAGCCATTCTTGACTTAATATCCTAGGTTTCAGGATAGATATCCCTCCATGTTTGAAGAAACATATCCCCATAAATAACGTCTAAATAATCATCAATAACACGTGAAAATTCTACTGAAAAGTACGGATTGTTTGTAGTCTCGTCAAATCTGTTCTTGTTTCTAAAAAATACTCTCGTATACTCTTGTATACGATTCTCAGATAAACATGAATTTGTGGTGTGAGAAATATGATTGAGACTAGACACATTCACAATTGGTGATACAAGGAACACCATTCGTACTAACATTGTTGAGGTTTCTTGATAATTGAAAACTCTATTTTTAATCGGCGAGGACAGCTTATGAGGAATCAGAGGGGATCTATTTTTTGCGCCTATACATAAACGACTACTGCGCAAGTTTATTATTGTTTATTGTAAAAAGAAGTAAATATTTGTATATTTATTGAAAATGGCGGCTGCTTTCAATCAAGTTTTCCTTAATGTATTCAGCGTTACTCTTATCCAATTTGTACACGCAAATAGGTATTCTTTAATTTTTACATGGAATACAGTGAACACAATATATATATATATATATATATATATATATATATATATATATATATATATATTGTTCCATAAAATATGAACAACATCAGTACCATTGCTTTCAAGCTCAAAAGGAGTTAACCATCTCCAGCTTATGTTCTCACCTGGTAAAGAAATGGGAACTCACGTATCACTCCTGTTTTGATACGTTGTTTGCTTTGGAGTGTTAAATGATAGTTGCTTAAATTGTGTGTTAGGGAAATAAATGTGAGATTAAAAAGTTTCATAAAGTCTGAAATAAGGGAGTTAAATATAACAGTTGAGATTTAAAATTTCAAAACTATTTTTTAATTAAAAAAAATATAACTTCATTCAAGTCCCGTGAGTCAATTTTCATTAGCAGCGTTTATAAGGTCGTTAATTGTTTTTAAGAGTTAAATTAGAATCGTCTAGAATGTGCTAAGGAGAGAATGTGAGTTTAAGAATTACATTTTAAAAAAATAAAGAATACAAATTTGTAAAAAATCAAATTTAAATGTTTTATCACCCAAAAAAAAACAAAAACATTACAATTCAAATCTCGTAAGCTGGTTATCAATCTAAGAGAAAAAGTTAATGATTCTGTATTCGAAATTTAACATTTATAACTCCTTATACTCCGTTCCCATAAATTAGATGTACATTTATAATGGTGTGTCAATTTAAAATAGAAATAATAATAATACTGATATATTGACTAAGCTTGATCTATAGTAAAGAGCATGATTTAGGTCGTGGATTGATACTGTTTAAGAGATTTTTAAACCCTTCTTTTTTATTATCATGGAATGGGAGTAATTTCCTTCTTAATAATGGAAACAATATTTTTCATATGTTCGTAGTACAATTTACTAGTTTAAGGTTTTATAATAGAGATAGAACAATTAAAATATTTTAGGGGTGATAGTTGGGATGATTTCCCGAGGTAGAAGTAGGTATTTTGTGGGACTATTTTGGGGTTATGTATTTGGGGGTATTATTGATACTCCTTTATGTGTCCCGGTAAGTCAAGTTTATAAGTAGTGCTTGTCTCCTGTGGATGCATCCTTTAAAAATTGTGTCACTTTCATTTAAACTGTTTGTATTTGAGTCAAAATGGCCCTTAATATGAGACATTTTTCTGCGTAACACAGGGGACATCTATTTATGACTGGAGAGAAAAATAGTCTTCTCTCTATTATTTTCCACTTAATGGTAAAGTGTGTCCTTTCATCTTTAAGTTTCCATATCCGGGTCGCGAGTGTCGTATTTGCCTTGTTTTTGTATTGGAAAGTATTCCTGTGTACGTACAATATTTGCTTGAAACTTCCCTGTGTCAGGCCTATGTATTTTTAGCTCTGGTTTACGCCTTCTGAGCGTGAATCCAATGGTACTGATGTTGTACTGATTTTCTAGTCGCAGGATGTTACCGTTTGGGCAGGAGGACAGAAGCTGGTGTCCAATAATTCTCTTGTGATCTACAGAAACCCTTCTTCATCGAGACAAAGATACCTTTATGCCTGCTACGACGAATACCCGAACTGGCTAGAACGGGCACAGCTAAGGAACATATGATGATAAGAAGACCTGGCTAAAAGGAGTTTTCCTCCGATCACTAAGGGTGTCTTCGCCACGACACCTCTCCAAGTATATATATATATATATATATATATATATATATATATATATATATATAGTGGTTTGACCTCATTCAGAACGCTGACGACTCCACTGGACATGGATTTTTAAAAAATGTGTAAAGTAACCCCATCTGGATGAAACCGCGGTACGTTTCTGAAATGCGTAACATATAGTTTTCAAATAAATTATATTAGCTCTGACTTCTCTTGAATCGAGCACTTTATTGATTTCTTTTCAATATAACCTGACATACACACACTATTCATATATATATATATATATATATATATATATATATATATATATATAGATATATGTGTGTGTGTATGTGTAATGTATTCATTTAACAAAATAAACATCGTTCAAAATATTTCTTTCCAATGGAATAAATGAATAATATTTATATATATATACACATATATATACATATATACATATGTCTATATATATATATATATATATATATATATATATATATATATATATATATATATATATATATATATATATATATGGGTGTATATATGTGTGTAGGTGTAATGTATGCACTTAACGAAACAAAAAGTGTCCAAAATATTTTTTATGTGTGTTAGTATGTGTTAGCTTTTACAAACGTTTCTGTGTATGGGTAGGTGTGTTTGAGCATGATCAAATTTAGAGAAAAAATATTAACGAAATACTTTTGTATGGAAGGGGTTTTCTTTCATAAATATTAGATTTTAAATTTCAAGTTCTTGCATGAGCTCAACAAACAGCACCTGCTTGTGTCCCGAAATATACTAAATTATTGATACAACTTATTAATATGTGAGAATTATTTAATCATTTATAAATAATGATTCGTGTGTTTCTATCGTAAACTCAGAGTTTTCTTGTAGTGATTGTATTTATTGAGAGCTTTACTATTTTCTCGTGTGGAATTAAAATAATTGCTTCATTTTTAAAACTAAAAGAAAATATGTTAAAATTAGAATCGATTTATTTTTCTTTGTGACCACCGGCCAAAAGATAACATTTGTCATATTTTCTATATTAAATTGTTATACTATTTTTTTTTCTCAGTAAATTTCAGTAAATTGTAATACTAATATATCTTTACTATTTCAGTCTGGTCTTTCAATTGATGAAACATTGACGAGAGATCTTTTACTTGTGAGACACAAACACAATTATTTTAATTTTCGTCTCAAATTAGTTTCTACTTTAAGATAATCATTTTCTTTCCAAACAACAACATTATCAATAATAGAATCAGACACTATTTTTATATTTTATTAATTCCTTCTGTTTTGGAACATAGTATTATTATATATATTTGGATACAATGTCTGGATTTATTTCTGATTCTGTTTACGGCAAAAGTTCAATTAAACTTTATCTATAAAATATTACATTTAGTATATAACATGAAGTCGGTCTGTTTCTTGCGTTTTTGTTACCGATAAATTATTTTTGCACAGTAGATAATTGAATTTGTTTCGATATAAATGCTAGTCTCATTTTGAGTTTTACCGATTTCTACACTTAATTCTTATTTTGAAAAGAAAGGGTTTGTCTCTGTCGCTGCCATAAAATGTTATAAACTTCATCTATCTTTGATGAATATAACAAGGTAGTATTAGAGATATCGTCCTAAAAAACCGCTTCTGTTTTCTACAAGTCTGCTTATTGATAAAGTGGGGAAAAAGATAGAAGTAACCCTAATAGCAATTCGATGAAAATTGCTAGTATACTGAAATCATATGCCCTTAATAAGGTTAAGATGAAAATTCATATACACTAAACACTAAATGTACAAAAGCAAAGAAATTCCCAAATGTTTACACTTTTATTGTCATTAAGGGTATGCGAGCACAACAGGGCTATGTATTTTACTGGTAGAGAATTTATTTTCAGCGCAAAACATCGAACAAGAATTAATTGTTTATAGAAAATCTTTTTGGCACAAGATCTGCTTTTCGGTCTTTTTCTAAAGATAGTCTGCCCTATTAAAAAAAATAGTAATGTTATTTATAAATTTAAATGCCAGTGTGATGATGAGTATTTTGGGCGGACGAAATTGTATTTAGAGACCAGAATAAACCAGCATATCTCATCCAAAATTAGACAGGGTAGATCTGGTTTCTTGTGCCATACCTTTACCTCGGCTTTGGAATCGTCTATTGGCCAGCATTTAGCTGACAATGCATGCTGTGCCAATAAGTATAAAATAGAGTGGTTCACTATCTTACATTGGGCGGATTCTACTTTTCATTTTAACATTTTAGAATCCGTCACGATCGCTTTACGGAAGCCTTCACTTTGCAAGCAGAAGGATTTCGTAAAGACGTTGACATTATTTGGGGAAAGTTAGTTTTTTCCTTTTTTTATGCCTCTAAATCTGCCTTTTAGTCGTTTTTATTCGTTGAATTGAATTAAATCTTTTAAACGTGTATTTTCACTGGCAGTAAATTTCTTTTTTTCATACATTTCCATATTCATAATATTGTGTGACCGCATCTCATATGTATCTGTGTGTGTGTTTCTCGTCTCTAGACAACATTCAGATCAGTTAGGTGAATAATGGTATGTTTGAAGGTGCACCAGAGATCGCCTACTTAATCTATCATCATGAGCGATCCCTGAAAGTTCCTGTTTTCAATTGTGAATCTCAAAGAAAAGGGAAGACCAGTTCTGAGTGATCAGTGCCCTCTGATGTTCAGATTGGTCAGTCGACTGCTTAAATGCATATCTGAATCGTGATATATATTGTTTATATACACAAGCCATATAGTAGTTTTTAGTTTGTTTCGCAAATTCCATCTGACCCCAGTGATTAGATCTACGATTCATCGAACTATTTTTTCAGACATTCAAACTGATTGAACACGGTGCTTCCTATTTATCATTTATGTTGAGCATGTCCCTTTCAGTATAATGTAAAGATGTGTCATCACATTCCACTCTGAAAATTTAATGATACAATAATTAATGGGTCTGTAAATCCAATTAATTCAAGTACATTAAATATCACGTCATGCCAAAGCTATAATTATTTTGTCATAGTAACATTTTGAGCTCTATTTTATAAGAAAGTCCAAAAAGGGCAGTTGGTAGAACCCGAGACTGAAGATCTCAAGGTTTCGCTTTCGATTTCCGGTCAAGGTATCTGCTTTATTAATTCAATATTCTCCATTTCTAAAAGTAATTAAAATCTCAGATTGAATTTAATTAATGATTATGATGTTTCCGCCTATGTAACCTCGAATATTCTAAACGTACGTCTTTTCGTACTAGGAAATTATTCATGTTAAACTAAAGAACCTATACGGTATTTCAAATTAAACCCTTTATTTTATTCACGAGAGTAAATTGTTTTCATCCCGCCAATCACGATATATATATATATATATATATATATATATATATATATATATATATATATATATATATATATATAAAGATAGATGGACGAAGAGTGATAAACATGCACGAATGTCCACATTTATATCAAACTTCGATTGTTCAATGCAAGGTATATTCTGTAATAAAATTATGTTTATTATTCTTTCCTTAAGCCAAGGCTTTTCAAAGATCGAGATCTTATCATCAGAAGAATTATACAGATAGATAAGTTGGCAATAGAAAAGCCAAAATTCAACATCGGCGGACAATTATCACCTGGACAAACCCAATATCTTTTTACACGAACTTTTTTCACCCATCATTTTATAAAATATTTTTCAAATGTTGAATTTTGGCTTTTCTATTGCCAACTTATCTATCTGTATACTTCCTCTGATGATAAGATCTCGATTTTTGAAAAGCCTTAGCTTAAGGTAAGAATAATAAACATAGTTTTATTACAGAATATACCTTGCATTGAACAATCGAAGTTTGATATAAATTTGTACAATCTTGCATGTTTATCACTCTTCGTCTATCTATCTTTATAATTGCTCTATCTCGTACATTGAGCTTTTACCATTTCACTATAGGTTCTTTCTACTAAAAGTTTATTTTTAGTTTCATATTTATTCTATATATATATATATATATATATATATATATATATATATATATATTTATATATATATAATATTTAAATGTAGAATTTAATAATAATAATCTATCGTGATAGTGTAAAGCTCAATATATTAAATAGAGCAATTTATTTTAGAGGTAAAAGATGAGATTAAAACATTGTAAAGATACAATATTTATTGAACACATCAAAAGTTCAGAGCAAGGAGCCTCATATCCTTAATCCATGGATTTTCAAAGAAAACATTTCTTCTCATCAGGGGATGGGTAAGCCGACAATGCGATTATAAATATTATCGGCAACAATTAACTTTGAAAATTTTATATAAAGTAAAATAAAGTAGAAGTAAATAACAAAATAAGGGCCAGTCTTATGTTGAGGTGTGAGCGTAAAGTCAAAGTGGATGTTATCGAATAACACGTCAGGGCAAAATGAAATAAAAATAAAAATAAAAGAATCCGTTATTTAGGGATGAATGCTTGAAAAAGAAAGCGATACTTAAATTGTTCAGGAGTCCAAAAGTTTTTGCAAGATGTTGGTGGTCTTTGGTAATTGGTAAATTCCCATTAATCCTGTGTAGTATTTGTATCCGTTTGTTGCTGGAATTTTTCGTTAGTTATGGTTTGGTGCATATAAAAAAATTGAGGATTTCGAACAACCATCGCTTCCTAGTTGAAAAGAATATCGGTAGGTTGTATATATATATCCATATATAGAGATCCGATAGTTTAGGTCAGAGCCGAGTGGAATGTTGTTATAGACTAAGGGGTTGGATAAAGAAAGTGCCTCTCCTGTCGGGCTGGGTAGGAATATTAGCTGTTTATGATGGTTGGGGGAGGGTTAATGGATTAGGGATATGAGGCTCCTTGCTCTGAACTTTTGATGTTTTTAATAAATATTGTATCTTTACAATGTTTTAGTCTCATGTTTTACCTCTAAAATATATATATATAAATATATATGTATTTATATGTACGTATAAAATGTACATATACAATTAATACATTTATATATATATATATATATATATATATATATATATATATATATATATGGCACTTGACAATGTTTACATTGCGATATCACTTACATTAATCCAGTGTCACATGATAGGGCAGGAGTAGAGGTGCCAACTGTCAGCTGGAGGGTTTAGTTTCAATCCCAGCTAGAGGCACTAGTTGGTCTAGCCGCACTGAAGAGCTGTAATACAGCAACACTGTCTGTGTGTTGGTTTATTTAGTGTCATGTTGTGGCATGAAATGTATTTTCAGTCATAAAATTATAGATCAAGCAAGGGATCGTGTATTTGTTCTTTGATTTTTAGCAACGATTTACAATTTTTTGTATTGCGCAACAAATCCACTATTCCGAGATTACTAAATGGCACATGCATTCACAGATACAAATATTAATCAAATTCTTGGAGTTTACATTTATGACAAATGGCGTGTATGTGGCCTTGAGCCAACTAAGAAACTTTCACAGAAAGAGTAGAATACTGTCAGATGCGAAGTGTTATTCAGTTATGATTGACAATTGGTGGCCGCACATTCACCTCTTTCTCATGCCTGAGTATTGCATGGGTCGATATTAGTGAATCTGACATCGACGTGTTTTGGAGTGAAATAGATAATCTGAAGTAAAGTAAGACCCCTTAAGAAGGAATGTGATTATTTTAAGTTTCATAGAACGGAACGACTCTGCTGGGTGATGCATCCAAAAGGTTTAGGTTGAAATAATTAATATGTGTTCAATACGAAAGGATATTTGTTTTCTCTACACTTTTATTTCAGCTGATAAAACAACATAAACGCTATACCATAGTGAAGAAATAACAAAGGACAAACAACACGGACCCATTCCTGGAAATTTTTATTAAATGGCTTCTTTCACGTTCTTTAAGATATGTCGATAAGGCATATGCAGGGGAGAACACTCGTACGTATGTATAAGAGAGACAATTAATCAAAATATACCATTTGTTAATTATCACAAAAATAACTAATAAAAGTATATATATATATATATATATATATATATATATATATATATATATATGTATATCAAGGAGAAAGGCTACCAACATTTGTAAAAAGTTTGTTTTCAGCATTTATTTATTACTTTATTATGTTATTATATAATTTTATATGACGCGTTTACAGCCGTGCTCCGCTATCATCCGCTATGTAAATCAATTTAAAGGAATATATATATACATATTTATATATTTATATATATATATATATATATATATATATATATATATATATATATATATATATACAACTTGACTGCGGTAAATATGTCTCAATCAGAGAGGATTCAACGAAGAAAGAAGAAAAAAAAATATTCTTATACTTTTGACATTGGTGTAATACACCGAAAGTACTCAAGTTTTTAAAGTAAATAAATAATTTATTTTGAAAAACATAATTAAATGCGTAGTACAGGTTTTCAAGATATTTTTTTCAAAATATTCTCCTGATTATTGTCATTTTATCAAAACTTTCTATGTGTGATTTTCATTATATATATATATATATATATATATATATATATATATATATGTGTGTGTGTGTGTGTAATTATTTAATAATACATATCTACCGACGAATATGTTTCATTATTTCGGAATCATCAATGTAGAGATAATTATTCAGACAAGTCGCACGATTCGAACACCGGAAAAAGAGTCACTTTAATCCAAATCAGGCGTCTTTACCGGTGCGGCAATTCTGAATGACGATACGACGAAGAAATAAATCTTATCATGTCGAGCGCACAACTATAGTTAGTCGTCTTAATAGTGTTCAACAAGGAGGAACATCTATTTATATATATGATTTGACAGCTGTATTATAACTTCTCGCTAGAGAGTCCGGCCGAAATGGGGCGACAAATAATTATTGAAACCGGTCGAAATAGTCACCATTAACTCCTTTAACTGAAAGTTCTGACGTCCTAACCGATTCGGCAATTCTTAATGGCTATACTGCGTGGGAAGTAATACATCCTATAATGCCGATCATATATATATATATATATATATATATATATATATATATATATATATATATATATATATATATATATATATATATATATATATATATATAATTAAGGTGTTGTGTACCTATTGTCGACGTCGTTTCGGGATGTCCAACCTCATCGGTGCAGGGGTTGCGGTTGCAAGCGGTCGCATGGGCTGGAACGCAGTTCGAAGATGCAGCCTAGAATCAGGAGCCTACCATCCAAATCTACCCGAGAAATCACCACAGACAGTAATTGAATTTAATGTAAACTTACCCGAGAGGCTGAAGCAAGCGTCATGTTATCGATAGCGGAACTTTACTTAATCATAGGATGACAAAAAAAAATAGTATTTAAAACAGGGCTATACTATTAAGAATAATAATTAATCATAAAGTTAATGGTGACTATTTCGACCGGTTTTAATAATTATTTGTCGCCCCATTTCGGCCGGACTCTCTAGCGAGAAGTTATAATACAGCTGTCAAATCATATATATATAAATAGATGTTCCTCCTTGTTGAACACTATTAAGACGACTAACTATAGTTGTGCGCTCGACATGATAAGATTTATTTCTTCGTCGTATCGTCATTCAGAATTGCCGCACCGGTAAAGACGTCACAAGACTCAAGATTAGACCACCCGCATGCGGACGCGCACACACACGCAGACACTACTTCGTTCTTGGAGACGACAAAAAGCAATAAAAAGTATTAAATTTCAAAAGAAATCCGGCGCACCTAGGAGGCTGGGATGACCGATGGGTCATGGATGGGTAACACGCACTTGACCAAGAGAAGCAGCAAAAAATAAAAAATAAAAGATACCCACACACCCGCAAACCTACGCATGCGCAAAAACAATAACAAATTCCTCAAATGAAACAACATTTACTCAAATCGAAAGACATTTCTTCAAATGGATTTTCATATCTGATGAAAGCGGACCAACCGCTTGAAACGTGTTATGTAAAATTATAAAATGGTAAAACAACAAAATAATAAATAAATGTTGACAAAAACATTCTACAAATGTTGGTAGCCTTACTCCTTTACATATATACTTTTCTCTCGTTGGAACTGCACTAATACTGCACTAACCTCTTTTCGATATATATATATATATATATATATATATATATATATATATATATATATATATTATCACGTGTGTAATTAAGCGCTCGTTTCTTTTCCTTTAGCTCCAATATTTTCCTCGAAAACCTTTATTCCTTTTTCTCATTCCGGATATTAAGCTAATAAAACTATATTGTCGGATCTGGGAAATGAAAGTCGCTTCTCTACCCTTTGCGTGTTATTCCATAGAGATGTTACATTTTTTATCTATTTCCCTATCTGCTAATCTCTGTTCATCAAATCAACACTTCAATTTACAGAGGAGACTCGAAACCCTTCTTCTAATTGTCTTCATCATGCAAATAGGGGTCAAGAGAGTTTTTCAAGTGGCTGGCAACACATTTTCTTAAACATTAAAGAAACGTCGCGAGTTGCTTCTCAAAAATATTACTCCAAAGTGGAAATCCCGAGACTAGATTAATCCTAGGATCTGGTCGCCTTTCCATAAATAGAATTGACTCTAAGACCCAAATCAGTTTTTCGTCTCGCCGTCAAAAAGTAAACACCCCGCTGCCAAAACATCTTCTTTCAGAGACTATATTCCATCTTATTTTAATAACATGTTTTAAGATGCACGTTATGTGATCCAAACCTAGAATTGAAGTAAACATTTGAAAAGGGTTTGTTACAAATTATATTTTCGATATTTATAAAAAAATATTCGATTTTCCCCAGATAAAAACAGTTGTTATTTGGACACACTGCCGTATATATTTATATACATATGTGTGTGCCTCTCTCTCCCCTATTCTCTCTCTCTCTTTCTCTCTCTCTCTCTCTCTCTCTCTCTCTATATATATATATATATATATATATATATATATATATATATATATATATTGCTTTTTTGTTTCATTTTACTTCAGTCAAAGTTCTCAGATATACAGGGCCCCTGCTAGAAGCTAACACATGCTATTTATATAAGATACATAGTTATTCGAATTTTCCATTAAATTTACCTTTTCCTAAAACCTTGAGTTCGTAAAGAAGTTCAGGACATTAATTTTCCTCTCCCCAATTGACCATTTGATTATGTTATAGTATATTATTCTCTAGTTCTCTTGGCCATCTAGTCTGGTGGAGTATCCACCTGTGCTGTTACTTGAGGTTACATGATAAGGAACAGGTACACCATTGCTCGTAAAAGCTGGTGCATAGGCAAACCGAGGTGATCTTTTTGGGGTTCGAATAATATGTTGTTTTTTTTAATATTTGAGCAGGGTTTACTTGTAGGGTGAAGTATCCTCATGTCATGTTGTCCTGACAACCCCTTTTACAGAGAGACCGAAGACAATCGACAATGGTGTATATATATATATATATATATATATATATATATATATATATATATATATATATATATACATATATGTGTGTGTGTGTGTGTGTGTGTAAAAAGTAAATTCATAGACTAAAATAATTCCTTAACTTTCATAGTTTAGTAAAACAATATGCATAACTATTGAACATTTCAATACGTTATATCAATAAGGTTAAATTTAAAATATTCAAATCAAGTTTCATAAATAAATATCCTAACACGTCTTCTATACTACACACGTTTCTAAAATTACAAATTTATTTATTATCCAAATTATATCTTGTGAATCTTAAATAGATAATAAATTCTCATAAAAAATATCAAATTACCAGGGTATATCTTAAGAGGCGATAGCATATTCCAGAAATTATTGACAAACATATTTCAATCAAGAAAATTAGAGATTTCATTCAATCTTACTATTTTTATACAGCAAATTAGCAGTCGAGTTCACGTTATATAAATGAGCATTGTATCTTCCGAATTAAGGTGTCAGAAATATTGAATATCAATCAGAAAAAATAAACAATAAAACATTTTGTAAGATGAATTTTAGAAAAACTGTCAATAAGCATTCAAAGAAAAAAACACAATTAAGGAGGTGATTTAGACATAAGATGTTTATTGTCAACAAATTATAATTGTATTAGTAAGGCTTATCATCGATACCGTTACAACGTTTATTTGAATGTTACTATCAAACTATACTGTCAGACTTTTTAATGGTAAATATATCTGACATTATTATTTTAGTAAGTTTCAGAGCCTAGTTTACACTGTAATATATGTATAGGTGGAGAACATATTGATGTATATCTTTCACAAGGGTATTGGTAAAATTTATACATAGCCCGAACCTATAACATGCACGAGTTACCGTTGAGTCACAGTTCTTCCAACAAATATACAATAAGTAGTTAATATCTGATTCTTAATTCCGTTTATACGCTTCTCGTATTCGTTCAACCGTTTGAATAAAACGTAATCTTTGCTTCCGATGAGACCTGAAAGATGTCAAGCAAATATCTTGATATTACATACATGAATACGAAATACAATGGAATTAGCCTACGAATCCGCAAACATTAAAAGAGCAAAACACACCGGTTTGGCAATGGTTGAATAATCTTATAGAAATCTAAATTCAAATTCTTCTTAACAATATGATTCAATTCGGATGAATATCGAACACATCCTATTCATTATTTGAAACCTTCAAAAGAAATTGAACAATAGACCTTCTAATAAAGTTAGATAACTGTTCCATACACCTTATCTCTCAATTGTAAGCAATTGTCGCTGACAACGAAAGCAACTAATTAGTTAGCATTCATAAGATTTCATGTCGCTTTGTTTCCGTCAGTCATTGTTCTTTTTTATTCACTGGTGATGAAATATACGTGACGTGTTATGTATTTTTATTTAACTAGAAAACGTAACAGTTGTTCAAGGTAGGGATTGTGTAAGAACAGAGAGAAGAGGAAGGAAAAAAGAATAAACTGCATTTGTGAAATGTTGTTTGCACGAGCAAGTATAGAGTCTTATTGAAATTGATACAGTATTTCTCATTGATAGCGAACGGAAAAGGGAAACAATACAATTTCGTTGACAATGCGATCGTTAGGAAATAGAAACAGAAGAGTTTAAGACCGATGTAGCGAATTTCTGAATGTTGAAGTAGTGGACGTTACATATATATATATATATATATATATATATATATACACTCTCTCTCTCTCTCTCTCTCTCTCTCTCTCTCTCTCTCTATATATATATATATATATATATATATATATATATATATATATTACTCTTTTTTCTATAAATATATGATTGTATTTCTCTTCATCGTACCCCTCTTTATATAACATCGTTGTTCTCTACTTTTTTTAATCTCTCTCTCTCTCTCTCTCTCTCTCTCTCTCTCTCTGTTTCACCTCGTTCTATCTTTTGTACTCTATCACTATATATATATACTATTATTCATAAATATTGTTCAATATCCACACAAACACACACACCCACCCACCCATATATATATATATATATATATATATATATATATATATATATATGTTTCATCTTAATAAAGATTCATCAGTATAGCGAGATATCACTTTACCTTCTGTCGTAGGATTAAAGCCCTGACAGAATTTACCTTTCACTTTTTTCCGACATCTTTACCCCCACGCAACGTAGACAGCTATACGATAAGTGATGGTTTTTCACAAGTTTTTACTGACCATTTTGTTGTTCTTTTTTTGGTGTACACTTACCTATGATAGGTAATTGTAAGCAGAAGAAGAATTTTAAAAATTTGAGATGGTCAAAAAGAGGGAGATCAGTCTACGTTGAATTTACATTGAAAACTGATCCCCCGTCTTAAAATCTGAATTTTTGAAAAATGTTTCCAAAACCCCTGAATTCTCTATCGACATGATAGGTAATTGTACACCGAAAAAGATTTTGAAAAAAATTAAGATGGTCAAAAAGAGGGGGGTCAGTCTACGTTGAATTTACATGGAAAGTGATCCCCCTCCTAAAATGTAAAATATTTGAAAATGTTTTCCAAAAACCTCGAAATTCTCTAGCAGCCTGATAGGTAAGTTTACACCTAAAAAAGAACAAAAAATGGTGAGTAAAAAGTTGTGAAAAACGGACTATGGTAAAAGACGAACAAGTACCAAAATCTGTTACGAATATTAAAATTGTAAACAGTTTGTTTTTGTTAGAGATTTAAAATATAGACGTTTTCACCTTTGTTATTCGAAATTTTAATTTTGATAAATGTTTTTGCCCGACCTAGGAAAACTTGCTCCAGTTAATTTTTCGGGGGATGGAAAATTTGACCCGATATTTTTTCAACTCCCAAGGACTAGGCCAGATATTTTGTATGAAATTTAAAGACATTAAATGACTCTCTGAATTGTTTATTACAATTTATTGATTTTTTTTTTGGCCAATTCATGAAAAATATTTTTTTTATTCAATCTTTAAAAAATAAACTTCATTGGGTTTTTTTCGCCCCAAATTGTACTAAAAAATGGATAAAACGATTTGTTTGAAAGTACTTGCGCGTTTCTCTGTGGTGTATACATTATACAATATAGTTACGTTCGTAAAACAACAAATATTAAAGAACGGCTCGACGAGTAATGTTGTCCTAGCTATCTCTCCTCTCCCAGAGAAATGTTTTCTTTAAAAAGAAAATAATCACTAATAATGTTTAAAAGTAAAACTTTATTTACTTAAACCAAATCAAAATTCTCTTCCCCCCAAAATAGAAAAAAATATCGGGTCAAATATTCCTCCCCTGAAAAAATAGGTTGTTAATCTAATGAAAATTAAAATTGTTTTAAAATACTTCAGGGATTTTTCGATTTCAGGAAATAAAAATTTACATATAATCCTATGCTTCATCCGACATATTCTCCTATACCCCTTAGCACATCTTAAAATATTAGCGAGATTTTGTCAAATATTATCTTACGGTCTTACACTTAAAGTGACATCCCCACCCATATTGACGAGATCCTTTGACGCCCACCCCTATCCTTCGACCTGGTTGGGATTCTCCAGCCTTGCTGACGCAGCCGGCAACTCTACGTATAATTTCTCCTTAGCTCACTCCCTCTCTCAGACTGTTGATTTTCCGAACCGCATCCCCAGTCGTGTGGACCAACAAGCCTCACTTCTAGACCTCTTCTTGACCTCAATACCCGACGCTTGTGTGACGAAAGCTCATAGCCCCCTCGGGAATGCTGATCACATTGTGCTAATGATACATATCACGCTAAAAAGTCGTCCAAAAGCTGATGAACCGTTGCTCAAAACAACAAGATACTACGAGCAAGCTGATTTTGAGTCAATCAGAGATCACATCAGTGACGCCCCATGGAGGGAAACCTTCTCACTCCCTGCCAACCAGTGTGCAGACGAATTAACTGAATGGGTCAAAGCAGGCATTGAAGTCTATGTCCCCATGCAAAAATTCTTTAGCAAGCCCCACTCTCCTCAATGGTTCACTTCGGAATGTGCAGCTGCCATTTCTGAGAGGCAACAAGCATTCCGTAAATTCGGCCGCCATAAGTCAGCTACTAATAGGCATAAATTTATAGAGTCAAGAAACAATTGCAAGGCCGTGATAGGCGAAGCGAAGAGAAGGTATAATGAGTTAACAAAAAAACGCATCCAGTCACAGAAACTAGGTACTCGCGATTTCTGGAAAATCTACAGTAGTGAATAATGGTCAATCTACGATTCCCCCACTTTTAAACCACAATGATGTCGTTTGCACGGCCACTGATAAGGCTGAACTACTTGCACAGCGTTTCGCTTCTAACTCTACTTTAGACTCAGGTAACCACCCTCTCCCTGAATTACCATTGCGGACTGATGCTACACTTGATAACCTGGTCATCACCCCATCCCAGGTCAAAGACATCATAAAAAGCCTTGACACCTCTAAAGCTTGTGGGCCTGATCTTATACCTGTAATAGCAATAAAGAAATACTCTGCTGAACTGGCCCCTGTTTTCTCCAAACTTCACAATAAATGCCTAGCCGAATCTTGCTTCCCCGATAGCTGGAAAATTGCCTCTGTGGTACCAGTCTACAAGAGTTCTGGGAATAGAACCGACCCTTAGAACTACCGCCCAATCAGTCTACTGCCGATCTTTGCCAAAATCTTTGAATCCTTAATCAATCTAGCGATAGTACGTCACTTAGTTAATGCTAAACTTCTATCTGACCGCCAGTATGGATTTAGACAAGCACGATCTACTGCAGACATCTTAACGGTCATCTCTGAACGCATGTATCATACTCTCGACAAGGCAGGTGAAGCTAGAGCAGTAGCGCTTGATATATCCAAGGCCTTTGACAAGGTATGGCATAAAGGGCTTCTCCTGAAAATACGCTCATACGGTATTACTGGGCAACTACTTAATATAATTAGATCCTTCCTAAACAAAAGAAAAATCCAGGTTGTCCTCGATGGCCGTTCATCTAAGGAACATGACATAAATGCTGGTGTGCCCCAGGGATCTATTCTTGGACCTTTGTTGTTCCTAGTCTATATAAACGATCTCCCTGATGACATAGTGTCTGAGATTGGTTTATTTGCTGACGACACCACGCTTTACTCTCGCCATGTTGGCAAAACAGACGCGATCATATCTGAGGCAATGGCTGAATCCTTAGAAAATGACCTCCAGGCTGTAGTGGATTAGGGCCATAAATGGTTGGTGACTTTTAATGCCGCAAAGACTAAGCTCCTTTCCTTCAACAACTACAAGAAGCCTCTCCATCCACCGATTGTCATGGCAAATAACACCCTACCTGAGAGTTCATCATTCAAACTCCTTGGCCTAACCTTCACAGGTAACATGAATTGGAACACATACATTGAAGACATTGCCAAGGCTGCCGCAAAGAAGGTTGGCTCCCTCTACCGTGCTAGTAAACTCCTCACACCTGACATTATCCTGTATCTCTACAAAGCCACCATTCGCCCATGCATGGAGTATTGTTGCCACAGCTGGGCTGGTGCATCATCTACTAGTCTCTCCCTCCTTGACAAAGTCCAAAAAAGAGTAGTCAACCTAATAGGTCCCTCACTGTCAGCTAAGCTCCAGCCTCTGTCCCATCGCCGCAATGTAGCATCCTTGTGTTTGTTTTACAAATACTTCAATGGATTATGCTCCGATGAGTTGGCTACTCTGGTGCCCCCTCGACGTAAATTCACTAGACTAACTCGACATTCTACTAAATCTCATTTATTCACTGTGGAGGTCCCCAGATGCCGGAGAGCATTCTACTCACATAGCTTCTTTCCTCGTGCTGCTGGCCTCTGGAACTCCCTCCCTACCCCCTGTTTCCCCGACAGTACTGACATGCAGAAATTTAAAACTAATGTAAACAGACATCTCGCTGCTCAGATCCCAATTTAAGCTGAACCACCAATCCTTCTCCCCTTTTCCTTTTTCTCAGTAGCCCCTTACGTTTACAGTGGCGTCCTGCCTTGTTTAGGGTGAATCATGTAAAAAAAAAAAAAAAAGAATACATCAATGACAAGTGCGTGGAAAAAAACGGTTTGATAACCTATTAACTTCTTTGTGGCATGGTTTACATGTTACCAATGTCACTAAGCGACTTAAATAGATAGATCGATTAATAGACAAATATATAGATAACATTATCATATATTGATAGAATGAGAGAGAATCAACGAAAAGTTACGACTGGTGGTATTATGCTTTGATTTTACATGAAAATATAATATCAATGATATCCCTGAAGTAGTTAGCATATATATATATATATATATATATATATATATATATATATATATATATATATATATATTGCGGTCTATATTAAGATGTGGCAAAAAACCATGTCATTAAGCTACACTAATGGAACAATAACAATCCCTGAAGTCAAGATCCAAAGAATAATCACTCATTACTTTAGCTTTTCTCCTTTACTGTTTTGTCTGCCGATAGATCCACTTAGTAAGTTACTGAATAAATACCAAATTACCTATATCTGTCGCAAGGGTCGCCAACAAGACTCAAACAAAACCACCTGCTCTTTATGGGTTACCTTAAGCTGTATGCCAGCTCAGACGCTGACTTAACACAAATGTGCCAAGTGCTCCACCAAAGCTGGGAAGAAGATCTAAATGAAAAATAAATAGATTGATGCTATAAAAGACCTACAAGAGCAGGAACAATACTTTTGCATAGAAGAACACGATTCTATTCAACATGCCAATATGAGAAAAAAACTTAGCAGAGAATATGTACGCTGTGTAAAAAATATGTTCAAAACACAGCTTGAAAAGAAAAACTAAGTAATTTCCATTAATCAACTTATCATGCCAGTTATAAAATACAGCTTTGCTATTACTGACTGGCTACAAAAGGACATTAACAGGCGAGGCACTTAAACAAGAACACTGTTGACACTGCAGAGTAATGCAAAGAAACCAGTGTCTACCAAGGCTGTGTCTGCCCAGATGAACAGGTGTATGCGTCTGTCAGAAATTACCATCAATACTGTGCAACTATTGTGAGAACCGGTTAATATTTGATGACTTCGTCGAAGCTAAACCTTATCAACACCAAGAACGAAGAGCCAGTAGAACAACTTCCATCACAAAACTGGACAAACATTACAAAGGATATGGAAACACCAAGTAAGCCTGCTACGGGAATACCCCAGAAGAGTTTCCAAATATACACAACTACCTTTCATTGCAGAAAACTGGTAGAATGGGCTCACCAACAAGTGCTAATATTTTCTGGAATAACTATTACAGAAATACATAGGCAAGTACAGCTCTGTAGATTGGATGAAAAGGGGATCGCTCAACTAGTATTAGGAGGTTAGGGTGATGATTGCGGCCAAAGGCCCAGCTTGATGACCAATGCTTTTAAGAAGTAAAGTGATTTCAACAACGACAACAGTTGCAGGTTTTGTCACATGGTAGTAGAGAGCGTGAGTCACTCGACATACATTTGTAAGATCTGCTGAGGGCGACTACAATACCATGTGGCACAATATCTTGTGTAAAGATCTCCACTAGACCATCTGTACAAGGTTTAATATCCAGTTTAACAGCAAGTTCTGGGAACATATACCAGAAATATTTGTTGGAAATAACTCATACACAATCTACTGTGACTGCACACCTAGAAAACAAATCTGTTTAACTGAAGTAGTGATATGGAACAAGAGGGGAAAAGTAGCAACTCTAGTTGAAGTCAATGCCTCACAATGATACAAAGAAGTCAATGCCTCACAATGATACTTGCTTAAACGATGGGGAAAACTACAAAGTTCTTATATACGACATCAAAAGGAACTGCAACCTAAGGAAGATGTCTATCATTGCAATAATTATAGGAGCAACCGCGCTAATGAAAAATAATTTTAAAAAATACATGGTGAATATACCCGGTGAACCAAGTGAAAGAGAGATACAAACAATTGTGCTTAAAGGGACGGTAATAATCTTTTAAAAGATCTCTTCATTCCAGTCTCTAAAATAGAGGGTGAATGTCTGCCATCCGGTAGAATGCCCCATCCCAATCCTAAAAAGACTTTAAAAATTTTAAAAAAGAGAGTAAATGTGAAATAAAATATCATACAAAATGGAAAATAGTTTATAAAATCGTGAATAAGCATTAAACATTCTAGTAGTTGTTAGAGGTTTTATTCTACTAGCATATTCAATATTAAAAAAATATTTCTTATTAAAAAATTTAGTAGCACAATATATATATATATATATATATATATATATATATATATATATATATATATATATATATATATGTGTGTGTGTGTGTGTGTGTGTGTGGGTGGATATTAAAAAATATTTATTAAAAAAAATAGAATTATCAAGCTCCGATAACTTGTGCCCTTTGAGAAAAAAAATTAAAGATACAAATTTAGCAATGTTCCTATCGGAGATTTGAACACTCTCTGAATCTCATTACTTGTGTTTACATTTTAAAGACAAGACGTATTCTCTTCTTATTTCAAAACGTAAACGTCACGACGGCCTAGCGGTAAGAAGCCGATGCTCATACTACTTGAATAAGGGTTTTTAATTGTCTGACCGGAGATACGTTGAATTCATCCATACTGACGAGTGTAAAGACACACGAATCATATATATATATATATATATATATATATATATATATATATATATATATGTCTATGAATATTAAAAAAAAATATTAAAAAAATTATTGTATATATATATATATATATATATATATATATATATATTGGTGTTTGTATGTCTGTATTTGTATGTTTGAATAATTAAATGTGTGAATATTCGTTGACAATATTTGATTTATGTAATTTTTACATAATTGTATATGAGACCGAAAAATAAATATTTGAAAGCCTTGTTTGTAAATAATACTCTATATTTTGACAACGTATTTGCCTGTTTTTAGATAGTAGCATATTTGTATCTCATATGTATATCAGTTGTATTTCTTTTCTTTTTGATTATCTGTTCTTTTCTTTTTGGGTCAGATAGCACATCCTTCCGTCATGAACCCAACCCACAAACGACATTATCAGACGGAATATATCAGTCACTGTTTCCGATGATGAATATCTATTGACTGCACACCTGCGAATGAGGAAAACATAGATATGTTAGCAATACTATTTCTACTTACTCACCAAGTTCAGTGTCTACGTCTAGACGAAATAAACTCTCTTCGTTGGTCCTGAAATATTTTAAACTAGAGAATATCAGTGTATTGCAATAAAACGCGTACGTGAAATGTTTCAAGGTGATATTATTTACTTCTTCACAAGTTAAGCTCAAATATTGTTAAATTAAAAAAAATAACAGACGCTCGCCAATAATTGAATAGGTAAAATTGTGATGTGTCAGTGCATATATATATATATATATATATATATATATATATATATATATATATATATATATATATATATATACGACCGGTGTACATTATGTTTTAATAAGAGAGTTAGAATTGTATATTGTGATAATCCCAAAAACTTACTAAACTATAAAAGCGAAATAGCAACGAACTTTAGACATAATAAATTTCACATTACGATAACAATATACAGAGCAAAAAAATAAAGAAAATAAAAGATATAAATAAAAATCTAAAGTAAATTTTCACCTAACGTAGAAGCAAGTAACAAAATAAAGTATTTCAATCCCGCGTGTGGCAAAATAAAGTCACATGTAAAATTGAGACACCTAAATTAAAGAAAAAGGTGTCAAATAAATGGCGGCCATTCGTTTGAATTAATTTCTGCCATTGGCTGAATGTATGGTTACACATTTGTGAGAGGAATAACAACGTCGCTGATCTGTTAGTTTGCAAAACTAAATACTACTTAGATATATAAAACAATTGCTAAACAAAAATTGGTACATTCAGCTTGACGATTCGTTGCAATGGTAAAACATAGACGACTCTTTGTAGCTTACTTGCCATAAATATTTTTTCAGACTTCTACCACTAAGATCGAGTCAATTATTGAGTATAGTTAAAGAAATTTAAAAAAATCTATATCCACTATATTAAATCTATATCCACTATATTATATCACCTCATATTGGTATATATATGAAATGATAATGTATATATATATATATATATATATATATATATATATATATATATATATATATATATATATATATATATACACATATATATATATTTATATATAAGTCATTACGATTTGTTAATGAATCTGAAACATACTGTTCACATCATTCACAATGAAGCTAAATGCAAGTTTAATGAATATCATGCATATAAATATATATATGCACATATATGCATTCATATTCTTCATTTACATTTATGTACATGTGTCCCTGTATGTGTATGTGAGTGGTTGCTTTCCAAACTGTGATATTTATCGAAATAGAATTTGATTAGGATTATTTCTATGTAAACGTCAGTTGCAACGCCTTTCCATTTGTTATTGAATACAAATTACGTAGAAAAACCTTTCTCGTGAAACCATATAGAGTATAAATAAATCTGAAGTGAAATCAAGGCTGCCGAATAAACTATGTTTTTTAAATTCTGAACTTGAAAAGGAGAATAAAACGCACATATTTCCTAATTGTATGCATTCAGAAGGGTTTCCAGCGAAAACGTATGAAAAAATGAATGAGAGCAATTCGAAACAGAACATTATTCGGTAGATCCACATTGATTTTGTTATTCGCGTAGGAATGTTATTTATTAGATTTAAAGGAATATTACGAATCGTATCCGCCCTGAGAATTTCAATAAGCGTCAATATTACATCTGATTGATAAGCACTTTTGATGTGTTTTTTTTAATTCATGCTGGCTTCTTTATATATAACTAGAAGAATACCAGCTAAAATGAATTCCACAAACAACATTTATTCATCACGTTTATGTCCCCTGAAAAGGTGTTTAATTAAGATATAATGCTGCTAAACATTATGACTAGTATCCTGATTCTGATTTTAATCAAAATTCATTAAATCATTTTGATTCTAGAAAATGTCTAAAATTTAAGGCTTAAGCTTAACGGGGTTTAAGAAGAAATCGAAATTCAGGGAATATCGCTTAATTAGTGCTTGATGACAATGCATAAAGTCCAATGATAATCTGCAAGATTTGCATTTTCAAATGATAGGTTGTAACCATATTTTCTTTCGGAATCTATTTAAATACTTAAAAAAACATACAATTTATGTTAGTTTTCTTAAGTGATCTCTAATATCTGTTGTTAAAATTTCATAAAAAATGCGACGTATTTGAATTTTCACAGAAGACTTCCACTGCTTGTTTGCCCCTTTTCATAAAATTACATGAAACTAAATATATCTCACATTACTCATCATACCACTTTGCAGCTTAGTTACAACATTCATAATTATCAGTTAATTAGCTAAGCAGTGTATCCTGTAAATACAAATATATAAACATGTACACATGCAAACCTTTATTTAAATAGATATAGACGGGGTTATTCTGCTTAGGACTTTATCGAAGTAGTATAATTAGGTTTCTTATCTGTATTAATTAAAATGTCCCAAAGGTTTTTGATGCCACACGTTTGCACACTTTTATTACATAATTCTGAAGACTATTAGTGTTTATTATAATACTCAGGTTATTAGTATTACTTTTATATCTGATCATCATAGCATATCATAAAAAAAGTTAACATATCAAATATGTTGGTTAAATCTTAACCTTGCTAATGTAATATAGAAATGCTCTGCTGAGCTAACCCTAGTCCTCTTCAAACAAAATAATGAATAAATACGCCTTGAAAAGTTCATAGAACTTATAAAATTCTTTTCATTTCGTAATTTGATACAAATCTGATGATTTTTTAAATGTCTAATTAGCCCTGCCATTATTTGTTCAATTTGGATGTAGACATTATCATATGAACTCATTAATAAATATAAACAATTACATCTGGCACATGTTAAAAAATATATTTATTAAAAATTGTACTTTTTTTAGTTAAACGGACGAAAGAGTTCGATTTTGGAACAATTGATTTTAAATAGATGAAGTCGCAATTTACATCAAATTAATTAGCACTCACTTTGCTGATAGGATGATCTAACTATTTTATGTGTGTTTAAAAAGTGATATCGTATGTCCAAAGTGTCTTAGAGTGTTATCATATAGATACGAGCCGAAATGCATAAAGAGGAATGTTAATGAGATTCTTTTACAAACCTGAGAGAACAGTGCAGTTTCTTCAGGAAAATCAACTAAAATATTCTGTAGCAAGATTGGTAGGATGAGAATTATGCACTCATTGATTTTTCATTTTGAATAATTATCACATTAAAATTGATTTTAAAATAAAGCAGTACTATTGTATGTTCTATTGTCAAGTCTAATAACGGATGGCAACAACTAGCTACGTATTGCAATACTGTTACTAATAAAATATTGAATGGTTTTGCCATGGTATATCGGTAAGAATATAGGATATTTTAGAGAAATTCAGACAATTCTTCTCTGTTATTTGCGAATTGGGCTATTTTCTTACGACTCAGTTCCACGTCGAGAAATAATATCCTGGATCATGATTGTCATGTGTGTATCCTATCTATAAAAGCAGGAAAATAGGTACGCAAGACGATGCAAAAGAACGGGATTGTTGTGATTCACGAATTTGCCGATTGCTACATACTTGTCAACTTCACCGGCTGTAAGTTAAAGACATCTGGTGACGATGTCGTTAATGATATAAGAAATCGCATAGATACAAATAAAATCATTCAATAAATGTGTTGTTTTTTATAGCTATGTTTTGTTTTTTGGCCACGCTAACAAACTGCGTTTTGCAAACGAACAGCTCATCTTATAGTGAAAAGAAAACACGTATACCATTGTCGACATGAAAAGAATCAATTCAAAAAAAAATGCTGACAACTGATGTTGTCAAACTAAACTTTGCTTGAGATCCATCAATATTATCCATATTTTGTAGCTGAAAACCGAAATATTTTCTTCATTATTAGAAAAGAAATCAATTCAGAAAAATGTTTCACAATATATGCTCTGTAGAATAGTCATATCTAATAAAATGAGCGATATGTGCACAAAGTGATGAAGTGAACATGTTTCTAATACCATTTCAGAAAATCTGTTTTCAATAGCAATGCTTACAATAAAATCCCAAATGGGCCTAGCACAATAAAAATATACATAATAGTGTTGTAAATCTCTCTCCCCATCCCCATCTCTCTTTTTATCTCTCTCTCGCAATATATATATATATATATATATATATATATATATATATATATATATATATATATATATATATAAAGTTAAGACGATTTTCCAATGTACCTTTTTGAAGAACAGGAAAATAACCACATGCCTCACAGGCACTATATTACGCTTATTTACTTGAGCATGATTTAGTAAATTTGTTATTATTTTTCTCGAGCTAACACAACATATTACTTTTAGTCCACCATCTTCGATTCTCCTCAAAACATACTGCATATAGGTGGTAGCAAAAATGTTTCCCCCTAACATTTCAGTACTGACACTCCCCCAGTAACATCGGGAACTTATAAACAACGTCTACTTTTATAAAAAAGTGTCCGTTAATATTTACGATTTGTCTTGTATTAATTTACTACATAATACAAAATATTACGCACAGATTTGATGGAAGCTCCCGCTAATCTCGCTGATTTTCGAGAATATCAGATTACGTTATTTCTACCTATTACGTATACATTTCTACTCATTCCGGTTTTTAGAGAATGCAATTAACGAACATAGTTCCTTGCAGTGTTTCATTATTCAACATGGCGGCTACAATTTCTTCAGCGACTCGACTCTCGAATTAAGTCAATATACGCCAAGCTACGAGACAGACTTGCATAAAGTTGGCATTTCCTGAAGGCTACACCTTTCACACACATATTATCCAAACATTGGGAAAAAACATCTATTTCTTCGTATAGAAATGACCCAAAACGAATGACCGGTGGACCCAACATTTGGTCGCCTTTCGGATCGTAATATAAAACGCATGCCAGTTACATGCTGAGTTTTACTGACCTATTTTTCAATAGCTTTTTGAATCGCTTTTGTGGCTAAATTGTTATCGCTGTAGATCATAGACCGAGAGCTTTAGGGTTCGACGCCAGTCGACGCACACATTTTTTTGTTACATTGTTAAACTTTTGCTTTTTTTTAAAGAAATCAATGTAATAAGTAGTACTTTAACTATTGTGAATATCATCATTTCTCTTCGAACACACATGGTTTATTAATACTCTGTGACCTCGTTAATTATATTTGTGTTTCAGTAGTGCTCAGGAGGCATACTGGAATTTCTATAAAAAGATAGCAGAAGGGTATTGGATTTAATAGGGCTCTGTACGTCTCTTTAATTTTAAAAGTGCCCATTATCATAGATAGAGTGGGTGTTTGGGAAATACTGGTACCATGGAAGTGCGAGGAAAACTCCTACAACCGCGTCTCCTTCCTTCCTTCATTCCTTTCTTCCTCCTTTCACACTTCAACAATTCAAAACCGACAATTATTCTAAACATTAAATTTGTACGTTCTATCGGATGTTGAATACTGTTAATGAATTCTTTAATATTTCTCCCGGCCAACGCCGGTGGACGGGACCAGCTAGTATATATATATATATATATATATATATATATATATATATATATATATATATATTAATTCGGTTTTACTCTTGCGAAATCTGCATTCTTTTTAAATGGTGATATCGTAAGTACTAATCCAAAGTGCCTTAGCGTATTATCATTATCTTCCGTTTTAAGATGTGTCCTCCTATCTCTATATGAGGCTCTGTCTTTTTAGGTTTTCATGATGCTCATGGAAAGGAGCGCTATTTCCGGAGAGTTCTTCAATTTGCCCGGCCCACAGCGGTGTCTGTTTCAGTTTTAAGGACGTGTACGTTGATAATAGCTCATATGTAATGGACGCATTTTAATCTGTATTTATATATCTCCCCCTTTATATATATATATATATATATATATATATATATATATATATATATATATATATATATATATATATATATATATATATATATAGTACTATGGCAATATATCTATGGTATGTAAGCTATACAGAGACGTCAATTTTCATTTCTAGCCGGAAATCATATGTCTAAATGCGCGTATGTGTGTGCGCGATTGCTTTTTTTTATCTAGTAGGGTTTACTCTAGAAAACTAACCAATAAGATTCATTGTTATTACTACCGCACGGGCTAACTTTATTATTAGCCAATGACTAAACTTCTCTCACTAAACTTCACTTGGTTGCTTTTTTAACCCCTTTTTTGTTTGCGGTTTGGCGCACTTCGTTTTTCAGCGTGTCAAATTAATAGTTGACCTTATTTGAGTACGTAGGGATTAAAATAATTCATATATCTTTTTAATTTTGTCACCTTTCGTTACTTTACATATTCGTTTATATCTATTTTATTTTGTTTATTTGATTATTTACATTCACTTATTGATTTTTTTTTATATGTGATATACATAAATAATAATAGTATAAATATATATTTTTTATGAAATTTAAAATCCAATAACAATATATATATATATTTTTAATAAATGAATTTATTTCTTTTAAAGTTGAGCTTTTGGTGTATTATACATCAAATTAACGTTAATATTCATCTAGAGGGGTGTATGTATGTAGAAACAGTAAACTCTTCGTACGATGTTCTCGATTAGGTTTATATATGTGTGTCAGATATGCGTCCTTATTAATG
Source organism: Sepiola atlantica (assembly GCA_963556195.1). NCBI lineage: Eukaryota > Metazoa > Mollusca > Cephalopoda > Sepiida > Sepiolidae > Sepiola > Sepiola atlantica. The sequence continues at coordinate 147,529,765 of OY744515.1, read as the reverse complement.
CATCAACATTTTTTTCATTATTAGATGTGTCATCGCATTTCTATAAAAGGAATATGTCCGTCTGTAAGTTTTAATAGCGATAAGGGTTGAGAGCAAGAGTTTATTGGGTTCTTTAATTTTCCCAGACAACCGCGATGAAAAAGTCAGTTTTAAATAGCGTGAGTATCGTTACATTTGCCTATTTAATGGAGGCGTCTTACTTTAGATGAAACCAATAATTTCCACGAGAGTGTATGTTCGTCGGTCTTTAACGCTCACGTTTGAACTTGTATCTTTGTCGGCCTGTGAAGCTTAAATTTTCAATAGAGTATATTTTGTCTGTCACGGTTACATTAAACACATGATTGTATAAATCTGTGACACTTAAGTAATAACAAAAAATATCAAATACGACAAAATATCCCCATGAGAAGTTCCGTTCCTCGTTCGAGCAGTCTATCACGTGTAAGTGGTGCATTAACCACTCGCTACTCCCGCTTCGACACGGTGTAAAAAGGAATATCTAAATTAATAGGTCCCTCACTGTCTGTCAGGCTTCAGCCCGTTTCGTATCGCCGCAGTGTTGCCTGCTCTACTAACTGAGACGGGGAGTTCCTAATGCGTGTGGAAGAAATGGTATCGCATTATAAATGAGGTTATTAATTTATCGATATATTTTAATTTCCGATACTTATAATAAAAAAAACGGATTTATATATTTTATTTTACAGCGGAGTATTGCGTCATTGCTAAATCCTAAATAGAAATCATTAATCACTTCATAAAGTTTTAAAATGTCGAAAAGACTAAGAATAAACATTTACCTAAAAGCCTGAGTGCAATGTCCCTTCTCTGTCGTCGAGTACTATCGAATGTTTAGATATTTATACTAGCTGCTTTCAGTGTAAATATCACTTAATTTGTTAGCTATTATGTGACAATCTCTCGTGGCCTAGATTGAAGGTGACTGTGAACCGGGTTCGCGCCCTATGACTGACTTATTTCATTTCGCTAGTCTAGAAACGATCTCGTACGTAGGTAAAAAATAATTAAATATATATATATATATATATATATATATATATATATATATATACCATACAATTTTGGACTGATTAGCTATCCGTACCGTCGAGTTCTATGACAGATAGTTCTTTTACTTACGCCTTCTGTGGGATGTATTACTGTTATATTATAAATATAAAAATATATTATGTTCTCATAAACCTAATTGAAAACTGTTATTTATTCATACATTTTATTATATATATATATATATATATATATATATATATATAGATATATATATAAAGTGGTGAACTAAAAGCGAACTTTTAGGAAAGGTAAAACCTATTGTTAAAAGTATACAACTCAATATCCAGGATAGAGCAGATAGATATGTAGAAGAATGAAAAGGAATTAGAAAACCAAAAGTCAAATCGTATTTCTATTCAGTTGCTCAGAGCAAGGTATATTCCGCAAAAAGGCAATTTATTCAAGTTAAATTTTTCATTAAGCCAGGCTTTTCAAAGATCACAATCTTATCAACAGAGGAAGGCGCTGGGATAGATAAGTTGGCAAAGGCCAAGATTTAAAATTTGAAAAAGTAAAATAAAATAAAAATTGTAGGGAAAACACAAGGCAAAACTCTCTCTGAATGCAAGCAAATGCCCAATTGCAAAAAAGTCCGGTGCCAATCCGTTTCTCCTCAAGACCCCCACATATACAGCCATACTTCTAACCAAGCACCCAAATAATAGATAGTGTCCTTGGGCTAACTGCCATTTCCCCCATATTCGCTCAGCCCTACAACTTCAACCACTCTCCCTCGCATAACCTGAATCTCCAAACCCAAATCTCATCAAATGGTACTAGCAATTTCAATGCAACTATAGCACCATCCTTCAAGATACACACATACATTGGGGCGTCCGCTTTCCCCATTAAGATCCGGATCTCTAACCATATCTACTCCTTTAAAAATAGCAACGATGACAGCACTGGCACTTCACTCTCCAATTTAATTAGAAACCTCAATCTTAAAAATACCCCCTATTCACTTCACTGGTCAATACTTAAAAAATCCAAATCATATACCCCGGGTGCACCCCACTGCCAACTTTGTACATTGGAAATCTTTATGATAGCTACTGCTACTAAATCTAAAAATATTATTAATTCTAAGAATGAAATTATTTCAAGTTGCAGACATAAACGTAAATTTAAGTATAGCAACCATAGTAATCCCCCAGACAACTCTCCCCCATTTGATTAACTACCGTCCCTACATCTCGGATTTACCCTCCGTACATCTCGGACTTTTCTCCGATAGTTCTAATTCCTTTTGGTCTATAACTCTGCATGTATCTCCCTTATTCCTTTAGCTTTTCTCTTAACTTAAAAGATTACCCATGAATTCCGGTAGCTTTACAATTCCCTTAGCTTTAGTACCACTACTCCCACTACTCCCTAAATCTTTGTACTTACCCACCTTAATCGTATACATTTCATATGATTTCTATTACTTTTTTCCTTTAACTTCCTTTAATACACTCGTCCGCTTCCAATTAACACATCCAACCTTCTAATCTTCCCTTTCAACCTGATAACTAACCCACCATATTTGCATTATACCCTAGCCCTCTTATTTACTTGATGATTCGCCTTATCTACTTTTAATCCCCTTTGCACACTTCGATATCGAACTGCTCACCGTTTTCTCTGTACATTCTAATTACTGTTTCCCCCCTGTTGAACTTCTAAATAATTCTTCTCACTCTTTTAATAGCCTCGATTATTCCCCCTCGTTCACCTCGCCACTCGTTCACTTCTCTCAGACCCTGCTCAATCCCGACCCCCGCCCTCATTCTACATCTTTTACCCCCATAATATTTACTCTTAACTGCCATCTCTATTCTCATTCTGGTTTAAATTATTGTCACTATTTTAACCAAAGTATGTCTCAAATTCTCTCTGCAATCATTAACCTATTTAATAATTTTCTTAAGTAACTTCCATATATCTTATTCTGAATTTTTTTTTATTCAAAGTTTAATTTTCCTACATCCAAAAAGCACTAGCGTCCCGTAACAACTTATTTTATTTCAACCCAAATCTTTAACCACTTTGGGGATCTCCATTCCGAGTATTTACTTGAGGTTAAATTACCTTTTCCTTATTCTAATACTCACTCCTGGATTCCAATTTTATCGACTATTCCCTCATTTATATATTTCTTTATATTATCCATAATTTTCCTTGCGAGCCTAAGACTAATTTTTTTATTATTTTTTTTATTTTTTTCATTTAATTATTTTTATTTCTATTTTTATTTTTTATTTTTATTTTTACTATTTATTTTTTTATTTCTACCCTTCAAATATATTTTACCTCATTGCTTATAAGTAAGGTCATCTGATTAAACACCTAACCCCATACCCCTGTTCATATCCCCCCGACACACTCTGGTATTTTAATCCTCCCTCCCCGCACTCATTGACTTGCCCCACACTCTTCTATCCCATTTCTAGTTGAACTCTAATTCGCGCTAACGTCTACTTTCAACTTTAAGCGACCTACCCCCACATTCACACACTTAGTTTAAAATCGCACTTATTCATCGCACCCGCACCCTTCTCCTCCTTCACACCCCCTACACCTTCCTTTCCTGCCTACTGGTCGCATATGAGTTTTTGCCATTCTTCAGACTAGTCTTGTTGCTCAACGGGCAAGCCTTTAAATATTAATTCGCTGTCTTTTTGCCAATTTAAACCTATTCCAATATTTTTAGCCCATGAAGTCTTTTTAAATGGCGAATACTTTCCACCTCACGTTTTACTGAGCCTTGTTGCATCCACGAACGTACCTTTTATTTGACCTGGATTCTATCTATCTTCGCTGCACCTGAAGATGTGGTTTTTGGAATTTAACTTTGAATCCTCTCATGTCACTTCTCGTGCCTTTTAACGACCTACCTATCTACATTTCACTTTCTCCGCTGGACTTTTTGGCACCGGACTTTTTTGCAATCGGACATTTGCTTGCATTCGGGCAGAGTTTTGCCTTGTGTTTTTTCCCTACAATTTTTATTTTACTTTTTCAAATTTTAAATCTTGGCCTTTGCCAACTTATCTATCTCAGCGACTTCCTCTGATGATAAGATTTTGATCTTTGAAAAGCCTGGCTTAAGGAAAAATTTAACTTGAATAAATTGCCTTTTTGCGGAATATACCTTGCTCTGAGCAACTGAATAGAAATACGATTTGACTTTTGCTTTTCTAATTCCTTTTCATACTTCTACATATATATATATATATATATATATATATATATATATATATCAAATAAAAATTCATCCGATTATATAATTCAGATCATACAAATCATAAGTTTTTATTCATAGCCACTTATTTATTCTTCCAATAGATTATGTAATCGTGTCTTTTAAAATTCGCATCAATATATTTCATGCTTATTATGATCGATTACATTTCCGTGATACAAATATGAACAATACCCATATCCAAAGATCGGCAACGAAGCGAATAATGTCAGTTGAACTCATTAAAAATCTCGCCTCAAAGCTATTATTGTTTAGATTAGAACAGGTGCGTCTGTCTCACATACATCCCCTGTAAACGTAAAAGAAGTTCAACGCTGGAAGACTTTTAAAATGTCTACAAGAAACCCCCCAGTAGAGATAACCGATGTATTGCCATGCGGTTAAAAATCAGAGACACCTGCTGTTGAGTTCGATTAAATATTCGCGATGAGAAATCATTTTCATTTTCTATCAGCAATTTAAGATCAATGTTTGAATTGCAATTGTCGTCAATGTGTTAGAAGCAAGGACATAAGCTTATATTAATACGATTTAATACAAATAAAAATTAAATATATTTTCCGATTACTTCATCGCTCTTGTTCACCTTCTACACAATTATAATTCTTATGGGGCCCTGGAGCTAACACTTCATGTCATATGAGATACATAGATATTCAAATATTCCATTAAAGCTCTCCTTTACTTGTCAAACGTTGATTTAGTAAAGAAGTTAAGAACATTAATTTAACTATGTTCTGTGGTTTCTTAATCTTACAAAGATTCATCTAGTCTGGTTATGACAGAACAATTAGGACCGACGGGAGTTCGGTACCTGGGGGCGCACTAGTATGCATCTTGGTGATGATGCTAGACCCTACGTAGAAATAAGATGGAGATCTAAGACTAGTACATATTATCAGCGCTGGGCGATTATCTAAACAAGGAAGAAGAAAGGCGTCGGTCCGTCTGGAAAAGTGGTGTATATTGTCAAATCTAATTATCGCACCACGATGAGCCACGTTTACCATATGGAAGATTGGAGTTTTGGTCAAAAATCTCTTAGTCACTGATGAATGTCAGTACTTGGGAGGTCGCGCGCGAACGCCCTCCCAATAGAGACAGAGAAAGAGAATAAGTGTTCTGTGATAACAATAATATCTAAAAGAGAGGAATTTCAATTGTCAGTATCGCGCGTACCATCCAACACCACCCAACTCTGAGAGAGGAAGAAAGACAGGGAAAGGGATAGGAGAGAGAAAGAAGGATAGAAAAATAGGTTGGAAAAAGAAAGGGTATGAAATAAACCTTTTCGGTAAGAGAAAGATTTTGGGATCAGTTCCCTCAGAGTCAGATCACAGTTACACGGTCAGTTAGAGCTGGGCGTGCAGCCACGGGCAGTCGCAAAATCGGCCCGCGTGCCGTGCGACTATGAACAAGGAAGCCGGACAAAAACAAACTCCTTCATTGTTTTTTTTCGCGTAGATTAATGTCTTAATTAGTCCAACTTGTGAAAATAATCGTTGTAAATGAAACCCTACGCGGAGAGACGACGAGATACCTCAGCCAAAAGATATTTACCATACAATAGACATAAATTCAATGTAAAATTAATTCTTCCCTTTAATTGTTAATAATTATTTTCACCCAAAAAGACCTCGCCGATGTTGTTGAATTATTCCTATTATCGATTTGTTCTGCTTGAATAACATTGCCTTCACAAAAGCTATCATCGTCATCATCCGACCGGAGGAAATTCGATCGACATACCCTTTTTTATTGCCACTACGACGATCATTGGCCAAAAGAGTGTTTACGGTCTGGCAAGATCTCTAATGTAGAGAACCAGAGGTGTGAGCACAGATACACAGACGGCGAGTAGGGGAACATGTTTATAACAGACTCCGTTACGTGGAATAGAGTGAGTATCGGTTATACTTGGCACCGCGACCGGGATATCAAACACCTGTGCGTGAGTGGTCGACACGATACCCACGGGGTGAAGAAAGTGGGGTACCTTTACATGGTAATGTATCCAGCTAAGTGCTATTGCTTGAGGTAACATTACTTTGAGCATGTTAACCATTCCTCGTATGAGCGAGTGTATAGCTGTGTTGAGGGGATTTTATTTGGGTTTCAAATACTATGTTATTTTGAATATCTTGTCAGGGTTTACTTGTAGAGTGAAGTATCCTCGTGCTAGGTTCTCTTGATAAACTTTTTTACAGTAGGACGGACGACACTTGAGGATGGTGTCTAGTAGGTAATTCAAACTCCCCTTTGTGTGTGTGTGAGTGTGTGCGTGAGTGTATACGGGAAATGTTTTTTCATATACTTTCTATACTGTATAATATATATATATATATATATATATATATATATATATATATATATATATATATATATATATGAAGAAAGTCGGGATAAAATGATCCGACGTAATGTAAAATGAAAAAGAAAGCCAAAAAGTATGTGATTTATGTATTAATCAACGTGTCGTTTTTATTGTAATACTTCTTCAGGCTGAAGTAAGCAATTCATAAAAAGCATACAGAATATTAATTTTGATTTGCCAGAAAGTGTCTAGAATTCGTCATGGTTGTTTACGTGAACAAGCAGAGAATGAAGAAAATGATTTTGGTTATAGCATTATCAGCAGTGGCCTGTTTCCTTCAAAGGACGCGAGATAGAAGAGATTGATGGCTTTGACTTATTAGTTTATGGCTATTTTAGCTAGGAAGTTTGCCACGGTCAAAATATGTCACAGCCAAACTTGGCTGGCAGTAGATGTGGAAAACGGGAGGAGGGCAGAAGTATGAATCTGCCGTTTATTCTAAACTGGAAGGGGAAATAAGAAAAATATAAAAAAAGAGAAATGGAAAAAAGAGGGGAAGAAAAACAATTAATGAGAAAGTTTGGAGTGGAAATGTTTCAAAGCTTATTTTAAAACGCAAAATATGACTGAAAATAAAAGTTTTGGCATAAAGAGAGAAGGCGGTATTATATTTATTAATTTAAATGTTCAAAATGGGTGTATTAACTACATCCTATTTATTTTATTAATTTATTTGTGTCTCATTAATTAATAAGTTTCTTGTAATATGTTGGGATATGTATAAAAGCATTTTCGCATAAAGACAGAGAGGGGTATTATACCTATTATTTTAAATATTAAAACTAAGTGTATTTATTTATTTCTATTTATTTGATTACTTTATTTGTGTTTTATTGATTTATTAATAAATTGCTTGTAATGTGTGGAAATATACATAAAGTGGGTTATAAATAATATAGCTCTTTAGTTTATTCATGTATGAATGTGTTTATTTTTATTAATTTAGTTCCCTATTTCTATAATTAATTGCTCCGTACTTATTTAAAAGTATTCATGATTATACAGGTGGGTGTATATGTAACATGTGAATATAAGTAAATGCGTGAGGATATACTATTCATAATGTTTTGAAGTATGTGTTAATGTGTTTATTTATTCCCGTTTGCTTTATTGTTAGTGTATTACTAATACACCAAGTACCATTAATATAATTATAAGCATAATTTTCATTTGAATGTAAACGTGTGGAGATTTTTTACTATTTTGAAATGCGAATTTTAATTAAAAGTTTAAAAGTTTTGTGAGTGTATTAGTTTATTGATATTTATTTGATTATTAATTTATTCATGTATAAATGTGTTTATTTTTATTTATTTAGTTCTTTATTAGTGTATTATTAATTGATCAGTAAACAGTGTTTATGATCATACACATGTATGTATATGTAATATGTGAGGCTATAATATTCATGAGCATAGTAAATCTATGCATGTGCGATATGTTTAAAGGGTGTGAGAAGAGATGGAAATGAGATCCAATTGGTTTATTTAGTTTTGTGTGAGTGTTTTTTATTTATTCCGATTTTTTAGTTGCTTGTGTATATTTTTCATAGAAAATCTGGTATGGGTGGTTACCCCGGTTCTGATGTTGATTGTTGTTTCACCATAAGTAGTTTGATAATAAATGGAAATACATTGTATAAACTATTTAGTTGGAGTTTGTAATGAGTGCTGCTTCAAGTAGTCTGCGTCGAGACTTATTTGATATGTATTTAATGATTTTCGCCTGTACAAATTCGAATGAGTGGTTGTGTAGTGCAACATGGGAGAAAACCGCGTGAAGGAAGTTGTTATTTCTAATGTCGCTTTTGTGTTCAGCGAGTCTTCTTTTCAGTTATCGTTGAGTTTCCCCTATGTATATTTGATGATACTTATTACATAAGATGGAATATATACCGGCAATGGATGTGGATTGTTTTCGGAGATATTTTGCAGAGTGTATTTTTTGTTGTATCGTTAGTGATGTGGTGTGTATGTTGGGAATTCCTAGTTTATTAAGAGTGTCGCAAATTATTGTGTAATTTAAATGAGTGGGTTAAAGTAGATGTCTGCTTATGAGAAGTATATTTGTTGTTGGAAGTAATTGTTTATTGTTTTTCGAGAGTATCTGTAGGTCATTTTTCTTAGCGTTTAGTAGGAAATATGTCGGGTATTGCAGTGTTTTTAAGGGATTTGTGATGTATTTGACTTCCTCTTCAATGTATTGAACACTGCATGTTATGAAAGAACATAGGAAAAATAATTATCGTGCCTGTTTTGATCTTGTATCGGTGTGGATAGAAATGTATGTAGTCGTTTTTGTGAGTGCTTTTGCGGTATACTTTGAAAGATATTTCGTTATTTCATTTTATCATGAGTATGTCTAAAAAGGTATTGAGTTATTCATTTCGGATTCATATGTAAATTTTATGGAGGGCACAACGGTGTTTATTTATTTCATGTCTTCCATTTTTGTGTAATTGGAGAGAAACATTAAAATGTCCTCAATATATCTGAAATATTTAGTGTTAGGGAGTAATCTAAATTTAAAAGGGGCAGATTACACTAATTTCAAACAAAGTCAGAGGGTTTCCCATGGGGAGTCCGCATTTTTGTTTATAGAATTTACTCTCAAATTGAAAGTGCGTTATTTTAGTGATGAGTTTGATTATTTGTATTAAAGTTGTTTTTTTGAAATGGTAAGTTGATGTTGTTTTTTTTATCAGTGAATCTGGAGTAACTTTTAATTGTATTGCAAGACAAACTATTTCTTGATCTCGTATAAGGGAATAACTATATATATATATATATATATAAGTTCTTTTTTCTTCTCACATTATTGGTGTGAATACTGAAGGCAATACGAGATCAATGATTGATAGGTTCAACTAATTGAAGATCCCATAAATTAATAGGCTACTATTTAATATGTATATATATATATATATATATATATATATATATATATATATATATATATATATATGCACATATATATATATAGAGAGAAATCGAGGGAGAGATATATTATGTCAACACATGATTGCTTGTTTGGTAATGTTCAATTCATGTAAAACTTTCCGGAAAAACGTGTATAAAACTGGAGAGTTAAGAATCAAGATTTTTATTATTCTGTTGGTTAATTAAATCGACATTATTGAATGTTGATACTTATTTAAAAGCGGTATTACATAAGTGTTTCACTGTACGAAGAAGTCACACACCGTAACTAAATGTTTTCATTTCAACTTCACACGTCAAATATAATGCAGTGGTTCGTGTTAATATATTACATCAACCCCTAATAGAATCGGTTTACATTTGTGGATTTAATGCACAAAATGATCAATGATTTGAAGGGACGAACACTTATGCAAGACTCTAACCTTCATATTAAGAAACGAAACATAACAGTATATTTATATTTCCATCAAACCATCCATTTGAATACTTCAGATAGTCTTGCAATATACTTGAAAAAGAAATCCGTTCATTTTTTTAGCTTTATAACAACATATGTGATTGAACCGGTTACAGAAAATCACTTGTTAATAACATCTTCATGTCGAATCCAATTTACGGATCCGCACACTTGCAAACTTTACATTTCACCGCCCATTGCAGAAACACAAACGCGAATAAACAAAAAAGAGAACTTTACCATTTTCGTTTGGAAAAACGAACGCAGTAATAAATTTGATGATTTAAAATGTAATGCAGTAACGATAAAAAGACGTTACTTGATCTGAATGAAACGGATAAAAATGTCGTTTTTGATGAGTTATTCCTTGGTTTAATATGCTTTTTGCTTTTTGTATTTTTCACACATCCTGTCTCCACAGCATTTCATTTCATGACATATGATGTATTTTATATTTTATACATATATACGTACTTTTATTCCTCCATGCAAAAGAAAACGAGTAAAACACGTGCTTTTTATAGCCGCCGGACGATACCATTTCAAGCGGTGAGAGGAGCAAGAAAGCTTAAAGCAAGTCCAACAACCTCCTTAGACTTACCCTGCTGTCTGATATAAATCGGGAAAGCAATCCTTTACTATATAATAAAAAAACTTTACGGTGTTGTTTTTTAATGTTTTATATCATCAGAAATTCTATGTTTTATACGAATATTTTTAGTACTATACCTTAATAAATAACCAGTAGGAGACTGGTGAAGCATTATTTCTAACTGTCGTTTTTGACGGCTGGTGTACACTAGTAT
>OY744515.1:147503865-147516365 GCA_963556195.1 Sepiola atlantica | reverse complement strand
CCGGGTATCAGATCTACTTTTTGCCCCAAGTTAATATTGTGCTAACGTATATTGTTAATAAAACATACACTCTTACCTGTGCTGTTGGTCAGACTGACAATCAAGTTTCAAATGGGGTTCGCCCCCATAGCTCCTGTATGTTAAGAGAGTACTTTCATTATCTTCCCCAGGAAATTTTATGTATACGATTTAAATCTAATCAAAATGGGATATCATGTTTTAAATGTATTATACCTTTATAGCTAATGTGCACTTTGATTTTGGAACACTTCTATTATCATCGCCGCTAAACTATATATAGGAATACACTTTTAGAGTTTATGTACATTTGATCAAGCTTTATACACACACAGACACACACACACACACATATATATATATATATATATATATATATATATATATATATATATATATATCAAGCTTTATACAAACACACACACATATATATGTATATATACTTGTGTAAGTATACTTAATGTATACATATACGTGTATATAATAATGCATACTATATATTGAGTGTGTGTATGTTTACATACTAACAAGTATATGAAAACACTTAGACGCATATATTTAATTCCTGAGGAAAATGAAAAGAAAGAAGTGAAAGATGAGACAAGAATAAAACGGAGACTGGAAATATGAAAATCTAATTTAATTTAATATAATTATTTGCAATTTCTCTTCATATGTTTGGAGCAATTTTACGAAATGGAAATGGTTTACATGGTGACAACAATAAGTGAGAACGGATTCGCGAATAGAACATCTAATAGTAATAAACACAAAAAATAAAAATAAAATCTGAGAGAAAGAAACGAAGAGAAGCGAGAAAAGAGCAAAGTAATTAATTTCTATTTCATGTACATTTTTTAAAAATGTTTTACAAATGAATAAAAATAAAATAAGTAAAACAGCTTTCCGAAAATATTCTTAATTGTCGTTGACTGTCTGGTGACTTCAAATATGAAATCAATCAACAGAAAATAATACTATAACAATTTCACATAGAAACTAATCAGGACATTTTCTATCGACAGCAAACTTTATGGTAAATAATTTGAAATAATGTAAAATATTTATTGCTCTGTGATAAATATACTCGACTGAGCGAGTTCTTCTTTAAAACATCAGACATTTTAACTTCTGATTATTTTTATTCATCAGAAAACTATTAATTATAAATAAGAAAATGATGTTTTATAATCACAAATACGGCCCTACATATTATACACACACACACACATACACACACATACACACACACACATATATATATATATATATATATATATATATATATATATATATATATATATATATTAATGTAATAAAAACAAAATGATATATGAGAAAAAGGTTGTAGTTTGCTTTATTCATTTTGCGTAGTTCGTACGAAGTTGTGTTTAAAGGCCATGGCAATGAAGTTAATACGAAACGAAGTAAATAGAACAGACGACAATATTGAAAGTTTTCAATAATCTTCAATAATGAATTTCTATTTACGAACGTAGTGTGTCGAATAAAGATGGTATCTGTGTTGTCGACTTCTTTGAATTTTCAAGGTATACCCTATCTTCAGAAAGAGAAGAGAAAACATGTCGAAACGAAACGAAAAGTCGGAAGTTAATGAGTGATTGTTGCACAAGTTCTGCAGATATGGCTCATTATTCTCTTAGAAGATAGATTGTGAGCTGGCATCTTGATGTGTTGATATTTTTTAATTAATGTTGTAACTTTGTATCAGTAATATTTCTATTGTTTCTACTTAATTCTAAAAAAAGTTTGTTTATTTTTATTAAAAAAAGAGAACAGAATCTCTGAAGAGGTGGTTTATCTCCGAAATTAATAAGATACATGTCAAAAAAAAAAGAAAGAAATATATCTTGCATTGTAAAGGGCTTTTATTCTACATTTAATACTTATTCCTCAATGCTTCTAAAAAAATGTTGAACTACCAATATCCTATATATATATATATATATATATATATATATATATATATATATATATATATATATATACAAGTATCATTAATAATTACGGACATCTTGTGTCTAGATATTTTTTCTATGGATCATAGAAAAAATATCCAGACACAAGATGTCCGTTATTTTAAATGATACTTGTATAAAAGAAAAGATGCTGCCAAGATACACACATACACACACACACACACACACACACACACATATATATATATATATATATATATATATATATTTCGATTTATCATATATATATCTTATTCATATATATATGTATATATATATATATATATATATATATATATTATAAGTTTATTCCATATACATATATATGCTCTGAAGCATATATATATATATATATATATATATATATATATATATATATATATATATATATATATATATATATATATATATATATACTAGCAGAGAGCAGGATTACCCGGCGTTATCTGTGTTCAAATATGGGATAGCATCATATGCATCAGTAATGTGACTAATCTTTACTTGAACAGTTACATTTATGCTATCAGACTGATATTTTTACCACTGTGTCATTCGGATATATGTTGATTGTCTTAAATAAATGCTTATGAATGGAAAATCTCACTGTGCAACCTGTAAGAAAAGGTTGTTTATCTTATTTATGGGGGCATTTCTATACGCAGAACTATGTATCTCATGTTCATTAGAAATTTCAAAATGTAACAACACTTATATATTTAAGGTACATTCCTTATCAGTGGTCATATTTAGAAAGCTCTAAATATATAAAGAGAGAAGGTGAGAGGGAGATAGATGGATAACGAGAGAGAGAGAGGGAGAGAGAGAGGTACATGTGGACAGAAGGAGAAAGAGATAGAGGCGTGTAAAGTACTAAATATAACAACATATAAGATGCTTTTCAGGATTTTTTTTTTTTCATTCAAAAATAACAATCCGAGGGCAGGATCGAAACATCACACTCGACATTGTTGTAATTCTAAATAACGTTTATAAGAAAAGTTCGATTTCATGTGCACACGTTTGGAAAAAAGTGTTTAGCTCCTGTGAACTGGTGCTTAGAGAGACATGACGTCTTCCATATTGTTCATAGGTGAATTATTCACTGTATACACTTTTATATTTTAGGAACATTTTCTACTCTATCTTTCTATCAACGCACGATCAAACCAAAACACACAGAAACGTTTTTCTTCATCATATTTATCATACATATATCTAGATATCTACATATGGAAAGTGAAAGACGGGTGCTATATATATAGTGATAGGTTTGTATATACAGAGAGGTAGAAATATATATATATATATATATATATATATATATATATATATATATATATATATATATATATATACGGATGAAGTGAGTCCAGAGAATATTGTCGAATCAACGAGAGAAAAGTGTATATTTAAAATGTGTCTACGAACATTGACATTTTGTATTATATTCTTTTTCCCACAAGATTCTTGTATGCCCGTATTTGATGTTTAAATATAATGTTTGAAGTCTATACATGTTTCTGGCATTCTTGTCATCTTAAATCATTTACTGGTTGAAGAATACAGACTTATTATTTTATTAGACGCTCGGTGTGCGTGTATGTATGTGCTTATGTATGACATTCTTCTATGCTTATGTGTAATTGTTTCCGTTTTTTTTAGACTAATGAAATAGCATCAATGAGTTTTATGGAGAGAAGGTGTGTAAGTCTAATGAATTATGTGTGTGTTATTATTGTTTCTCGCTGTGCCCACAATGTGTGTTTTTGTGCCATTGTTGATTATTGTCGGAGTTAGTTTCAATATTAAGAAGTGATGATATGTGGGGTGCGTATGTAGTTGTGTATATTCTTATTTCTCTGCGTATTTGTGTATATTCTTATTCCTCTGCGTACTTGTGTATATTCCTATTTCTCTGCGTGTTTGTGTACATTCTTATTTCTCTGCGTAGTTGTACGTTCGATACGTTTATATGTTGATTCGTTAATTTCTTATGGGTCTCAGCTTTTGTTCTGTCAGGGACGTATGTGTGTTTTAGTCAGTGTCGTCTATTCTGGTGAGTGTGTGCAGCTGTAGTTCAGCGGTACTTTCCATTTACACATGCACATTGGACATTGTTTTATCATGTAATTATCGACATGCACACATGCACATATATAAAGAAATGTACCACATCAATATGTATAGTTGCCCACATGTACATTTGTATACACCTGTATATATATATATATATATATATATATATATATATATATATATATATATATATATATATATATATATGTAGTGTTTGTTAGAGTGAAATAAATCACAGAAGGACATCCGTGTATAAAAGCTCAATGTAATACACCGAGCATGAATCAAATAAAAAAAACCTCAGAATCAGACATCACGGGTGCAATAATTTATTTCGACCCTATGGTCTTATGAAGCACCTAAGCAAAGGAAAACATTTTTGAAAATGAAAAAGAAGAAATTCACACTAGAGAGGGGAATAATGAACTATACTAAACGTAAATCGAGGCAAAAGAGAGTGACGACACACTTAATCTATCTATCTATCTATCTATCTATCTATCTATCTATCTATCTATCTATCTATCTATCTATCTATCTCTCTCTCTCTCTCTCTCTCTCTCTCTATATATATATATATATATATATATATGTATATATATATATATATATATATGTATATATATATATATATATATATATATATATAGAGAGAGAGAGAGAGAGAGAGAGGTGGAGGAATTGCACGATTTATAACGGAAGGCAATACAATAAGGGGGAAAGAGAGCAATATATATAGGGAGAGAGAAGGGCATTGTATGATAAATGAATGATATCTGTAGGTGAAAAAAAGAACTTAATATCAAAATAAATTTGATAGTATTTATATATATATATATATATATATATATATATATATATAGTATAAAACATGAAATACACGCGAGCACACAAGCCTATAAATCGTATGGTGTGTTATACAGTTCATAACCGTTTCCCAAACACTTAGATAGCAATTCATAGTTATATATTGAGGTGAGAAATATTGTTAAATACATAATATTAAAACGGAGAGTTTTTATACACGGGGGGGGGGGGAACCCCGAGGAATGAATTATAACCTATTTGATGAACTATTTTTTTAATACAAAGACAATTTTGTGAATGAACAGTTTGTTATTTAAGAGACAAACCTTAATCTTATGCATACATTTACAAGAAAATATACGAGTGGACAGGAGAACGTTTAGGTCTCTTTGATTATAGCCAAGACGAGACGTCGAACGTATTATGTTTATATCTTTCATAAGTCAATGCTGTTTTATTTAAAGTAGAAACAAAAAAGAAATTTGAAAAAAAAGAAAGTGCGCAAACATTTGTGATTATCTATTCAAGAAGGATTATGTTAGAGTATACGCTACTTAAAAGAGATACTCTTTTAAGAATGCCCGACCAGCAACAAAATTCCATCCTTTAACTGTAAAGTAGGTAAGTAATGTTTCTGACAAAGGGGCAAGAATGGCTGTGCTCTGGGTCAGAATATATTCATCTAACACTTATCGTCGGCTGCTTCTTCACGTTTAAGTGGTAATTCTTTTAGCTTTTTACATTAAGTTGATTCATGCCTTGTCTGGAGCGATTTGCATGCAATAAAATAAACAAAATAGGTATCTAGATGCCGGAAGAATTTGAATTTACTAGCTTATTTGATTGGAATTCCCTCTATGCTCCCCCTTTTCCCCACCGTGAGAGCATACAAAAATGTAAAGGTAATATGACGAAATATTTTTCTGACCAACTCCCCACTTAGGTAGCTTCCTATGAACATGTCCCTATCATAGTATCTCCTTGTGCTTCCGTGGAAATATCATTATTTGGAGCGGTCGCAAGTAAACAAAAAGCATTACGTAAACCGGAAGGAAGTCTTAAACCTTAATGCATTCTGCTAATCATACAACAACAAATAGAAAAAAGGGTTATAAATTATCATTAATTTTGATATGACCAAGTATATTTGTTTTGTCGGAGATATCGATCAATACGTTTTACCTATTAGTTGTTACGGGGATTTTCGAAAGTCTGTTCAACTTGAACGCACGTTGTTAAAGAATGAGTTACATAAGCTACGTAGAGTTTCTGTAACAAATTATACAGGAAATGGTTAAAAGTTGTGTTTTTCTTTTCTTTTAAAATAACTGTTTTTTTTTTAATATGAATCGTTTTTACGAATTAACGTTTTGTTACAGAAGACACTGCACATGTACAAAACACATTTACAAAATGACAAACGGGTAAAAAATAAAAACCGGCAGGGTTTCAGTTACTTGAGCTAACTTGTCAGAATTGGTGTAAGATGTCCGAAGATGTCATTTCTCTATCATTTCCGAAGTTATTGCTGTTTGACATGAAATATAAACAAAAAGAGTTAAAAGGCAATAGACGAAGAACGCGAACACTTTGAGGCAGCTGCAATAGTCCAATCACTCCACACAAGTATGCATCCAATCAGAGGCTTTTCCTAACCTAACCCTAACTCTAACCCTAACCATAACCACCTGAAGTCTACACACTTCCTCGCAGACAGGTCTTCTCACTCTCGATTGCTAATTTAACTTATACTCCAATTCTCTCTTTGCTTTGTGATATCTTTTCTCTGTATATTGTGCGACATTTACGGATAATTACCGTTTGCTTTGTGGGAATATGTCTGAACAATTTGCGTCACTTCTTGCCGAATAGAGAATGAAAAGAGGCCGTTTTATTCGTCAGTTTTAAGAAACTAATTAAGTCACATGCCCGTGCATGATCGGTAAGTTGCAACGATGCCGGCCGTCAATCGACTGAAAATATAAAAGGAAATAAATGAAATAAATGTATTTAGAGGTTATAGTTATCTTGAAATATTCAGCTTTAAGATGGATATCATTGAGACAGCATTATCTTAACTAAATCCGTTCTTGTTTTATAACAATTTGGTTTAAATAATGATTATTAAATACAGTAATAATTAGGTTATATTATTTCGAAATTGCTTGTTGATTACATACTTAATTGCACGAGATTGTTATAAAACTAGAACTAATTTTGTTAAGATAATGCTGTCTAAATGGCAGTCATATTGAAGCTGAAAAGTTCACGATAATACAATTGTTAAGGTAATTTTTCAATGCTTGCCACTAATCTCAACCTTCAGTTCTGGGGGGTGGTAGCGAATGACAGAATCTGTATGAAGACTCAAAATTGCACTTCGTCTAAATAAGTTGGCGATGCACACCATGAATTCGGTTTCGTTTCGACAAGTTAATAGTAGATACTTATAACCCAAAGACCACATACATATAGAAAAACTGTTGAATTGCTGGCTATAACAACACGTTTTAATGTCGAATCTCTAGAATTTCTGGCGTCGTAAAACTATCGTCTATTGATCCCGCGAACGAACGGCATCGCTGCTAATGGGACGATATGTCGTTTCTCGATTCGAGAATCCCAGCTGCCCGGGAACTATTTTTACTAACCGTGGCTCTTTCTTCACTGTCATTGCCTCGCAGTTGTTTGACCACTATTTGTACTAACCGTGCGTCTCTCCTCTTCATCGCCATTGTTGTCGCATGCTTTGAGTCGCTGCTGCTATCATCAGCCGCTTCGCCGAGCGTCAACTCCGCTCGCTTCTTCCATCATACCGGCGGTTTCTTCGTGGGCTGAAATCAAATCCCCCACGCACAATAGAATATAACAAGGCTTCTCCTTTTTAATTTAGAGCCATTTATTACTATACTGCTTGTCGATACTGGGCAAGTTCGTTGTAGCAGAGAGAGAGGCTTACGCTAGTTATTTTTCTAACTACTTAGCTACTTGTAAAGGAAGGAAGATGGGGGACATCGCTTGGCTCTCAATTTCGGGAGATTCAAAATCCCCTAGCTTGTAATCGCTACATGGCTAAAGCGTGTTGACTTCGGCTTCCAAGTCCAAACTGAAATCTCAACTCCAGTTTTCCCAGCGGGAAAACTGTGACGTCACGAAATCTCATGATCAACACGCAAATGTGACCTAACCCCCCGACCCCGAGGTCTCGTCAACTGTCCCCGCAAATCGTGAGAACACATCGCACCAACTTGGACGAGGTGACTCCGCTACAAATCGCGCAAGTCAAACTCGATCTCCAACAGACACGTCTATTCCCATAGGGCAATTATCTAACAAAACAACTATGAAATAATTATAATTAACTACAATAATACGCGTCCTATGACGGATAAAATTAATTTTCTAAACAGAACACTTTCTCACCACTTTTATGAAGATTGAAATCAAGAATAATGATACTAAACCTTATGTTTAGAATCCTTATTATAATATTGATCAAACTTATTTACATGATATTGATTCTAGAAAATTTCTCAAATTTAAAGCTGAAGCTTAAAGGGTCTTACAAAAAATGAAATTCAGATGAAATGACTATGGATAAAATTAAAACAACTCTGAAATATTAAAATTTTGAAATGCGTAAACACGCATTTCAAAATTTTAACCACCCTCAAAATGATTACTTTTTTTGCTCAGTGACGAAACTTTTTAAAGTAGTTAGCGAGTGCGAGAAATAAATAGCAAGTCAGACAACCATCCCATGTTTACCGCGCTACGAAAATAAATTCGGAAGAAACCTTCAATCTATCATAAAATATCTGAAGTTATTATTTTAAATCATAAAACATTATGATAATAATATATATATATCAAATAAAAAATAACTGGCGAAATCTATGATTCGATATGAACATTTAAGCAATATATCTAGAGAAATTTTGATTGCGGAGATGGGCGAAGCATAATTCCTTTTCTGTTCTTCTTGAAGGAGTGTGTACACCAGTCTATATATATATATATATATATATATATATATATATATATATATATATATATATATATATATATACAGGACAGTTTTATAGCACTTTCATGTCAACTTTACGAAAATTAAAATCAAGATTTAATATTACAAAACTATTATTTCTAGAATCGTTATGTCAAATTTGTTGCATTAATTTTATTCTTAAAAATTCAAAATGTCTTACGCGTAAACTTACAGGGTCTTCAGAAAAAAATAAATTCAGAAAATATTAATAATTTGGTATCTAATGACTATAAATCAAATTTAATTTAAATCTGAAATATTTGACTTTTCAAATGTGAGATTGTATCCATACTATGCCCTTTAAAATTCCTCAATGAAATCGAAATTTACGAAATATTTTTTGGTTGATGTAGAATAACTATTGTTAAAATTTCACAAAATTACATAGGTATGGCCCCCTTTTACCCCATGTGCAGGAAATAAAATTAAATACAGTTCACATTTGGAATCCTTACACATAGCAGATAGGTTCCGAAATCCATAATATTTGACCGATTATTTTATGAGCGAACATTGTACATACATACATACATACATACATACATATATATATATATATATATATATATATATATATATATATATATATATATATATATATATTAATTAAATATCCCTAAATTTTAATAAAGATACCAGCAATAAATTCCCGTCCTAAGACGAGTAAATGTAATTCTTCAAGAAGAACGCAATTCCATTTACAACTATTATAATAAATATATAATGATTCTATAGTCGTAATCTACAACACGTATTCTAATTTTGATAAAATCTGTTCATGATATTGATTCTATGAAATATCTCAAATTTAATGTTTGAACTTTGGAGGTATTTTCTAAAATTAATAATGATAGTTTAATAAGGTTAGAAGTAATTCCTGTACATAAAAATATAGAAACATATAAATACCCTATATATATATATATATATATATATATATATATATATATATATATATATATATATATATATATATATATATATATATATATATATATAATGGTAATTTTAACCGGGTTTATAAAAAGTGCTCAATATCAAAATAGAGCTTTGTATATGATAATTTTTTAAAAATTTTTATTTACACAGACATGTAAAAGATCTGCGACACTGGCATGTCGAGGTTATCGATCAACAGTTACTATAAACTGAGATCTCATCAGGCAGAGTTAGAATCCGATCTTAACCTCAGATCATATTTGGAGAGAATGCCAGTGTCGCAGATTTTGTACATGTCTGTGTAAATAAATTTAAAAAAAATCATATATATATATATATATATATATATATATATATATATATATATGTGTGTGTGTGTATGTGTGTGTGTGTGTATGTGTGTGTTTACACACTTATCAGCTGTGTTCCAAAATCCATAATGATAGGTTAATAAGCTGAGGAGTTAATCTCGTACATATACACATAGTAACTTATAAACACACCTTACTTTACAAGTTAAATATTAGAGTAATAAATAGACAGTTAGAAATATATATATAGTTAAGTAAGAAACGGTTTACTTGTTCTAATTAATATAAATTCACGGCCAATAAAGAAGAATTAAACGGGATTCTTTTTTACAAATAACTCAATCACAGACGGAAGGAATAGTTTTGTATGTATGTTGTGTAATTAAAATAGGTAAGAAAAAAGCCTTCAACATTATTTGATGAAATCATCTTAAATTTTAATCACATATTAAATCTTAAGCAGAGAACGATAAAAAAACTATGTTGAATGTTGAATCCTTCAAAAACCAGATCGACTTTAAATCTTGCAACATCCATACTTCTAATGTGTGACCCATTAATAAATTGGACAGCGACAACTTCAATACTAAATCTGAGATCGTTCTTTCCTGCCCTCACACGAAAAAATACCGACTTGACAAGTATTAGAACAGACTAGATAACTAACACTTACGCCATTTACTATTATAAAATTTAGTAAATTATTTATAGACGTCGGATTATTTTGCATTAGTAGTTAATATTGAGCCAATACGCTAGGAAGTTTGTTCGCCAGTCAAAATAAACGGACCTAAGCTAAACTGTTTGATTAGATATGATTAATATATATATATATATATATATATATATATATATATATATATATATATATACGTATGTATATAATTATATATATACGTATGTATATATATATATATATATATATATATATATATATATATATATATATCTATATGTATATATGTATCTATATATATATATCTATATATATATATATATGCATATATAAATAATTTATAACTTGCAATACTGCAGCTTTTACGCTATATGAAATTATTCAAAGTACATTAATTAAGCAAATTCAAAATGATATAATAATAATTCATATTCTTATAGCATAGAGCAAATTGGAACATTAGTAATTAGTATGTGTTAATAGAAAAATATGTAAGCTAACTATTCAAAGCATAACTAACATCTGGTATCTGTATCGCTGACATTTTCTTTTGCAGCAAATGGTCTCTGATCAAGGCTACTGGGGAACCATGATAAAATGCCAGTTTTCCTGACTAATATTAGAGAATGGTTAGATCAACAAACTAAAAATATCACAAATATTTTAACATACAGTATACAACCATAATATTAAAATATTTTTATCTATAATATAAAAATACATCACAAATATTATAACATACAATATACAACCATAATATTTAAATATTTTTATCTATAATATAAAAATATATCACAAATATTTTAACATACAATATAAAACCATAATATTAAAATATTTGTATCTATGCTATAAAAATATATCACAAATATTTTAACATACAATATACCACAATAATATTTAAATATTTTTATTTATATATATAAAAATATATCACAAATATTTTAACATACTCTATACAACCCTAATATTTAAATATTTTTATCTATAATATAAAAATATATCACAAATATTTTAACTGACAATATACAACCATAATATTTTATTAGATTTATCTATAATATACAAATATATCACAAATATTTTAACATACAATATAAAACCATGATATTTAAATATTTTTATCTATAATATAAAAATATATCACAAATATTTTAACATACAATAAAAAACCATAATATTTAAATATTTTTATCTATAATATAACAATATATCACAAATATTTTTACATACAATATACAACCATAATATTTAAATATTTTTATCTATAATATAAAAATATATCACAAATATTTTAACATACAATATACAACCATCATATTTAAATATTTTTACCTATAATATTAAATATATCACAAATATTTTAACATACAATATACTAGCCTAATATTTAAATATTTGTATCTATAATATAAAAATATATCACAAATATTTTAACATACAATATACAACCATAATATTTAAATAATTTTATCTATAATATGGAAATATATAACAAATTTTTTAACATACAATATACAACCATAATATTTAAATATTTTTATCTATAATATAAAAATATATCACAAATATTTTAACATACAATATACAACCATAATATTTACATATTTTTATCTATAATATAAAAATATATCACAAATAATTTA
>OY744515.1:147461365-147498865 GCA_963556195.1 Sepiola atlantica | reverse complement strand
GTGGTATTGTGGTGGTACGTTCTGTGTTATGTCTCAGGTTTTCTAATTTGAAAACTTTATTTTTATGAAAGTAACGTTAAAATGTGAGCTATATCGATCTGTTATTCGTTAAATCTAGGACACGTATTGTTCTTAAAAGATTATGTTTGAGAGATTTACATATTAAAGCGTAGAACACCGTAGGATTGTATTTAAAAACTTTACGACAAAATAAATATTGCAGTAAAATATAATTAATTACTAAAACCGTTCTGAAAGCTTTAAGATCCTATAATAGTTTATAAGTAAGATAATACTTAAAAGATATAAATAATATATTTAGTCAGTAGATAAAAAAAGCTCAATATAGTGTATAGAGCAATAATATTAATTGAATGACATAATAAAATTAGAAATTAATCAGATTTTATAAAAGTTCAAAAACAAGGAGTGATACTGCGTCCTTAACTCATGAGTTTTCAAAGAAAATCTTCTCATCAGAGGACCATTACCGCAATGACATTACTGCAGGTCAAGTTTTGAAAATATATAAAAATATATACAAAAATGCAGAAAAGTATATAAAACATCAAATAAATTGACCCAAAACACACTTTTTTGTTAAAATTATACTGTTCATCCAAGTCATGAAGTTTAAAACAATTTAGAGAAAACTGTCAGAGAAGTCGATAAAAACTATCCAGGTGGTGAATGGAGTCCAAAATTAAAATTAAAAAAGTTATTCAGGCGGGAAATTTGTTTGATGTTTTATATGTATCTTTATGTAGTTTTTATATATTTTTATATATTTTCAAAGCTTAATTTTATTACCTGCAATAATGTCATTTCGGTAATGGTCCTCTGAGTAGAAGATTTTATTTAGAAAACTCATGAGTTAAGGACGCAGTATCACTCCTTGTTTTTGAACTTCAATAGAATCTGATTAGTGTCTAATCAAACTATTAAGTATAGCTTACTATAGATCCTATATTCTCAACTTTTAGGGATATTATGTACTTTGCTAGTGAAGTGTCTATTTTCTTATAACATTCGGTTATTAAATGAACATTTGTGTTACTGTATGTGACCTTAAAATAACTACTAGTACCCCGTATGAAAGTTATTTTGAAATTATACTTG
This sequence comes from Sepiola atlantica, assembly GCA_963556195.1. Taxonomy (NCBI): domain Eukaryota; kingdom Metazoa; phylum Mollusca; class Cephalopoda; order Sepiida; family Sepiolidae; genus Sepiola; species Sepiola atlantica. Next base: position 147,497,746 of record OY744515.1, on the reverse strand, counting down.
TTTTCTGGGAATACAGTACATAAATACACTATATTTTTTAGTTGACCACTTTTCTTGAACGAGTATTTATTCTTATCTCGACAGCCACATTCACTATTGTTATTATTATTTTGTAAGTTTATAATTATATTGTAATCATAACTATTTAATTATTGCCTATAATTCTTTTTCCAAGTTATTTGTACATCAATAACTAATTTTAATCGTGTTTTTATTGAATATTTTATTGTTGTGGGTGAACCTACCTACCCTTTAGTAATAACTAAATATTAGCAACCTTCTACCATAAATACCGGCTTTTGCCGGGAGAACATTTGTAGTACATTTAGGACCTAGCACTGCCAACATTGACTTGTGTACAATTTCTCTGTTTAATACAATTAATTATTATCATCTCTGAACCTGTTATTCTTTTATTTCATTGTTGGTACCCCTAAACGGGTCCACAACAACTGGCGACGAGTGATTCGTAAAGGAGTTCGTTGGAAACACCTTGGACCTTGCCACCTGTGAGTGATAAACCAGTCTCTACAACACATTCTACCCGTTTGAAAAAAACCCCTGTGCTTTACAATTTTCGGGAAGATATTGGAAATATCGAATAACTTCAAATTTAGGAGGAGTCTGCCTTACAAGAAATAACCAGTTTAAACAATTACTGGACGGAAATAAAGTAAGACAAATTTTACTATTTGTGCTCCTCGTATTTCAATACGGGATTTTACCTCGTGCAACAAATGAAATTGGAATACCATGTGTTTATGAAACTGAAAGGTTTGAAAAAAAGAAACTCCATATTACAAAAACCTTTTTTCGTGTCTGATATAGTCAAACGTATTTTGCGAACAGACTTGTCACTGTAAAATCGTATAGTCGAAAAATAAATCTGACAAGTAAAACCAAGTTACTTTCTTGAATAACTAGTCATTTTTTATATAGCGGTGAAAGCCATTACTTGCTATTTCGCATTTTCAGCCTACACTGAAAGGCAAACGGACTTATTGGAAACAAAGAGTTCCAGATGCGAACAAAAATACAAATAATTTGTTAAATTAATTACCCAATAAGCCGGATTAATAAAATCGTTTTTTTCTCAAAGAACTTTGAAAAAAAATTAGCAAGTGCCGGTCGAATTCGAGACCGAAATGACGCAGTGATGAGAAAGGGTTGAGTTTGTTATTAAACAGTAAGCATTTGAAAAGAAAAAATAGTGAAGGACTATTTGTGACTTTAATTTTTTTTCAAGAAGTATTTTTTTAGAAGTAGTGAATGACTATTTGACGTTGTTTTTAGTGCTTTTCAATGAAGTATTCTTTAATAATGGAAGATTTCTCGAAAAAGATATTGGAGATGATTAAATTTCAATCAGAACAACAGAAGGCAACCGATGAAAAACCTTTGCTCTACAGAAGGAATTTCAGTCGCAGCCAATGAGTTTGTTGAAATATTTCGAGGAAAAGAATTTAGCACAAAAGCGAGAAGATAGAAAATCTTTAGACGAACAATTGATGTGGATAAAAAATTTACAATTAGAGCAACAGACTAAATCAGAGAGAATATTTGAACAGCTGGCACAAGCAATGATAAATACGACGAATGACGACAGCGACGCGTTCAACCAAAATGCAATATAGTCAGCTATAGAAACCTTCAACTATGTGCCTGAAGAGGACCTAAACTTCGAATCATGGTACCGTCAGTATCAGGATTTTTTCTGACTTTGATTGTAGCACATGGTCGGAAAAGAAAAAGGTTCGTTTTGTTCTTCGTAGACTAGGAACGGCGGAGCATACAACATTTGTCGATTATATTCTGCCGGAGAAAACGGGCGAACTATCTTTCAAGGAAACCATTAAAATGTTAATGGAACTATATTGCCCCAAAACAAGTTTATTCCCCAAAAGGTGGAAATGCATGAACCTAACGCGAAAAGAAAGCCAAGATTACTCAACGTTTGCTTCAATCGTCAATAAACATTGTGACGACTTTAAGTTATCATCCTTGACAGCGGACACTTTCAAAGTATTAATATGTGTTCAAGGGCTCGTCTCGCAAAACGATGCAGAGTTAGAAGACGTGCAATAAGCAAACTAGAAACCGAGCTAGATTTAACATTGCAACAACTGGCCGAAAGCTGTCAACGACATATTTCCGAGAAAAAGGAAGCTAAAGAAATAGAGGAAGCAGCTATTTCTCATATTAAAAATGTTCGTCGTTTTTCAAAAAAATCATACGCTTCGAAGGAAAAATTCAGGAAGAATTTGCCTCAAGGATCGGATGAAAAATTGCAAAAGCACTCTTGTTGGGGTTGCAGGGGCCTACATTGGTACCAGAAAAATCATTTAAACGAAAAAATTGTGACAAATGCCATTAAATGGGACACAAAGCCTCACATTGCAGAAGTAACACTAGAAAAAAAGGTTCCATTAAAACAACTAGAATTGATGGTGGCAACCTAAACATACGAAAGTATGTTACGGTAAAAATGAACAATCAAGATGTTAAACTGCACCTTGATTCAGGGTCGGACCTATCAATTATTGATACTAATACCTGGAAAAAGATCGGCAGACCGACTATGCTTCGCACAGATAAAGTGGCTCGATCGGTAACCGGAGAGAAAATAAACTTTGAAGGGAAAGTCATTTCAAAAGTGACACTAAAAAATAAGACATTAAAATTACGCATGTTCGTAATGAAAAATAAAGGAAACTTGTTCGGTACAGATTGGATTCAGCAATTCCAGCTCTGGGATTCGCGGATAAGCGCCTATTGTCAACGAATAGAAAACCTTTCGGCTGAAGCAGAAACATTGGAGAAGGATTAAAAAAGTCATTCCGCAAGGTGTTTTCTAATGAATTAGGACGCTGTACTAAAATGAAGGCGAGTTTTGAACTAATTGAAAACAAGAATCCTGTTTTTAAGAGAAAACGAAGTGTACCATTTGCCTTACTTGAAAAAATTAATGCAGAAATGGACCGGTTGGTGGAGAAAGGTATTTTAACACCAGTTGACTACTCGGAATGGGCGACCCCAACCGTCTACGTGACGAAAAAATCTAGAGAGATCAGAGTGTGTGCCGATTTCTCAACCGGTTTGAACGATGCGCTGAAAGATCATCACTATCCTCTGCCGACTCCAGAAGAGGTTTTCAAAAAATTAAACGGTGGAAAACTGTTCTCAACAATTGACTTGAGTGAAGCATATCTGCCAATACCTGTAGAGGAGGATAGCTCTAAACTTCTCTGTATTTCCACACACAGGGGACTACTAAAGTTCAATCGTCTCCATTTTGGAATTAAAGTGGCCCCGTCCATTTTTCAGCAGGTAATCGACACGATGTTGAGCGGGCTCGATTTTTCGATCGGCTACCTTGACGATATCTAAATGAAAAGTACGAACGTCGGGGAGCACCGTGAGCACAAAGTATTCGAAAGGATAAGCGATTTTGGTTTTACACTCAAGGAGTCAAAGTGTGAATTCTTTCTAGAAGAGATCAAATACTTGGGACATGTCATTGATAAGAATGGAAGACGTCCCGACCCAGAAAGATCTATAGCAATCAAGAATATGCCGGAACCCAACAGCGTTACCCAACTACAAAACTTCCTAGGTTTCGCAAACTATTACGAAAAATTCATTCCCAGTATGCACAAATGGCGAGCCCCCTTGAATGAGTTACTTAAGAAAGATAGTAAATGGGAATGGTCCGCCGACTGTCAATCTGCATTCGACAACCTAAAAACGAAGTTAACTTGAGAATTATGTCTTACTCATTTTAATCCATAGCTAAAAACTATTGTTGCAAGTGACACCAGCTCGGATGGCTCGATGACACCCATCGCGCACGCTTCAAGAACTTTAATCCTGCAGAGAAAATTACTCGTAGATTGAAAAAGAAGAGTTGGGTATTATGTTCGCAATGACCAAATTTCACAGGTATCTACACGTCTGTCATTTTATCCTACAAACAGACCATAAGCCACTTATCACCATCTTAGGATAAAAAAAGTTTGCCAACCTACACAGCAAACCGCCTACAGAGATGGGGTACAATTCTGTTAGATTCTGACTTTTAGATGGAATTTTAACAGTCAAACAGACTAGGACACGCAGATGGTATATCGCGGCTAATCCCAAAGTACACGGAAGCGCTCGAGGATACAGTTATAGCATCCCTTCGGTCTGAATATGACTATAGTAAAGTACTGTGTAGCACAATAAAAGAGCTGCCAGTCACACTTGGCGATATACAAAAAGAGGCAAGAGAAGATAATTTTCATTATCGAAATTAAAAATAAATTACAAACAGACGGTGAGCGAACGGCAGAAGCTTTTTCAGTCTGTTGCGACACATTATTATACCGGGAGCGAGTAGTAATCCTAGCTACGCTAAAAGGGGCATCCCAGAGCGACACGCATGAAGAGCCTAATGAGATCTTATGTGTATTGGAAAAACATGGACAGGGACATAGAGACGAAGGTGAAGGCCTGTGCGGGCTGCGCGTCGGCAGCGAAAGCAACACCTATTACTTACTGTCCATGGCCAAAGGCAGAGCAACTATCGTCCCGGATTCACATAGATTTCGCGGGCCCTTGAAAGGCTTCTACTATTTAATTATAGTCGACAGCTACTCAAAATGGCCAGAAGTTGTTAGATGTAAAAACCCAACAACGGATGTCACGATATGCGCGTTGCATGAACTGTTTGCCCGATTCGGAGTGGTGGACATTCTTGTATCTGATAACTGTACACAATTTACTTCACGAGAGTTCAAAGAATTTTGTGAAGACTTTCAAATTAAACACATCACCACTCCGACTTACCATCCGAGGTCAAACGGACAAGCAGAAAAATTCGTTGATACCTTCAAGAGAGCGTTGAAAAAATCGACGGGCACGCCAAGAGAAAAGGCACTCCAGCAGTTCCTTTAAGTGTATAGAATTATACCCAACGAGAACACATCAGCCCAGGTACCACCGGCGGAAGTAATGTTTGGAAGAAAAATAAAGTCGGTATTCGACAAATTTTACCAAAACAGGTGAAACCGACCAACATTACGGCACCAAAGAAGAGGTACGAGGATGGAGAGAAGGTGTTCTTCCAGTAACACCATGGAAACAAAATCGTGTAGGAAGTGGGAAAGGTACAATAAAGATTGGGGCGGATGGTGTACATTGTAGAGGGTCCTAGAGGCACCTGTAAAAAACACAGTAACCAAATGCGTCGTCGCATGTTGGACGACCCAGGGGATCAGAGTGAGACCATCATGGAAGATCTATACGACGCACACCAAAAACGCCTCCAGAACAGAGACGTTCATCAATAAAACGTAAATTAACCGGGAGTTTCGAGGTGAATCATAGGAAAAAGATATACCTTGAGATTCCGGGGGAATAAGTTTCGGAAGGGAGTGTTGTGGGTGAAGCTACCTACCCTTTAGTAATAACTAAATGGTAGCAACCTGCTACCATAAATACCGGCTTTTGCCGGGAGAACATTTAGGCACTAGCACTGCCAACACTCACTTGTGTATAATTTCTCTGTTCAATACAATTCATTATTATTATTATCTCTAAACCTGTTGTTCTTTTATTTCATTGTTGGTACCCTTAAACGGGTCCACAACATTTATGCAGTAGGTTAGTGTCGATTTAAAAGATGGAAGAACACATGTCTAATTGTAGATCAAACTAGTTAATTAAATGTCCTCATTATATAAATGATTACGAATCCTGTGGCTATTTTATATTGACATCTTCTTAATTACGCTAGGTGGATGATTAGATTTGGGATTACACTATACTGGGTCTTAGTTATTATTCATATCATGTTTATAATTACACTCATTAAATGTTATATCTAAAAAATTTCCACTTGACGTCCTTAATCTTTCATAGCTTCATGTATACAGTTTGTAATTAATTAAACCTGGAGGTCATTAGTATTTCTAACTATAGCTACATCGTCGTCAATATAAACCCTGGTATAAATAATGCTAATTAAACCCGTTTCTGTAAGCTTATATAAAATAAACAAACCCACCAGGTCAGACATTTACGCCGTGTCATGTTATCCCATCGCTACATCGAACATGTCTGTTGAATCGTTTTTTAATCCATTGTTCTTCATGATACATCAAAACAGTTTTCCGGCATCTACATATGATGTCTATATTTCACTGATAATGTCTGTGTGTACTTTTACGAAGTTTAATGCCTTGTGGAATACATCCTTTCTTTTTGAAGGGTAGTAATCCATTATATATATATATATATATATATATATATATATATATATATACATATATATATATATATATATATATATATATATATGCAGCATATCGTTATAGATTCATGTCTGGTTAAAATTGACAGAATTATCTTCTTTTAATTATTTACTCAATCGTTTATAGAGTACAGAACTTTTAAACTTTTTCTTAATAAATTAATATACGAATACATAAAAGGAGAATTAAAATTTACTTTTTTTCACAATTTAAAAATACTTAAAATAAAAATGTATCTAAACAATAAATGTTAAAATGCATACATAATTTATTACATTACACCTTATCTCCACGACAACACAAATCTATCGAAACAATACATTAATTAAAACAATAAATAACAAAATACATAAAGAAATCGAAGATACCATACATTTTCCCCCGATTAAACAATAGAACAAAGTCATAAAATAAATTAAATAATAACAAAAAAGATCCAAACATTTGAAGACGATCGCGAAGATAAAAAGCTCTTGAGAAAGACGAAGAATCGATACTTCAGCTATTCAACAGATGCCCTGAAACCCGCCTGTCCGCGTTTAGACAACGATTAAAAAAATGATGCAAATAAAAAATTCCGTAGTCATTAATATATATATATATATATATATATATATATATATATATATATATATATATATATATATGGGAAATGAAAATGGAGAAAAAACAAGAGATATCTTTTTGTATATTCATCAACGTTTCGTCTTTATTGTAAGACTTTCTCAGGATGATAATTTGAAGAAAATGTCATGCAAGTACATCGACATTTGGGTTTGACATAATAGAGTGATAAAGGAAAATTAGTAGCAATGCCCACTGTGAGCGCTGGAGGGGAATTCGGTGCTGTGAGAATTCAGTGGTGGCGAAACATGAAATGAATACGGAAAGCGTTGAGTAGGTATCCTTAAGGACTCTCCTCCTGCGCTCACAGTAGCCACGACTACTATTTTACCTTTTTCACTCAATCATGTCAACCCAAAATTTCGATGTTCTTGCATGACATTTTTCTTCAAATTATCATCCTGAGGGAGTCTTACAATAAAGACGAAAATTTGATGAATATATAAATAAATATTTCTAGTTTTCTTTCCTTTTTCATTTCCCATTACATCGGATTACTCTCATCCTTCCCTTCTCATAGATATATATATATATATATATATATATATATATATATATATATATATATATATATATATATATATATAGGTGTTGAAAAGAAAGAAAGCACGAAATTTAAAAAAAACAGAAAATAAGGGTAAATCCAATGTACTGAATAACAAAACTACTCCGTCAAACACGTTTAGGTTGTGCTGTCTGGCGTCTATTACGTTATTTAATAGAACCCTACATCCCATCTCCATCACTATTCAGCCACCCTCCCCTTTCTCTATAACTGTCAGTGTAATAATATAGAAGTTGCTAGACAGATGAAGAAAAAATCAAAACTTACTTTGATTTAGATTTTTAAGATGTAACTTTTTTAAATGTCTTAATAAAAAATAATTGAGAATGCTATCATATGTAAACACTACCATCTGTATCAGATGGTTTGACTATATTCAATTTAGACTCAATATTACATTTTAAAATCATAATAACTTTTCTATCACTAGCAATCCGAATTTCGTCTTTTACTTAACAGTTTTTTAATTCCATGTGTGAGTAGTATAATTTGAATAAGATAAGGCCACTCAGATTATTCTAACTGTATGATGTATTATTATTAAAGGCCGTGATTAAACAATCACATATAACTTATTTACTTTTTCTCTTAAAATCAACACCGCATTAAAATAGTGGAGGTCTTATAGATAATACTAACTGAATATTTAAGTTTTAATTTTTAGTTTGATAAACTAAAAATTTACTACTTTACAAAAGTTCATGGGGTCAGCTTTATACTTATCAAGGGATGCTTTAATTTTTTTATGTATTATTTTAAAGTTAGTTATGTAAAGTTAAGTAGGTTATTATCATACTTATCCAAGGTGAACAGCTTGAAGTGCTTACAATTAGAATCTCATTTTGCTGATTAAGCCACCATTTCTTATTAGGGTACATAACAATAGCAAACCTTTCACTAAGACAAAGTGATATATATATATATATATATCACTATATATATATATATATATATATCACTTTGTCTTAGTGAAAGGTGATATATATATATATATATATATATATATATATATATATATATATATATATATATATATATATATATATATATATAAAACTTTCTTTTTCTTTTGCGTTAAAATCATCACCGTCATTCTTAAGGCCATACACAAAGAAAACCTTGACACTCAACTCACCCATACCGGCACCTCCTTGCGCTAACATCCATCTAAAAGACATAATAAACATACCCCTAAATCCTGCTACCTGGAAAATTGCCCTATCCATTATACTGAACTATGCCTCATCACTTATTGTGTATACAACTTACAGTGTACCAAATGCAATAAATTCTATAAATAAAGCACTACAAGACCGTTACACTTATGCATTAAGTAACATATGAACTCAAGTATACCCTCTTTTTACAAACATACAACCTTATGTAACACTACTCAACACGACACTCGCGTCTTCATCCTTGCTTCTATTAGAAACATTTGAGACCTAAGAAACACGGAACCGAACCGTATCTCCAGATTAGACCCCTCTCTCAACTAACGTCACGAGCTCTACTCCGCCTTTATTTTATAATCTACCCTTTCCCCAACTAGCTAACCCTCACATTCAACACTCGCTTGTATTCCAATGTCACTATTCACTCCCCCTTTAATTCGTTGCTGCCTAAATTCTATATTCTACTACTACCATACACTCCTGCTATTAACATCAATCACATAGATGTCCTACACCTACCAAACTACACACACAATGTACGTGTTTTATATTTTTACACCTCATTATGATCCACTTCCATTTCTTACCTGTTTTTCAATGCAACATTTTCCATTTAATATCTACTTTATGTATTTTTACCGTCACAGTATGGTTCAGCAACCGCTATCAGTTACTCCTATTGTCCAATTACAGTAATTCCTTTCGATTTCCTGTAATGATGATGTAATCCTCCATTTAAATCTTTTTCTCAATATACCCCCTCACAGGAGGAGAAACCGAACCTTAGCAGCAGAAACCCTTAATTTATTTATTCATATTGCGCCATTATTGTTATTCCCCATTCCGTGTATAAACTAATTAATTAATCAATTTACCCCCTATACTCTCCACATCTAAATACATATAAAAATTATAATAAATTATTATGAAATCGAATTAAAAAAATATAATAAAAATGAAATAAAAAAAACTGTATAAATAAATATATATATATATATATATATACACCTATCTATATATATATACACCTATCTATATATATATATATATATATATATATATATATATTTATATATATATATATGTATGTATATATATATATATATATATATATATATATATAAATATATATATAAATATATATATTGACAAAAACATTGAAATTATCACTAAATAAAAACTGCCTTTAAGTGGGTGCTCTGTGAGATACAATAAATACATATAAAAATAATAATAAATTATCATAAAATCGAATTAAAAAATTATAATAAACATAAAATAAAAAAACTGTATAAATATATATATATATATATATATATATATATATATTTATACACCCATCTCTCTCTCTCTCTCTCTATATATATATATATATATTTATACACCCATCTCTCTCTCTCTCTCTCTCTCTATATATATATATATATATATATATATATATACCCATCTCTCTCTATATATATATAGATATATATATATATTCATATATCTATACATATATATATATATATATATATATATATATATATATGTATATATATTTACAAAAACATTGAAATTATCACTAAATAAAAACTGCCTTTAAGTGGGTGCTCTGTGAGGTCCAATAATGCGTAGACCTTTATCGACTAAATCTATTAATTGATTCTCAAATAAGTCTCAGTCAAAGTTATCTCGCTTTTATATTTATTGTTTTACAGTTCAAATTTAAATCTGATTAACTTCACCGAAGCCTATGTAAAACGTAGAAGTAGGCTATTAATGTCTATGTATTGTAACCCTTTTTATTACCTCTATAATTTAATTTAGGAAAACCTGCAATTAATATTATTACGTGAATATATAATAATCAAATAATATGTAATTAATTGGCTTATGTAGGTAAAAATAATTTAATATTATTTAATCAATATCGTATATACATATATATATATATGTATATATATATATATATATATATATATATATATATATATATATATATATATATATATATGTATACATATATATAATAAAGTAAAGTAACATTCAGGCATACGAAGATAATAACCAAAACTTTCGTACGCTTACTTGTTTCGTGTTTCCAGAAATTATGCATTATTTCTTTTTTCTATCAATATTTCTTATATTTTTACCGAATTAAATGACTCGAAGCAATATGTTAGAAAGCGTTTTAAGAACGCTTTCTAACATATTGCTGCGATTTTCATTCACATTTTATTTTCTTGTTCCCAGTCTATCTAAAACACCAGGTGCTTTCTAAATAGAAGCGAAGATTTGTTAAATCACCAGAATGATTTCATTTTAACCTTCTTAATACATTCTACATATTATACAATCTATTAAACCTAAAGCTCTGTGAACATTGCTGGTTAGAGAAATAAGGATAAACGAACACATAGCCGATTACATCTGCCTTTACAAGTAAGTTCATTTTTGACGTTCGTACAATGAATAATCTTTGAAATTATTTTTTTAAAACCTCGAGAATTAGGTTTTTACAAAAATCTAACAGTATCAACCGACAACAAAACAAATTTACCCGACTTAACTTTTAACAAACGAAGAAAATGGTATCTTCTATCGATTTGCGTAGATTTTCAGTTTTTGTATTTTTTAAAATGTGTTTGTTTTGTGTTTTTTCAGATTTGTACTATCTAGAAGTCAGCCACGTGATATATCGAATGGTTCTGTATATAGTGAAAAATATTGTAAAAATCTATCACATTAAAAAAAAGAACAATAAATATTTTAAAATCGCAAAAACCGATAATATTGTCTACAACAAAAAACATGATGAGCAAGAAAAGTATTTTCTGTCAGTTTTCGCAATCCATAGATTGAATGTAAAATACACGAACATCGGGACACGTTATGGCTATTTGAAAATCTTCAAGCATTTTTCAAATGTATTTCATAATTTTTCATACACACTTTTCCTTTGCGAAACATGATTAATTAAGTAGGCAAAATATAAAAGAAAGTAACAAGTTTGCTTGATACTTTAATATTTATTTTTTGAAGTTAAATCATGTTTTCTATTTCCCTGGGCAATACCGGGAACTAGTCCTGCTAGTATTATATGAAATATAGTATTCCACAGACACCTGTTCATTCGCTGAACGACTCGTCAATGTAGTTTCACATGGCGAGCGTATAAACCCACTAATTCGAAACCCGATGTTTTTAATGAAAATAAAAGAAAATCACACGCAGGTTACAAGTGCATAACTACAGAATGACGAGATTCATATTAAAAATAGTCTTTTTTATTATTTTTACGCATTATCTCCGGTGCGTTACTAGTTCTATCTCTTCGAATCTTACGTTGTTTGGCTCTAAACTATCCTACCATCTGTCTATATACTGTTTGTACGAACTTAGTAATCGTATTCTGTTGGTGCCCATATTATTTGGCGTTATTATTATTTTTAACCATCAGCTGTTCGTTCCGCAACTCGCATGGATCTAGTTAATGAATTTTCCAAGAAAATCTGACATTCGATCCCAGCTAGCCTGGCACAGAATTATTCAATGTTTTACGAGCTAAGTCCTAAATGAACGATCACCCCTAGTCAAATTATGGCCCCGTGTTGGGTTTATAATATATATATCTAAATACTTATATTGAATGGTGATTGCTCATAATGAGTAGCGCTAGTTATTTGTAGATGACTCACTCGAGCATAAGATCTTTGAGGCGAGTCGGCCTTTTTGTAATTCGTGTAAATCATTTCCACTGACGCCGCGCGTTTGTTTTGTAAGTCACGGTTTTTATCAATCATTCTTGAGTTGCTTTATTTTCTAGTCGGCTTTCAAGAAATCTTTGCTGTTTACGATGCACTGGAGCCGCTACGTCTGATGGTAGCTTTGAGTTGGCTTTTACTCCCAGGTGCACCCCACCCCTCACACGTTGCAGAAACTGATAGGACCAGAAGTGTGTACACTACAAGAAATAAAATGTAAAGAAAATAGTAGTATAGGATGTGGGCAGAAGAAAAAGAAGTAAGATACAGAGAAAGAGAGAGATAGGGAGAGAGAGAGAGGGATAGAAACGGGTAGACATATATATATATATATATATATATATATATATATATGAATACAGAGAAGTGGGAAGAGAAAGAGAGAAGGAGTACAGAGAGAAACGTAGAGAGTAATAAAAACGCGCGAAAGATGGTATAGAAATAAATGAAAGAGGAAGAACAATAACATGGATATAAAAAGTTAAAGAGAAGGTGAAAATGAAAGAGTGATTAGCTTGAAATATAGAAACAGATAAATAAACCACATAAAGTTAGTAGAGAAAAAAATTAAGATATATAAATCAACATCAATGGAACAAGGAAATATGCAGCTTGAACCTGATTTAGGTATATTGAATAATTGATGATTACATATATTTCAACTAAATAATACGGATGGAGAAATTCTCAAATAATTTTATAGATTATGATATTAAATGTGAGTCCATCAACGTTTCTTTCCTTTAGGATTTTTTTTCTGTAAATATAAAATTATAAATGCTAAAATATACATTTATTCATGTGTTTCGTTATGTTTTAAATAAAACACAGCATTTAATTGTTCTAATCAACCGTAATTTATGATTATCTAAAAATGTCACCAATCATATTCCCCCTTCCTCTATTTATTTCGTTCCCTTGTGTATATATGAATTTCCCTTGCCCATTACGGTATGCTGAATCGACTGCTGTCTAATATTTCTAACGTCTCTAGGAACATTAAGGGCAAGAGTATATATATTTTTAAGCGTCAATTAATTTGCATGGTTTTGTCTGTACACATAGACACGTATTTAATGTAGATGGCCAAATAAATATATTTAATTCTATATCAGAATAATACAACGCCATATGATTATATTACAGGACGGGTCGTCTGCGGCGTGTATAATTATATTATACACACTGGCCGCACCTCCCACATCGCCACCATATTTCTATCAAATAACCCGAACGCTGAAGTTTATTTTACATGGATGATTTATTAGTTAGACAAAGTGATTATTGCAGAGAACACGTGGCACTTTTAGATGTAGGTTACTGTTAGAAAGAGAGAGAGAGAGAGAGAGAGAGAGAGAGAGCAAGTCAACGGGAGAGAGAGAGGGGCGCACCAGAGAGATTGAGAGACTAATAGATATAGCTGGCTTGAGTTGCACAGTAGTTAGTAAACACCGAGGAGATTTTTTTGTCGTGACCGTCCCGTTCGAGCATCTGTCATGAAAGAGATCGAATTCCCTTTCTCCAGAACTTACGTGATATCCTCAATTTTTGTTTACTCCTCAAAGTCAATTTATTTTACTCGAATCTGAAATCATTCTCTCTTCCCCAGCTGCAGCTTTTGTTAAGTAATACATCTACCAGTATATATAGATTAGAACAAATAAATTAACTGAATGTGAAACATTAGAACATATGAACACAATGACATATGTAGAGAAGTGGGTGTGAAGGTTTCTTAGAATAAATATTAACATATAATTATAGACGAACAAATCATTTATACAATTCCCATATTATTGACATGTATTAATATCTATGTATATAGGAAGACACAAAAGAGTGACACTGGCATACCCGCACATCCACATAATACATACCGAGTTGTAAGCTGTTAACTAAAGGTATTTCAGTAGAAGGATATTGGTGAGATATTGTATGTTACATGAATACAGAAATCCATAAAGTATCCGCATTTGAAACATCAGTTTTTACATGTACTTTTATGTCTATGTCAAAGTGTCACATAATGTATGAATTCCTATAAGTTTACGTTAGAATTTATTTCCCCAGTAGATACCGCAACTTTACATTCATGCGAATAGGAGATTCTATAGGAAACCGACAGTGACGAATATTAAAAAAACCTTCAGTAATGGATGTTCGGAAATTGTTATTGTTTAAGGTTTGTTTTTAAGTTGGTAATCTAACTGATAAATTAATGTGACAACATTTTGTTCACAATAATAAATTTACTGTACCAACCAATGAATGGTGTCGAAATATAATCGGATTAACGTGAGGTCGTAAAAACAGATTGTGGGTACTCATAATAATAAATGGATATTCAGAGCATTTTAGTACTTGGCTAAGCATCCAGAGTTATTCCCGGAAATGGTTGAAGCAGTTTATGATTTGAAAGCTATTACTTTTTTTCTCTTAGTTTTTTTAGGAAGTATTTTCAACTTTATTTTTTTTGAGGTCTTAAATATTTAAAAGCATAACCTAACACTAACCACAACCCATACCTAACACTAACATAACGCTTTGTCAGGTTACTTTTGACGGTCTATTTTCTTTTTTCATAAACTTGTAAACTGGTTCGGACATTTACCGAAGTAATTCGGGATTCTTCGTCAATGTACTGACATCGTCTCGCCATTCGTTACAAGTTCTACACTTTTATATGGAGCAATCATTATTGAAGTAGGGACTATATATGTCTGTTGATTTACTTAATTAGAGGGTTACACTTCTAAACACTTATCACCGATAAAAAAAAATTCTGTAAATCTTTAATAATAAAGCATTTTTTTATATTAAATATTTATTGAGAATAATTATTGTAGTAAAGATATCAAGTAGTTCTAACACTTTTGGGGACAATTGAAGAAAAAACAAAATCAATGGTTCAAGCCGACTCAAAGGAACATTTCCATCTCGTAAATATCCGAACAAAAAACCTCTGTACATGTGGGCCCACACATCTGCGGCCATCGACACCTTTAGAACATACACGCTAATGGAAGCAGAGTCACTCATTCAGTGCTAAGAGCGGAATGTGTCATCGGCAATTTTGCACGTTGTATCTAGGTAGGTTTGCTAAGTAGAGGTGAAGATTGAGACCAGCTAATTAAGCGGCAACAACAAGACTGATGGACATTCGCAATTTAAACTTAGTGGACAATTCGGGCATAGACTGAGATTCATTTATAGCAAATATGGTTGGATTGCAGAATAAATTTAGAATGTTATTAACAAGTACATGGGTAGCCTTTTGCGGGTCACTATATAATTTTAAGGTTCCACGTCACGCTTTAGATTGTGTAAATGATTAAAGTTTATATTTTACAGGCAATGATGGCTTTTCAACACTTGTTATTTGTCAGTCAAAAGGCAACTTGTCAGTGCCGCTACCTAATGTTTTGGACTTTATATAGAAAAACTTCGTCATGAAAGATTTATTCAAAGAGTTTATTTTGTGTAGCTGGTTGCACTGATATTAGAAATGTATATTATGTTATATTGCGTGACAACCTGCATGCAGACTCAGATCTTTCTACATCTACATAATAACATTTTGATGGTTGTCAACTTTCTCGATTTCAATGATATTATGAACGCCATCATAAATGCATCCAACGCGTTGACTTTTTTCTCATTCATTGTATCATGAAGTGGTGACCCATTAGAAATCTTCTGATTTCAAGTATAGCAAATAT
The DNA here is from genome assembly GCA_963556195.1 of Sepiola atlantica. Lineage (NCBI taxonomy): Eukaryota > Metazoa > Mollusca > Cephalopoda > Sepiida > Sepiolidae > Sepiola > Sepiola atlantica. Next base: position 147,481,624 of record OY744515.1, on the reverse strand, counting down.
TTCTTCATTTTCCTTACATCTCAGAGATCAGCAACAACAAACGGAACATAAAAAAGCTAAATCAAGCTCAGTGTAGTGAAGAGCTTCGACACATTCCTTAATTACAGTATGTGGTTGGTACACAATTTAATTACAGTATGTGTTAGGTACACAATCCGTCTAGCGTTTCCGCCACGTACTTCTTCTCATGACATAATAGTCGGCAACGTAGACTTAACTGTAGTTAGTGAATTTATAATAGAATTTTCCACTATTTTTATCGTATGGTTACTCTCACCTTCAGAGGAAAAATACCGTTTTTAACATAGTTTTTACACACCCTCTTTGAATCTTGCTACAATATATAACTATATAAGATCCTCATACTTATAACCTTAATAATCGATTTCATCTTAATAACTATTGACGTAGAATACTATTACTTTTACATCTAAAAGGAATGGCATGATCTACGATATGTTTCCTGAAATGGACTTACCGACCGTATTACAATCGTAACACTCTAGACATTGTGGTCACCAGCTGTTGTTCTTGGTTAATTGAAAGCGATTTAGAGACCGACCGAATAATCACAAGACTAAATTGATTGTCATACTTTCAGACAATCCTGTGATCAGCTTCAAATGAACTGACGTTCAGTGTTGATAGGCGAGGATGTTTGTCGCCAAGCGTCGCCAATTATGGATTATTTGATGATTACTTCGTGATCAAGCCGGCAGACGACTGGTCGTTTTATTACTCACTCAAATTGAAATCTTAGCGGTGCACAAACAATGTTGGTGTTATTCAATTAGAGAAATATTCTCAATTCCTTGCCATTTATTGAATTTGGAGTAACAATTCACGCTTCTAAAATATGAACAAAAGAGATTTTAGGTAATAGATAAACTAGGTTTATATTTCTCGATTCATCGCGAAAAAAGGACATTTAAGAAATGTCTTTCTCTTTTCATGTTACTGATGTAATTTGGTCTGATTTGTCTGCTTGATGGAAAACCAATCCCTTTTGGATATCAGTGAAGAAAAACCTAACATTAAAACGATTTAATGTATACGATAAAGCGAACAAGTTCATGCATAGCTGTATGTAGAATTGGGTTATTCAATAACTTTCTTTTGGGCTAAACTGTTTTAAGTACATGTGATTAAACGCTTGTGGTTCGATCTTTTTCAGATTTGGTTTGTCTTAAATTGATTCTACGTTCTTATATATTACTACGATGAAATCATTACAATAAGTAGCTTTGTCTAGAGGAACTTCCACGAAAGAATGGGTGTTCCTAACGTTTCTATCAGTATTCCGTGAATGAATACAAGAAACAACAATGGGAGTTGAATTTGTCATTGTTGAATTTTGCATTGGGTGTAATCGTATCAATTATACATTACTGAAAGAAAATTAATACTAATTTATTTCGTAATTATCAATGATCCGCTTTGCGTAATCATGTGTTTTTTCATGTCCTTGACTTTCCTATGATCTTTCAATTCTTTCGAAATGTCTTCACTTATTTAAATTTGACCTTATGTGAGTAATTTAGCCATTAAGTGTATAAATATGGACTCTAAGATACACATTTAAAAATAATATTAAAGGGCAGCTTCCCGCTCTCTAATATTTATGTTATTAATTATTTCCGAAAAATATTTGGATTCTTAGCAAGGGTTAATGTTTTTATAATGTATGTATTTTTGACCATATTTTAAGCCAACTAATCCCGTTTAAAAACGTAATTTCAAAATTTCAAGCGAGATAGATTATTCTTCATTGTAAATTATATAGACTACTATACACTCTTCTAAAAATGAAAGATTAATTTTTCAAAATTATTTTTTTAGAATCCGAGAATTTGTTTCTGTATTTATATAATAATGTTTGTCACCCCTCTCCCAAAAGTGACACACATTTTTTAGCGTTGAGAGATAGATCGACGTTAAACTTAAATAGCTAACGGATCTGAACAGAAAATATAATAAATCTGTTTTAGAAGAGAGTAGGCGCTTCTTATCCATATGTCCGTCAATGACAAGCAGTGAGTTAACAAACACTCGATGTTTATATAAACGCTGTCAATTGCCGAATTTGAATTTTCGCTGAAGGCAGTTGGATATCGCTTACCACAGAGCGCAATATATGTAAAGGCCATATATATATATATATATATATATATATATATATATATATATATATATATATATATAATCTTGATAAAAAATTAAAGACCATTTGAAATTCTTTTAATATCAATTTTTTTAAGGATATATTTTTAACTTCTCCCACTTCAAGTTATCAATGCTACAATCTAAAAGGTTATGGAAACAAAAAGCTACATTCCAAACATTTTATTCCGAAATTCACATTTTTATAAAATAAGGCATTTGATCAAAATTATAAGATAAGGGTATCATTTTTTTTAGATCTATTGTAATTCCAATGTTTTTAGTTCAGTAAGAGATTAGCAATCACTGTGTAAAGATGTCACCATGCCTAAAGCAAGCTAACTTACCGAAGTTGAGCGTGCTCGAATTAAAGATTTCCATAAGTAAGGTTTGTCACAGCGGACGATAGCAGCTAAGGTAAATCGCAGTAAAACTGTGATTTGCAACTTTCGAAACAACAGTGAAAATTATGAAAAAGCAAAATCCACTGGTAGGCCCCAAAAAAATTAACCTGCATTGAGTAGGAGAAAAGACGGGTTGTTGTGAAAGACAGTGGCCTTCTAGTCAAATTAAAGCAGTCACAGATGATGATTGCAGTCCAGTAACCATCAGACGTCACTAACGACAAAAAGGCATAGTAAATAAAAAGAGTACACATATTCCTCGGCTGCTCACACGTCACATGGATGACTGCTTAATATTTGGTCGTGAATACCAAACATGGTACGTTGAGAAATGGAAGAAAGTCCTATTTTCTGATAAGAAAACAATAATTTAGATGGTCCTGATGGCTTTCAACGATATTGGCATAACTAAAACATGCCTCTTGAAATTGTCTCCACATGTCATAGTGATAAAGGATCCCTAATCGTATGGGATACCTTTTCTTAGAGAGATGGAGCTGAATGTGGTGCAGGGTCGTAAGCCAGCGGCTGGTTATGTTATCATGCTACAAACAGCATCGTTGACGACGGAGAGCCATCGTTTGTGTGGGAATCGATAGTTATTCCAACAGGATAATGCTGCAATCCACGTTGCACGACGAACCTTGACCTTTCTACAAGAAAATGGGGTCCGTGTCTTAGGACATCCTACATGCTCACCGGACTTGAACCAATTAAAATGTTTGGGGATGGATGCCAAGAGAGTTTATCGAAATGGAAAACATTATTGAACAAAAAATGAACTTCGTGAAGCAATCGTCAGAAGCTGGAGGCAACATCCCTAACACCTTAGTGGAAACGCTTATTTCTAGGATGACCCAAATAATTTTTGAAGTCATCAACACCATTTGGTGATTGAATGTTTTCATACACTTTTCGTAGAATTTTTTTTTTGCTCTTATAATTTTGATTAAGTGTAAAATGACTCATTTTATAAAAATGTAAATGTCTGAATAAAATGTGTGGAATGTAGCTTTTTTTTCAATACTATGCTAGATTGTAGTATTGGTAAACTTAAGTGGTAGGAGTTTAAAATCTATCCTTTAAAAAAGGTTTCTATTAAAAGATTTTACAGTGATCTGAAATTTTTGATCAGGAGTGTATATTGTGTGTATTTAGGTAGCATTTTCTCATTTATGCAAACAATGTTAACAAATCACAGCATTCGTCTTTTTAATAATCTCTTTTTTGATTGTTTCCCTTTTCTTGATGGTCTTTTTTTATTAAATTAAAATGAAGTAATAAATGCCACATGTGTTTCACGAACGTTATCGATTCTTCGTCGAATAATCCTCAGGTGTCAAAAGCAAATAAACTAAAAGCTGGAGAAAATAGAATTAAAAAAGGACCTTTGAAACAAGATCTAAATGAATAATCGGATAAACATATTTGAAGTTTTAAAGGAAGTTTCTGTTCCCCATGAGTCACTTAGAGGCGGGGGCGTAGCTATTCGGCACATAGAGGGTTACATAGTGATTCGAGACGACTTTAATTATCTTACCCGGATTATTTATAAGTATTATATAAATTTTAGTAAAATATGGTATATATAAAGTTTTAAAGTAGGTTCGGCCCCCATAACTCCCTAAGGTTAGGAGAGCACTTAGCGATTCGGGACCACTTCGATTGTCTTCATATATATATATATATATATATATATATATATATATATATATATATATATATATATATATTTATTTATATATTTATATATGTATTACAGTAAATCAGAACAACATCGGTACCGTCGGTTTCAAATTCATACAAATATGGACTCTGTGTTTCCCTCCCCGGAATATTTTTTTCTGAATAGACAGACGTAAACAGCAACTAAATACAGTCTGGTCAAGGAATCATATTATAGGAAACCTTATGATATTCTGTAATACATATATCAATAAATAGTACACCTTTATTTCATAAGTTTTTTAACTTTACACACACACACCCGCACACACATATACATAAATACATACATATATATATATATATATATATATATATATATATATATATATATATATATATATATATAAATGATAATTTATTTCATTTTGACTACAAATTTGATTTTGTTTCACGAGAGCAATTTGAGGGGCTCACGATCATCAGGTCTTGAAATAACATTATGCCTGTTAAGATAAGTTCAGGATCACACACAGTTTTATGAAGATGACAGAAATTTAAAATAAAAATTTAATATGAAACAAAAACAAAAGCAACAAGCAAAAATAGAAATACAAGTAAGAAGAAAAAGAAGAAGAAAAAGAAGAAGATAAGGAAGAAGAAAAAGAAGAAGAAAAGGAAGAAAAAGAAAAAGAAAAAGAAGAAGAAAAAGAAGAAGGACATATTAAGAGCTACATAGAAAAGTAAAGGTGAAGGGTGGTTGAAATATGAAAACGTTAACGCGTGTCAAAAAGAAAACTCTATCTACGTCTGGCTTTTGCTGAAGTGGGCAAGTAACAGATTAGCTTATTTGCTAAAATGACTATGAATGGGGAGGGAGAGAGTTACCCTATATGGAGAGCGCGTCGATGAGTAGGGGGGAAAGGATAAAATATTTAAGGTGCCTCTATTTATCTTCCTGTCACAAGGTAAGATGTGATACAAAGTCGGGAAAGTGGGAAAGAACCAGCGCTCGAGAATTTGAGCACTCTGGCGGTTTAAAACTTGCCTGAGCAGCCCCGTCGGCATTCTCCGGTAAGGGCGCCTCAGACAGTAAGAAATAAACTTACTCTTCCCCAAAGAGGGGAGGCAAAGCCTGGGAGGGCGCACCTTCTAGAACTGCATAGGACCGACAACCCCCAAAAAACGGCGTAAATCCAGACTCAAAGGCCAATACAGGTTTATTAGGCGGGGTAAAAATCCCTGGTTGAATATTTAAGGTGCTAATAACAATAAAATTAAAAAGTTAAAGAATTGAAGATAAGTATGTCTATATACGGATCAAAATGAATATAAAATTATGAATACAGCAAATATGTAATCGTAATTATACTAATAATATAAAAATATAAGAAATATATATACACATATATACATATACACACATATATACACACATATATATATATATATCGATATATATACATACATACATATATATAGGTACACACACATACATACATACATATGGACATATACACATACACACATACGCACATACATATATACATATATATATATATATATATATATATATACGTACACACATACATATATCCATATACATACATACAAACATACACATACAAACACATACATACATCTACACACATATACATATACATACATACGCGCACATATGAATATATACATATATACAAATACATATATATATATACAGACATGCACACACATACACACATATACACACATATACATATATATATACATATACATATATATATATATATATACATACATACATATACATACATATACATGTCAAATAAGTCAATTTCCTGGATGTAACTTTTAATCTCACTAAGTAAACCTTTTTAACCCTATGCCAAAGATAACTCCTACCCTCTTTATATCGACCCTTTATCTAACCACCCTAAATCTATAACTAAAAACATCCCTAAATCTACTCGTCGTAGGATTAGCAACAATTCTTCGAATATGGACATTTTTAACCAACATAAAACCTTTATAATAAAGCGCTAAAGGAAAGTGGTTATAAAAACACCCAAATAGAATATATCCCACCTACACTAAATAACCCTAGTACTAATAAAAATAGAAATAGAAAAATCATCTGGTTTACACCTCCTTTTTATAATATGATTAAGACTAATTTAGGCAAAAAATTCCTTAATCTAATTAACATTCATTTCAACACTAGCAATGTCTTCCACAACATTTTTAATAAAAATACACTTAAATAGAGTTACAGTTGTAGATATAACATTGAAAAAATTATTAAAAAACACAATAATAAAATATTAAGTACATAACACCCGCTAACCCTAGTAGAACTTGTAACTGCATAAATACACCTAACTGCCTCTTAAACCAAAAATGCTTGTCAACCCAAGTAGTTTATGAGGCATCTATCTCTTCAACTCAAAACCCATCCCAAACCAAATTTTATATTGGAATAGCAGGAAATAATTTCAAAGAACAATTTTATAATCACCTCTCTTTCATAAACCTGAACCACCCTGGCGAAACCGGACTATCCTTACATTATCATAAACGTAAAATAAAAAATGAAACTCCTATAATTAAATGAAACTCTTTAAAAAAATCTAGTACCTGCAAGTCACTATGCCATCTATGTTTAAACGAAAAATTAGAAATTATCGGTTTCAAGGACAAAAATAAACTTTTAAACAGAAAACATGAAACTTCCATCAACTGCCGACACAGCAGACTTTACCTCCTTAGTAGTCCTCATACCACACCTTAATCTCTTGTAAATCTCATATTAATAGTTGACATATCAGATTTATCTTATATAGTTGCTCTACTTACCCACATAATTTCATGTTTACCCCCTATTCTCTTCTCTCTACTTACACTATCCTAACTCCCCTCCAACACATTCTACCCTCCCTTCTAACACATTATCAACCCCCATTCCTACCCATCTCTCCCCACCTACCCACAGAATGACTATGGGTTAGTAACCATTCACCTACTCTACCTCATCTGGTCCGATGGATACTGCCCCCCATAGACTGGTATGGTCTTGGCCTTCGGGGCTTGATTTACGTCAGTCTATGGGTCTGTCCTGTGCAGTTCTAGGAGGTCCACCCTCCCTGGTTTCGCCTCCCCTCTTATGGGAGGAGTAAGTTTATTGCTTACTGTCCGATGCGCCCCTACCGGGGAATGCCGACGGGGCTGCCCAGGCAATTTTGAAACCCCACTTTCCCGACCCGACCTTGGGTCACATCTTACTTGTGGGAGTAAGATAAAAACTGGTCTTGTGCCTAACTCCTGGACAGGAGTAAATCAATACTCTACTTCATTGTTTCTTAATACAACCAGCAATTTTACCCCTACTCTTACATCCATAAATACTACTTGTACTTTCTCCCTTCTATGACAAACTACCCAGAATATTATATGAAAAAAAGAAAAAATGACCCATTGACCTTTCGGCAATCTTAATCAGTTATGAATACTACATCATCTTAATTGATACTATGTTGTGCTTTTATCTTCATTATCTTTTATATATTTCCTTAATACCACCGTTTATAATATATATACTAGCATTGCCGAAAATAAATAAGAACCTAAACTTGATCTTTTTAGGGCTACTATAAGAAAAGTATCATCTTAATTAGCTTTATCTCTATAGTTATTATTATTATTTTATTATTATTATTATTATTATTATTATTATTATTATTATTATTATTATTATTATTATTATTATTTTTTATTATTATTATTCATTATTATTATTATTATTGTTATTATTATCATCATTATTATTATCCTCAGTATTATTATTATTGTTATCATAATATATGTGTATTTGTATGTATGTATGTATGTATGTATGTATGTGTATATATATGTATATGTATGTATATGTATGTATATATGTATATATATGTATATGTGTGTGTATGTATGTATGTGTGTATATATATATAAGCGTATATATATGTATATATGCATATGTGTGTGTATATATGTATATGTATATGTGTGTAGATGTATGTATGTGTTTGTATGTGTATGTTTGTATGTATATGTATATATGTATGTGTGTGTACGTATATATATATATACGTATATATGTATATGTATTTGTGTATGTGTATGTGTGTATGTCCATATGTATGTATGTGTGTGTACATACATATATATGTATATATATGTATATGTGTATGTGTGTGTATATGTATATATGTGTATATGTATTTCTTATATTTTTATATTATTAGTATAATTACGATTACATATTTGCTGTATTCATAATTTTATATTTATTTTGACACTCTTAATCCTCAATTCTTAATTTTTTTTATTTCATTGTTATTAGCACCATCAATATTTTTATCCCTTCCCCCCGGCCCCTACTTATCCACCCGCTCTCCATATAGGGTTACTCTCACCCTCCACCTTCATTGACATATTACCAAATTAGATAATCTGTTACTTGCCCACTTCCGCAAAAGCCAGACCCACGCGTTAACGTTTTCATATTTCAACCACCCTTCACCATTCCTTTTCTATGTCCCGTGTAGCTCTTAATATTTCCTTCTTCTTTTTCTTCTTTTTCTTTTTCTTTTTCTTCTTGTATTTCTATTTTTGCTTGTTGCTTTTGTTTTTGTTTCTATTCATATTCAACTTTTATTTGAAATTTCTGTCACCTTCATAAAACAGTGTGTGATTCTGAACTTATCTTAACGGGCATAAAGTTATTTCAAGACCTGACGATCGTGAGCCCCTCAAATTGCTCCCGTGAAACAAAATCAAATTGTAGTAAAAATGAAATAAATTATCATTTATATTCATATTTCTACTCCATATTTTTATCGAGCACTCTCATAAACCCTGTTCAACTCCCCTGGATTTATATCCTGTGGATCTATACCATACTCGGATTATATATATATATATATATATATATATATATATATATATATATATATATATATATATATATATATATATATATATATATATATATACCCGCTATATATATATATATATACCCGCTCTTCAGACAGTTATTTAATGAGAGGGGAGGGTGTAAATTAAAAAGTATTTTCACTCATAGAATTCCTTAGTTTTGACAACAAACCTAGGTAATTTTGTAGATTAACACCCTCAACTAAATCACCCCCTTCTTAAGAAAATAAGATTCTTCCTTTTTGTGTCATTTTAAATTATTAGGGCAGTTAATTAGTATATTTTTTAACACTTACTCAAAGTTCGACTGGTAAGGTCGTAAAGCCACACGCAATTGTTAATTGACATGAGACCCGAAAATAAGGGATTATTTTACGTTTAATTAATATGCGAAACTGATCACCTACTCTTAATTCTAAATATTTTTTGTTGTTTCTCTTTCCGCCAGTTTTTTTTTCAGAATATTCACGCGTATACCACTGAAAAAGTAGAATCTCATTTTATCGCGTGGAGGTGGTGTTTAATCTACAATAATATCCAAACTTTCAATAAGTTTATTTATAAAAATAAGGTATTTATTTATAAAAATAAGGTATTTTAAAGTTATTTATTAATTTTACCCGAGAAAGGTTAGCACAACTAAAATCAACTGCTTATAATTAAACTAAAAAAGAAATGTATAGTGAAAAAAAAAGTATAAGATTTAAAAATTCAAATATGGATACAATTGAAGATTAACACCTCGATGCTTTTTACGCGATTACGTGTTAACACCGTGGAAAACAAATAAATAAAAGCAAATACATTCTGAATTTTGAGTAGGGGATCAGTTGTTTAACGTAAAATGTTCCCCAATTTCCGGGCCATTCTATATATTCAGGGAACTTTACAAGTTTTTTACCACTAAGCCAAAGACCACAAAAGCACACGTAATTTCCTAAAAAAAGTAGCCGCCCCCCTAAAAAAAATGCAGCGGATTTAACTCCTTTAACAAAATAGAATTTAGTTTACTGCTCGAAAACTGTCCCGCAAAATAAGGATCATTTAACATTGAATTTATTTACGAAACATTTCCCCCACTTTAAATTCTGAAATACTTTTCTTTTCTTTTTTTCGTCGAGATTTTCAGGGTTTATACATGCGATCGCATACAAATGTAGAATCATTTCTTTTTGGGTGGTGTAGTTTAGCGGAAGATGTTAATCTACAATCATACCAAAATACGAATCTCTGTTTTTTTCGTAATCTGAACAGATCACTGCTACTAATTTTTATTTTTTATTTGTCAATGAAAATAGTAAAAAAGTATTTGTTAACAAATAATTTCGTTAAAATAAAATAAAAAATAAAAATCAACTTAATTAACAAAATGATGTCCAGAAAAAAGGGGCAGAGATAGAGAGATATTGAGACAGCAACACTCTCCTTTCCCCTTTCTCTCTCGCTCCTGCCTCGACCTTGGTAAGGTCGTATCGCGGGGTTTTAGTTATTTTTCCGATTTATTTATTAAATAAGTTTGATTAATTACTGTTAATATCGATGAAACTTTTGTATATAAATAGCAAACATACGCTAATATCATTCCAAATAAATAATACTAAACATTAATTAATCATGAAGGTTTAAAAATAGTGATGCTTATTAGACAGTCAAAAGGTTCTCTCTTAATCGTTTATCAGCACTTATATGCAGAATATCAAGATTTTCTTTGAATTATTGATTATGATATTTATCACTCTTATGTTATAATCAAAACGGGTTACTGTACCCGTTTTGATTATAATATAGGAGTGATGAATGAAAACAACTTTCTCATGTATATATATATATATATGTATATATATATATATATATATTATATATATATATATATATATATATATATATATATATATATATATATATATAACTTCTTTGTAATATAGTAGGGAAAATCCCAGCAAAGTGCTCGATTAATTAAGAATTAAAATTAACAATTCAGAGCATAATATTTATTTATTTTGGTACAGAAAAATTAGTACAACATTCGTACCGTCGGTTTCAAGCACGGAAAGTCTTAGCCATCTGGCTCTCTTCAGCTTCTGTTGTCATCTGTTTTATTTTTATTCTCTTTAATTTTATATTCTTATACCTCACCAAAATCTCCTCCGGTTTTGAATCTCAACCGTTTCCTTACACTAAACATACATGACACGCTGAGCAAATAACGCGTCCCAACGTGAGTGTAACGTGACTTCACATTTCCAAAACAGATGACAACAGAAGCTGAAGAGAGCCGGATTGTAAAGACTTTCCGTGCTTTAAACCGACGGTACGAATGTTGTACTAATTTTTCTGTACCAAAATAGGTATATATATATATATATATATATATATATATATATATATATATATATATATATATATATATATATATATAGTTCTTTTAATATAGATAATAATGATAAAAATACAACTTCTCTTATAACTCTTTTTAGGAAACTAAAGTTAAAAACTATTCCATATACCATCAGCTGGTCTATTTTGAATAATTCAAATCCTTATAGAAAGGCTAAAAACATGCCAATAATGCCTTTCTGACGTATCATAAGATAATTAGATCCAATAAAAAATATTAATCTTAAAAACGAAATACTAACAGATTGTAAACGCAAACAAGATCAGAAGCCACTTGTCAGTTTTATTTCAAAGGATTTGCTGGGAAAACTGTAGATGATGAATGGATTAAACGAAATGTTATGATTTATCAGGGCATTTTGACAAGTATTTGTTAAATTTAATTTGATGGCGACCATGGTGTATTCTACAAGGAATAATTACTGTGATACCATTTCTACATCTAAGAACTTGTTGAAAATAAATCAGTACATGGAAATTATATTTGGTTTCAGACACACGGAAGAAGAAAGTACACATCTCTGCAAGTGTGGTAGGACGTCGAGTTTCACCGGTAAACGCGCAGATTGACGAGTCGCATTTTAAAAACATCTGATGTTGTTTTGCAAACATTGCCCCTAAGCTATTTCCCCATTAAAATGTTAAAAGTCTAAAGCGTTGATGTTCGACGCCATCTTTGACTCATACCTTGCAATCGTTTTTTTTCTTCATTGAATTTCTTCTGGAAAATAATCTGGAAAATGTTTGTGGCGTCAGATATTGACTCAGATTCCGTTTCGTGACGCCAATTCTGTTTCATGTTCTCTGTGAAGCCGTAAAGCGATTTTTGTGTCTCTTTGGTCATGAATGAACATTATTTTTCTCTCTGGCGAAATGTCAATATCTTTTGAAGCTTAGAATAATAATATTAACATAGTGACAAAAACAACCGACTCGTATGAAATCTGAAATGGAATGTACTTTCCAGCGACTTTAGCTTTAATATCGTACATAAGTGTTTATGTAATATTTAGGGGCTTTTCATGACATCATAATACATCAGATAACCTAAAAGTTGTCAACAAATGATAACATACAATAGTGTGTGCTTGCAGTAAATAAACGAATTCGTTTATGAACATTCTTTGCCATTATTCTAAATGAATTTGCAACTTTAATCAGAGCATATTTTACAATTTAAAACTTGAAATTCATTATCTTCTCTCATTTTGTCTAATGTATTTTCTCGTTGTGTTCATACAAAATAAAGCAAACCAACGATTAATTCATTTGCAGTTTTTGCCTTCAAAATAAAGAAAATAATCTAAGAAAATCGCCCTTTACGTCTAATTTTATCTATCTTGCATAAGCCACAGAGTTGAATTCACAAGGCAAGACCCTCCGCGGCAATGAGAGCTGGCGCAAGAATAAGACCCTGGGCTCCCTGCTGTGCAGCACTACAGACGTCACAGCCCGTTGTATACATGGCAATGTAGCGTTTCATTCATTACATAAACTCTGGAGCCGACGGACCAAGATCCCGTTGAAGACTAGACTTCTTCTCAATAATGCGTACTGCGTGTCCATCATGCTCTACAATAGCAACAGCTGGGCAATAACAAAAGCCATGCTTGATAAGCTGGATGCGTGCCACCGCAGACACCTCCGTTCCATCACAGGTCATTGCTGGCCGAAAAATCTTAGCAGCAACAAGGCACTATACGAGCTGTGCAACGAAAAACCCCTCTCCACAAAGGTCGCTGAACAAAGATGGCCTATGTTAGGCCATGTCCGACGAATGGACCCTGACACTTCAGGACAGAGGGCACTAGACTTTGTCGTTACTGGCTCGCAATCCTACCAACCGCGACTAGGACGGCCCTGCACAAATCTGCTGGCACACTACGTGCTGACCTCAAGCAGGAGGGAATAGGACCACTACGTACAGTGAAACAACTTCATTGCCTACGACAACTTGCGCATGACAAGATCAGATGGCCTGCGACTAACATGGAGGACTGATTGCAGCTACGGGATGTCATTTGACTACCGTAGCCGCAGAACACAGATTTAATAATAATAATAATAATAATAATAATAATAATAATAATAATATAACTCAGCCGTAAATACAATGAAACTTACACATCGATATTAGATTTTTCCTAGCCATTTTCTATTTATATTGTTGTACACTGTTCTTCGGAATAAACAGAACGTACTTTGCTCATTTCAGAAATGTGTTATTTCGGTCCAGAAGTCTGGTAAAATAGAGACATTCATAATGATAGTCTAAAAACAAATATAAAATTATTTATAAATTGAAAATAATTTAACATTGCTCTAATCAGTCGATTTATGATCGCTTAGCGAGAATTACAACAGGCTTGCGCAGCTTCTACTGCGGATGAAATAAAAGGTTCCCTTCAAAATTCCGTATAGATTCCTGAGTTCGACATAATGATTCATGAGTTTCACAAGACACACCTGAAGCAGGTTGTAGGTAACATCGGACGAAACGTTGTGAGAATATCATCTAAGATAAGAACAGATGCCTTAATAATCAAAATAATACGTCGATTCTCATCTTTTGTCATCTGTTTTTTTTCTCTCTCGTTTCGTTTGCCTATTGTTTTTTTTTAAAATTTTGTTGCCATTTATTCGAAACAAGTTTTGTCTGCTTTTACAACCATTGCATTTACGAACGTGTAACATCTTGGAATATATATGTTATATTCTACGCCTATATTCTCATTGTAATTTTTAGTTAGGCGTTATTAGAACATGTAAAATCTTGGAATATATATATGTTATATTCTACGCCTATATTCTCATTGTAATTTTTAGTTATGCGTTATTAGAACATGTAAAATCTTGGAATATATATATGTTATATTCTACGCCTATATTCTCATTGTAATTTTTAGTTAGGCGTTATTAGAACATGTAAAATCTTGGAATATGTATATGTTATATTCTACGCCTATATTCTCATTGTAATTTTTAGTTAGGCGTTATTAGAACATGTAAAATCTTGGAATATATATATATGTTATATTCTACGACTATATTCCCATTGTAATTAATAGTTAGGCGTTATTAGAACATGTAACATCTTGGAATATATATGTTATATTCTACGCCTATATTCTTCATTGTAATTTTTAGTTAGGCGTTATTAGAACATGTAAAATCTTGGAATATATATATATATGTTATATTCTACGACTATATTCCCATTGTAATTAATAGTTAGGCGTTATTAGAACATGTAACATCTTGGAATATATATGTTATATTCTACGCCTATATTCCCATTGTAATTTTTAGTTAGGCGTTATTAGACTGTTCTAGTGTAAAAGGAGATGGTGAACCGTCAAAATCTATTATAGCCTTCAACAACAATAACATCTGCTATATCTATCGAATAGTATTATACAATTCAATCTTTTATCTGGACTATGATATATATTTTTCTTTTGTTGGTGTACAATGTTATTTTCAATATAATAAGTATGCATCGTTGTAAATTATTAAAAGAAATGTCTTAGTACGTCCAAAAACAACTGATGATATTAAGTAGTCATCAATCATCATCAATATATATATATATATATATATATATATATATATATATATATATATATATTCCCGAAACAGTTTTTCATGGTAAACAACTGATGTTCCCTTAAATAATGTTAGAAGCAAACTAATATAATAACTGTAAAAAATAAATTTACTTACATGAGTGATTTTCCACTGAACGACTTGGGAATTAAGTTTTTTTTTAATTTAATTTTATTTATTTTTATATATAATTTTAATGGTTGAGAAACTTCCGAGACTATATATATATATATATATATATATATATATATATATATATATATATATATATATTTAATAACGAAAATATTTTTTTTTATAAAATATTAAGAAAACCTTGCACAACGCAGATTATTTGTTTTTAAAAATATATAATTTATTCATCTTAAAAACATTTTTTTTTATAAACTTGGGTACTTTCGGTAAATATACCATCGTCAGAAGTATATTTCTTATTTTTCTTTTTTTTCTTTTTCCCTCTTGGTTGAGACATTCTCGTGGACAAGTTGAAAATCCGTCTACGTGTTTTGACGAAGAGAGAAAAGTGTTGATATGGCTGCGTGTCACGTGGTGGGCGTGGAATGGTACTTTGAAAAGTCACACAATTTGAAGCGCTTGGTGGGGGCAATAATAACGAAGATATCTTTTTTTATAAAATATTTATAAAACCTTGCACAACGCAGATTATTTGTTTTTAAAAATAAATTATTTATTCATCTTAAAAATCTTTTTTTTATAAACTTGAGTACTTTCGGTAAATATACAATCTTCAGAAGAATATTTCTTCTTTTTCTTTTTTTTCCTTTTTTCCTCTTGGTTGAGACATTCTCGTGGCAAAGTTGAAAATCCGTCTAGGTGTTTTGACGAAGAGAGAAAAGTGTTGATATGGCTGTGTGTCACGTGGTGGGCGTGGAAGGATACTTTGAAAAGTCACACAAGTATATAAAGTAAATCCGTATAAATCAGAATGGTACAACGTTTTTGACCCATGATGAGTCGTTGCAATATTTCTTTGAAGTGTGCCGTCATTGCTGCGTTATCAGCAAATAAGTACTTTCTGAACTTGTGTCTTAGCTCGAAGCCAGACAAGGTTGGAGAGGCTGTCACTGCTTCTGGTATAGAGGTACGCTGTGTCCTCCGACTTGTTGAAAGTGTAGGACAACAGCAGAGACAAGAACATGACAAATAGTGTCGAGGCAAGTATGCAGCCCTATTTCACACCACTCTCGATTGGGAAAGAGTCCGAATAAAGAACCATAGTACTGTACGGTGCCGTGCCCTGCCTGTCCATATGAAAAGATTTGATAATTTTCATGAGCCTAGGGGTGATATCAATATTCTGTAGCAGAGTAAAAAAGTATTTTTCTGCTCACAAAGCAAAGGCCGTGGTAAGGTCGATGAAGGCG
Organism: Sepiola atlantica; assembly: GCA_963556195.1. Lineage (NCBI taxonomy): Eukaryota > Metazoa > Mollusca > Cephalopoda > Sepiida > Sepiolidae > Sepiola > Sepiola atlantica. Next base: position 147,465,036 of record OY744515.1, on the reverse strand, counting down.
CTTTACAGTGGTTGTCTCTTTTCATGGAATTTTTCCTGAAGCTATCATAGGGAAAAGATCATGTCGACAGTTGATATTTCTGCTCTAAAACCACACTGTGGACGATCTGGGCGAAGACCTTTTTTATTTATTTATTTTGTTCTCTTTTTCCTATTTAATTTTGAGCTTCAACCAACTGTATATTCTCTAGCGTTTAATCTTATGAATAGCAAACTAGTGCCCCTCAACTGGCTGTAAATCTCGATGTTCTTCTAGCTAAATGTTAGAAATGTATGGAAAAATGGATAGACTAACATGTGAGAAGAAAACAAGTTCAAACAACCCTCGACATACAAGCTGCCTCCCTCAAAAGCTCCCTTCACCATTCCTTAGATGTACACGATATGATTTTGTTGAAAGGGTCATTTGCAAAGTAGCCCGACTTCAATTAATGCCAACCACATGGCGGCCAGAATGAAATACTTCCTAAAGTTTTCAGTGTAGTTTTCTGGTTCTTTATATCTTAAATGTATTTGGCATTTTTACTAATTTCAAACAATTCTACCAAACTTACTTGTATTTACCCTGTGTTTTCTTAAACTTTTTTCCCATATTCTTGACTACTCACATACCATTATCACCAAATTGTAATGTCTTATATGAATGTTCTTAGATCTGTGTTTGACTTGAATGTGTTTAGTTATTGATACATACTGTCTTATTGCCTGTCTATTGAGTTCCCACTGAAGAAATTTTTGAAATCTCATGCTGGCCTGAAGTTTTGCCTCTCTTTCTTATTTCTCTTATTTGTACTTACTTGCAGGAGGCAAATCTATCTCCAACATTCTGTTCCCTCTTTAGTATACAATGTACTTATTATATCTGCTTATAACAATATATATATATATATATATATATATATATATATATATATATATATATATATATATATATGGAAGTTTTTTTGTTTGTTTTTTACCTTGGAGGCTTGGAATACCCGACTAGTACACGCGCGCAGGCTATTTTTACCCCTCTCGAAAGAAAATCTCTGACAAAAAAACTTGCTACTAACTACCTACGCCGTGGCAATAAACCGTTGGGGCGGGAGGCTTCCTTAGTCCTGATCAACAACCTTCCTAGAGTTGGAATCTCGAACTAAATATCCGGTTTGCAAACCTACAATTGCTTACGGAGTAGATAGGTTCTGCCTATCGCCGGCCCTTTGCACTCCTTCTTTGTCTATTAGCGAGTCGCAGAGGTACCAGGGTTGGGACGCCTGTAAACATTCAGTGCCTAGCCTTGTTTCCTTACTAGGACAATGAACGTCGTTCTCTTCTCTCTATTTGGGAAAATTGGGGAAAGATTTTTCGTCACTAAGTCTGGGTCTTTTTTGTTCCGACAGGTTGAGGGTACAGGTTAGACAGCTTGTCTGGCTGCTGTTTCCGACTGACAGGACAGGAGCCCAAACTTTTGGGTAGCGCTAAGAACGGCTGCTCCATCATCAGTTGCATAATACCGTGGGTACTATGTGCCATGTCGCGCATGGAAAGGGACCCTGCAATTATCTCTGGTGGGCTTTCCCATGGTCACAACCTCCATGGACCAGGTTGTGACTAATGGACTGGTTGTGTGAGCTTATTGACACCAAAGATGGGCCTACCTTGGCCAACCGATTCTATGATCAAAACAAACATGTCATTACAAAAATATAAAATAAAACCTAAACCAGACACCCAACAAAAAACACTTTCGCCTCCGCCCTTGAGGCTCGCATTCACAAATATCCGGGGACTTAGAACCAACATAAACGACGTAGAATCATTTCTCCTGACCAACTCCCCTGATATCCTAGCTCTAAGTGAAACTAACCTTCAATCCTCAATCTACTCTCACCACTTTGACATGACTGACTACTTCACACTCTACCGCAAAGACTCTGACAAACATATGTACGGGCTAGGAGTTTATTTTCGGAACACCCTCCCCCTAGATTGAGAACATAGGTTAGAATACGATGACCAAGACTACATGTGCTTAAGATTGACTTTACATCACAGCGCCAGTAACTTATATTTCTTATACCGTTCCTCTTTGACCCAGGACTGTACTCTGCTAAACTCTGTCTCTGAAAGCACAGATAGAGTACTCTTAATTGACTCGCATGCCCAAATACATGTATTTGGCGATTTTAATACCCACCACCGCGACTGGTTGGGATTCTCCTTCTTTACTGACGCAGCCGGCAACTCTACGTATAATTTCTCCTTAGCTCACTCCCTCTCTCAGACTGTCGATTTTCCGACCCGCATCCCCGATCGAGTTGACCAACAGGCCTCATTTGTAAAACTTTTCTTGACCTCAATGCCCGAGGCTTGTGTGACGAAAGCTCATAGCCCACTCGGGAATGCTGATCACATTGTGCTAATGATACATATCACCCTAAAACCTCGCTCAAAAGCTGATGAACCGTTGCTCAAAACAACGAAATACTACGAGCAGGCTGAGTTTGAGTCAATAAGAGATCACATCAGCGACGCGCAGATCCCAATTTAGGTTGATCGCCCAAACGTTCTCCCTTTTCTTTCTTCTCAGTAGCCCCTTACGTCTACAGTGGCGGCCTGCCTTGTCTGGGTTGAACTATGTTAAAAAAAATTTTTTTTTAAACACCGTAGTTATTGCAGTTGGTGACCCTTATATTTGTACAGAGTTATTATGCTTGCGTCATTCATATCCTGGGGGACTGTTTTTTCTTTCTGGCATTACAGCAGTAACGCGTTCAGGTGGGGGAACAGGGCTTTTATTTCTTTCTGGTGGGATGCCATCTTTACCTGGTGCTTTATTTCAATTTAGGTAGTTAATGTCCTTGTTTAGTTCTGTTACAGAGGTTGGGGACGTCTTGCTCTTCTTTAAGAGATAGGTTTATGGTGTTCTCGGCGTTGTCGCCCGTGACAATGTTTTCCACCGCGTTAACGTCATAGTAGTGCTAAACCAACTTATTCATCTGTCTGCTGCGGTCTAATATTTTATCACCGGTTGTTGATCTCAGGGGAACGATCTTCCTTATCGTACATGCCACGACTGTTGTCCGCAGTTAGCAGAGAGCTGGATACGCTCACAGAGATTTAGCCAACAGTCATTCGCACAACTCCGAGAGATCCGTTGAGCGTCGTTCCTGACTTTTTTATGTGCAATGGCTGTCTTCTCAAAAGGCTCCCTCTTGTAGTTAACAAATGCTACTCTTTTGGCATTGATTGCTATCTCTAATTCAGAAATGCTGGTTTTGAACAATTTCGGGCTTTTCCTCTTTTTCTGCTCTTTTTCTGCGGAGTTGTAGATGGTTCACGGATGTAAACCCATCCCTATAAATCATTGTCAGTATGACAGACTTTTAGGGAGTCCTCGATAGTGTTGGCGAAGCAATCTTGTAAGTCTGGTATTGCCGTTCTTTTGGTGGTAATGCAACAGGGAGCTTTTTCTGCTTGGTTCGATGGATCCACTTGGACTAGAGACGAACTCTCCTGCTAACCATAGAATGGTCGGTGTCACATTCAGAATTGGGGTAGCTATTTATTGTGAGAACAGATTTCAGTGAGGGTCTCCGTGTGATGACAAGGTCCAGCTGGTGATAGTGATGGAGTCTTGAGTGTCGAAGGATACGAAATGACGTGGCTTGGTGGCGAAGAATTTGTTGG
>OY744515.1:147381365-147456365 GCA_963556195.1 Sepiola atlantica | reverse complement strand
CTATCCTTATTTTATTGGGCTATCCTTATTTTATGGGGCAATCCTTATTTTATGGGCTATCCTTATTTTATGGGGCTATCCTTCCATGAGGGGCAGTATAGTATATGTTCGCTTCTCATGATACCACCCTTCAATGACGATTGAAGGTGTTTGGTACTATCTGTTTTGTTGACATGATATCATCTTCCCAGGCATTAACTCCTCCTTTAGAGGTAGACGTTCGTCAGGATACCATCTCAGTTATTCTATTCTCGTTTAGAGGTAAGTGTAGTATGTGTTCGTTTATCATGATATCTTCCCATGGTTGCAAAAATATGCGAGTGGAGTGTGCATAGATTTACTAGTACCTTGATATGAAACACATGTGTCTTTAATTGAATTCATATTATAACTGAATCGTAGGATCCCGTTAAATATTGATAGAGAATTAATACCCCTGAAAGCGTGTCTGTGCAGCAAGTCAATTCTGAAGCAAGGGTTGCGCTATCTGAACTACACATCTCCTGAACAAACTGTGTTTGAGTCTAGGCACAAAGAAAAGTGTAGGACGATTGAAAACAATTGTTAGATACGCAGAGAGCATTTCCCACATACAGCACATGTAATTCCCAAATGATGATCCATTTACACGGACTGGTGAATATGACATCTCTACCTCGTAAAGTCTGCATAGTTATATAATACTTCTTATCAAATTTGAACTTTCTATTTATAATAACAGAAAAGAATTTATAAGACAACACATACACGCATGGCTCATATTTGTATCGATGCCAGAGTCTTGTTGGAATATGTGTTAATCTACATTATCTGTTTTTGTTTAAACGGTCGAAGGATATTTAATGATTTTGTTTTCATCCGCTGATACCCGCCACCGACATCTCGATTTCTCTCCGTTGACGTCAAGAAAATATTAGTTTCTAATGCATCTAACAATATCTCACCCAAAATAGATTATTCATCGAGACATCAAAGAAAACAGAATTTCTTGGGAATTGTTCAAAGACGATCGGATAACGCAACAACATTCGCAGACAATAAATCGGTGGCTTGTTGTTATTTTCGCTAATCATATGCAAAAAAAAAATATGCAAACACAAAATCGATATTAATGATTTATGAGCAAGGAATTCGACTCTTTAAAATATAGCACTCAATTTTTAGCGCATTCGAATACTTAGAAGAAAAGAGCCATTTAGACAAGATCTACACCGAGGGGAAATAAAAGTGTCGCCAGTGAACGGACAATATTTAAATGTTTCCATTCACTCTGCACTTTTACAAATTCTCCGTAAAACTAAACCGGGAAAAAAAAAACGAATCGAAGTGACATCCACCTTATGCGAGTTGAGTCGCCTTGCTTCGAGGCAGAAAGTTTCTAGGGAATATTAAATTTACAAGCGATCCTCACTCGCTTGTATATTCTGGTCAGAGGAGATGTCGACGTAAAGTTTTGCAGTTCTTACAAGGAAGTGTCGACGTCCTGATACAGAAACGCCTGGTTTTCGAAAATGTGACCCATTTAGTACTGACCAGGTCGAAAGTCGCTTAACTTTGCTGATCTATCGAGAACCGGTGTATCAACGTGATTGTGACGTAACTAAAACTACAGCGGTGACAGAAATAACTGTATTTCGTATATCATCAGATGTGTTAACGTTAAGGGCTCATGGAAAGAGCGAGAAAGACGTTAAAGGTCGCATCTGGATAGGACTAGTAAGTGAATTTTCCTGATGTGGAGTTCTCACATCTAACGCTAAATCACTAGGCACACACACACCTACACCTACACATATACACCCCACACACACATATATATATATATATATACATATACACCCCACACATATACATATATATATATATATATATATATATATATATATATATATATATATATATATATATATATATAGGCAGCATCTTCTCTTCCAGTTAAGTGTTGTTGAATATAACAAACAACTTATGTCTGGATATCCTTTGGTAGATCCTTTCAATAGTCTGAATTAGGATCTTAGTTTCGAGAGGGAATTGGCCGATGAATCTGCCATACTTTTGATTTGTGTCCCAAGTACTTTTAGACCGGTCTTATCTTCAGGGGAAGGAGGATAATCAGGTACATACCATGTGTTAGTATTATAGATGGTTTTGACGGGAATTATGTAATATATATATATATATATATACACACACAGACACACACACACACACACACCCATATATATATATATATTTTTCTGTATATATGACGGTTATGATGGAAATACTAATCAAACGCAATGTTAGATAGCGAGGGACGGGGTGCCCGGATAGCGAACCCACTAAAGGGAGGGGAGAGCCTAAAAGCGAAAGTCAGGAATCACGTGATTTACAGCTAGAGGAGCGAGTCTATATCTTCGCCTGCCAACCAGCCGATCGATCAGACCTGAGAAACGCGGGGTGATCGTAAAAGTTCAAAATATGTCATGCTTCTATGGCGTGAAAATAATGTTGTTTTTTTTCGAACAAAACGTAGATGTTGGACATCAAAATAGGAATGTGTGTTCTTTCATTGATATCGATGTTATGTACAATGTTTTATTGGGAATATGGTGTGAATCGATCTAAATTCAAGTTCTGTTTGCTTAGTATTAGTTGGTCGATGGAATTAGATAAATTGTAGAAGCCGTTACGTTGTTTGATTGTGTCAGAGTTTATAATGATTTAAGAAGTCGTCAGCGAAATTCATTTAAAATGAATTTAATAAGTCAATACTGTTAAAAATATACATTTATATGAAGTATACTGAGTTGTAATAAGAAACACAAAATACTGAAGGACAAGACGATATATATAATTCTTATTATTTCAATTTTTATGTAATAAAACCTTTTTTTCTGTAATATTTTGGCTCCATTCTCACTAGAATCATATGGGTGACATCGCGATATAACAATCTTTCGAGAATTTAACCCATTTGCAATGTGTTCTATTTCTTCCTGTTAAATAAATAAACTATAAACAATAAAATATACACATGATGCTGATATTAACTATCAGCATCATGTGTCTATTTTATTGTTGACTCATAGATTGCTGTTTTTTAAAGATGGCAACTTACATACAACCGGAGTTATGGTTTTGTTGATTTGATCTCTTCTGGATTTTACGATAACTTTTGGATTGACGACTGTTTAGTCTGCTGCCATTGATCCAGGAACGCATTTCACGGTGAAGTTTGTAAATCATCATTTTTAGATAAATTAGCCTGAAAGACTATTCATTTATTCTGCATTAAACACTCTACACAGATTTGCAATTTTTACATTTTTTTTATTTAATTGTTACCTTTTATTCTTTTACAACTTTGCCCCTGGTAATCTTCTTACAAGCTTCCCCATCTGTATTCCTCTGGGAATAAGCATTACATTCTTTGAAAAGCCATGGTTTTAGGAAAAATAAATCCCTTGTTTTCAACAACTGAAGATGTAATAAATTTTGTATTTTTTACAACTTTTATTATTATCCTTTAACTTGCTTATATATATATATATATATATATGCATCTTCTACTCACTTAAACAAATCTCGATTTTGCTGATTAGCATATTTATTTATTTTTAAGTTTTTAATAGCGAAGTGTCAAATATCGCTGTGATGTCGAACATATACTACACTTTTTTGTGACTAGGCATTTTTAAATAAAAAAAACAAAAGAAAAATTAATTAAATTGGAATATTTTTAATGGGCGGTGAAGTGTAGTATCGGTTCTGTTGTCATAAGACTGTACTCCCAGGAATTACCTTCTCCGTTTTTAAGGGTGCGCAGGGGAAAATTCTTCCAGAAGGAAAAATCCCCAAGACTCGATTTAGTAAGAATATCTTTTAAGGGGGAAGATAGTGTAGTATCGGTTCTGTTCTCATAAGACCGTCCACGCAAGAATGACCCCCTCCTTTTTGCGGTGGAGTGAAGTCGTGTTCGTTCATCATGGTATTATTGTCTGTCAAGGGGGGGGGGCAATGTAGTATATGTTCATTCACCATGATACTAGCTAAAAAAGAACAATAACTCAAGTTTATAATAAACATGTATTTTTTAACTAGAAAATTATGAAAGTTATCGTTCTTCTTTAGCCAGCATATTCATCTTTCTTTATAAATATAGCGACTATTTTTCCAGCAAATTTTCATGTAAACGAAAAAAAAATGTTTTACCTATTCTTACTATATTGATATTAAAACGGTTTATGCTTATTGAATTCTGTGTAGTACATTTTCATTCGTCATGATACATACCTCCCAGGAATTCCCTCCTCTTCGGGCCATACAGTATACATTCGTTCCTTACGATACCATTTCCAGTTTTGTATGTAGGGGGAGTTAGTGTACTATCTATTCTGTTGCTATGTTATCATCCTCCCAGGCATTAACCCCTCCTTTGGGGGGGGGGTCAGTGTATGTAGTTCGTTCATCATGATATCATCCTTTCAGCCTCTCATTTGCATATTTATTTATGTTTAAGTTTCTAATGAATTAACATTTTCTAATCTGCGTTTATTATTTTTTTAATAATTTTAAAAAATAAATTAGCTGCTTTTCTTGTTGTTGTAGTTGTTGTTGTTGCTGTTGTTGTTGCTGTTTCTATTTACTTCCTCCCATGAGAAAATAGTTAAGCACAATGTCAATATATAACATGGGGAGAATCAAGCACCCCCAAAATGGCCACTTTGAATTGGAACAAAAATTTCAATTGCCTCGATTTAAAAGGATTTTCCTTAACTGACAGAGAACATGAAAACTAAGTGCAGATTCAGTACGGATACTACATTTTGCTCCTTGCCAAAAGGTCAAGGAGCGAATATGTTGACAGTGATGATGATGATCATTTGTCATAGAAAAGAAATAAACCTCCTCTAATCTATCTAAGTAACAAAAAAAAGTATTGTTTTAATATTCTTAAGGTATTTTTGATAATTAAATACATGCGTTTATTATTTTGTTGATAAATTTGTTTCTGTTGTTGTTGCTGTTTGTATTTACTTCCTCCGACGAGAGAAGAGTTAGGCACCATGTCAATATTTAACGTGCGGAGAATCCAGTTCCCCCAAAATGGCCACTCTGAATTAGAACACAAATTTCAATTGCCTCAGTCTAGAAATATTTCTCCATAACTGACAGAGAACATAAAAAAACTAAGTGCAGATTCAGTACAGATACTACAATTTGCTCCTTGCCAAAATTCCATGGAGTTAACATGTTGGTAGTGATGATGATGATGATGATGATGATGATGATGATGATGATGATGATGATGAGGATGATGATGATGATGATGATGATTTGTTATAAAAAAGAATGAAACCATAACTAATCTTTCTAAATTACAAAAAGAAAAGTATTTTTCTTCAATATTCTTTACGTATTCTCCTTTCTTTTATAATAAAGGTGAAAAGTGCAAAGTACCCATTTCGAATTACTCAGTAATATAAAAGTGGAGTATTTGACCAATCGACGTTCAACACTTATGTTTATTCATTTCATTATATAGCAAGTTTTAATGGTGAATTCATTTTAATTTTTATACTGAAATAAAATAAAATTTATCGACGTTTAATATCTTAAAGACCATATCAATTGACCTTTTCGTTGTTCTTTTCCTAAAAAACAAAATTTGCTGATGTTCATGCACAGTATATTTCCCCCATATTGGAATATATAAAATAACACAACGACAATCATCATTTTAAAAAAAATCCTCTAAATTACCAAAATGCCTAATGAAAATTACTTTTTTGATTTCTGTAAAGAAGACTATAGCGTCAGTAATTGCCGCACGGAAGGGGGGTTAGTTTTTGCTTGTATATATATATATATATATATATATATATATATATATATATATATATATATACTTTTTTCGGGGGTTGTCTTACATGTAATTTACTTTTTTTTAATAAATTTTTGCGTACATAAAATAAACAAGTTCCTTTTATCAGTATATTTTAACTTTTTTATTATATATATATATATATATATATATATATTGATAAACAATAAATAAACAAGTAAAAATATAGTGATAAAATGAGCTTTACACTAACATTTTTTCAAAAATGCTCCGTCAGGCCCAAAAGATTATATGGTCTGCTGAAACGTAATAGCATTTGCGTATATATATATAAATATATATATATATATATATATATATATATATATATATATATATATATATATTATAATATGAAATGAAGTAATAAAATAAGGTGTCAATCAAATTTTATTAGAATTCAAAGTTCATGCAAAGCATCCTTAAGTCCTTTTGTATTATTTTGATTGATTTATTTATCATTAACATTGAATATGGACACATTTCGCGACTGGATAACTTTGCCGGCCCCTTCAATTTCACATATTTGGACTGCTGTTTGTATCTTGGAGTGATGTCCTTCCTGATTATGCTTCTCAACTTATATGACCTGGATGGACTGTATGGATTCAACAAAAGTATGTTTTTGGATTGATATGTTTGATGTTATGTATTTTTATATATTTGTGTATATAATTTTATATATTTTCAAAGCGCAATTTTATTGCCTGTAGTAGTATAACTGCGGTAATGGTCCTCTGAAGAGAAGAATTATCTTTGAAAACTCATGAGCTAAGGACTTAAGGATGCTTTGCATGAACTTTGAATTCTAATAAAATTTGATTGACACCTTATTTTATTACTTCATTTTATATTATAATATTAATGCTCTATCCAGTATATTGAGCTTCAGTTTTTTTATTCGGATGTTTCACTAATTATAAGATATTAGTTGACGCTTATATCTTTTGTTGGATTGCTTCATATATATATATATATATATATATATATAGTATTCTACAAACAAACTGTTTCGCTGTATCACAGCATTTCAGTGCGCCTAGAATGGCACTTATCCCAAGCCAACAATCGAACCTACAACCATCTAGATGATAGCCGGCATGTCTACACACTGAGATACGGGATCGACATTCGGAAATGAAATCTACAATGTCTTTATATAAACATTGACCGCCATTTTAAAATGATCCATTTGTTTATTTAGAAACAAACAGCTTTGCATTACGCTAAGTCAGCAGTAGACGATACCATACAACAAATATAGATCAAGCAGTAACACCAGCTTGGGTTTTAACATTATTGAAACTAGTACATCTAGACACTTTTGAAGGTGGTATTAAATCAATCAAACAGAACTTTTAGAGCCAATCAATATGTTTTGAAGTACAAATATAGACTTGTCTTTATGGAAATGATTTTCTAAAGTAGACGAAATTGCAAATGAAAGTCACATGCTTTTTTATGAGTAACATTATACAAAAAGAATTTTGCAATAAAATTAGACATGTCATATTAGGTTGGCTGTTCGTCTTTTTTTCATTCACTCTTTCGTTTTCCATCACAGATATACGAGAGTCATTTAATAAATAAGATGATATTTTTTCGAAACCAGCAATAAAACTAAACAATATTTTGGAATTCTCTCCCATAAATCAAGATTCTGTATTGTTTAGAATTTATTTATAATATATATTTTTAATACCGTAAAAATATTTGCTTTAAGTCTATTCAGAATGGTAATAAATCGAACAGAATTGCTGAGTATAAAAAACGTTGGTGTCTGAGAAGTGAACATTATATGAATTAAGTGTGATGTGTACGAAAATACAGTTTTAGCCAACATATATAGGATATTCTTATTTTAAGAAAGCTGGAGTAGAATTAAATATGAAGACAGGCCAGGCAGACCGACAATTGTAAAATCATTAATGCGCTTATTGTTTCACACAGACAACTTTAATATACGGCAGTGTTTGAAGAAATGCTGGTCAACATTTACCCAATCGTGACCAATACTTGGACTTGTCATTAATTCAGTTTTCATCCAAACTTGATGCGTTTTTTGCACTAAAATTGACTCGTCCCAAACCGTTTTTGAACATAAAGAAATTAAAATTTGGTCCAGTAGAAAAATGTTATTCAAAATATGTGTGGTCATCAGTGTGTAAGATGAATTGACTTTTAATAACAATAACTTTTTTTATTTAAAACAAATAATATTTTTTTACTCAAAATATAGCAAACAGCACAAGTAATCTAAACATATAGATATATATATATTTAGTAATCTAAACATAGATATCTCGAAAGATGTTTAAGATATTAAAGGGTTGAGCAGCTTTAACCGACAAAAATGCCAATTGAGTAACGCTCTTATGCCCTTTTACTCGACATAACTTTTTAAAGTATAAATATAATTTAAGGATGAACTAATTCGAAAATATGTTAGTATTAAAAAGTTGGGGCCATAGAAACAGAGATGTTGTTAGATACCCTCAGCCCCTTTCCCCCAAACAAAAATTAAATTATACTTTTTTAAGTGATTACGTTGTGGGAAAGATAAAACATTATTTCAGAATTTAGAGTAAAATTAGCCACCCATTTCTGGCCGATGGCTATCGTGATAGCGTTTGAAGAGCATATAACCATATTTTTGGCAAAAAGACATAAATTGAGTTTTTTTTTGTGTGGCGGGTATACACATCCATTTATCCTATCACTCTAAGATCATGCGGAAACAGTCTCCCCCCCCCAAAAAAAAACTACTTAACTCCATCAATAACCTTAAGTCCAGGTGCCCCCCCCCCCCCAATTTTTGTTTAACTAGAACGGTTACATACTTTCTTGTTGTTTTTTTGGCTAGAAGCAAAATGTAGTATAATTTTTTGTATAATTTTGTATTTTCTGTGTAAATACATATTGCAAAATGTAGTATCTGTTCTCTTCGATCAGTGAAGGAAAAATCCTTCCAGAATAAGGCAATGTTCATTATTGTTACAATCCAGAGGTTTTTCCCCTTTTTAGAGATCTTCGTTTTCCGCACATTAAAAAGCTTGTGTTTTCCTCGGTGCAAAGGAAAATTCGGCAAAAGAAAAATTCATCAAATTTGTCAAAGTAGGAAAATTCGGAAATTATGAAATTAATATCGATTGAAAATAGATCTTAGAACCGTTCTGGCAATGAATATAGTTTTAAATTCTAGGCTATCCCCCTCCCACCCCAAAAACACTTCTTGTATTATCTTATTGGTACTTCTGCAGTTTCCCGACCGGGTTACTATTTAGATAAGATTCTCAAGTTTAATTCATTTTTTACGATATCTTTTCTTTATTAAATTGTATGGTGAAAATACAGAACCATTAGCAAAGCCGCCTCATCATGTTAAGAATGGCGTTTTTTAATAATGTTATTATTTCCACCCGGTCCGTACACTACAAAAGTACCATGTTTTCCAATTATTATATTAATAAAATGTAGTATATTAAAATCCTATTACGACATTAAATCCATTATAATTAATTTTGGTTCCTCGTAAACAAGTCATCCATTGTAATATGTTGTTAATAGTTGAAATAATAAATCCATTTTTCATGTTCGACATTTGAAAGGCATTTGGAAGTATTTAAACTGTCGAATTGAAAGTCATTTTACATTGCTTTAAAGCAAATCATAATGTATTATCCCTCAAATAATAGTTAGAAATAAAGGGGAATATAGTTGTATAAAGGGGATAATCCCCATAAAAAATATTTTACAATATTGATGGTCCATTAATATTAGAGTGTTTTGTTGACTTTGTGAAACCACGTGCTCCATAGTACCGTTAAATATTTCAGTTGAAAACACATTTTGTTTAATAAGTTCAGAATTATAATTGACTTGTCGTTGACGCATGAATGCGTACTCAGTAGCGTAAACACATAATTATTTTTATCTTGGAAATAAAACCAAATTGAAAAACAGGAACACTCCTAAAAAATAATTCTTAAAAGTGGTCTAAATTTTACTATCAATTAATTTCAAATGTATGGTAGGGCAAAAGTATAATAAACAGTTAAACTCACGGGATCTTCATCGCCACCCACTATGCGACGTCATCGATATTTTTCCTACAGATAATCATTCAGTATTCCGTTTCACTTTGGAAAACTAAAATGTAATTTTTACAATGAAAGTGTTTATTTTTCATAATTAAAACAAAATAGTAAGGTTTGAACTAAAACATATGCGTCCATATTTAAACAATTTTAATATCATTTTAAAAACAGATAGGACAAACAAATCTTATTAAGACCAATTAAAACTGCAAAAGTAATTTTTAAATAAAATAGATTAACTGTTTATATTTATTATAATAACACTATAAATAAATTAAGGACAATTATTAGAAAATCATCTGACTGATGTTTTTTCTAATAATGTTCTATTACAAATCCATACATTCTATATAAAATCAAAAATACTAAATGAAATTAATTAAATGAAATATTATTAAGATCTTCCATACATAGTTTTCTGTCGGCAAACAGATTGTTGCTATTCTGATTCTCCAGACAAGTTTTTGATCGCATGGAAATTATTTGGATAATAATTTAATTTTTAGAAAAATGTTCGTATTTTTTTAAAATTCAGTGACTTAAGATCTTTGAGACAGTTACAGAAAAGTAATATTTATATTTCAAAAGATTAACAAAAAAAGGATTTCTTGAAATTTCAATATTTACTGAAATTCCGTGTTTTTTAGCCATAGTTAGAGCATTATTCATTCTAAAAGTTTTTGGACACGTTTAAAAAAATTAACTTTAGGCTTTTACGTTTCTAATATAATACAATCTTATCTTAAACAATTAAATAGGTATAATAAAAATTAGTTCAAAAGTAATGATATGATAGTATTTTATTCATTCTGAAATAATTATAAATTATTTGAACTTATTTAAAACTCAGAAATTAAAATTCATTCTTATTATGCTGACACTCATTATGAAAATCAATTTTCTAAATTTATTAATATTTGAATTTAAAATATTCAACATATTTTTATCTTATTTTAATTTAATCAAAAATATAAAATTCTGAAAATTTTGAACATTTTAAAAATCATTTATTTTGAATTGGAATATGGAATCAGTATTTTAAAAATGGAAGAAGAAATGAAATTATTAAATATGACTAATGAGTAAAATTATATTTTATTATTTAAAAATATTATGTTTAAACAGAAAACAATATTATTTTTGATGATATTTGATATATTAATTATTCAATATCTAATAATTAAAAAAATCATACATCTTATTTAAAAAAACAACAAAATTACTACAAATATAATTAAACAATAAACGTGGATAAAAGATTTTAGGGGTATAAGTTCTAAACAACCCTATTATTTATTTTGCTTGTTAACTTATTTTTATAACTTCACTCATTTAAGTAAAACTTTAACTTAATTAATATAATATTTTCATTTGTTACTGTTTCTCTATGGGCAGTACTGAATCATGTAGTAGTGTTGTCCAGAAAATCTGTCTTTTTTAATAATATTCAAAAAAAGTATTTCTAATAAATAACATAAGTAAATATATATTTAAAAAAATGTATTATTTTCAAATACCTTCATTTTTAAACTTAGTATCTACATGTATTACTGAAGTATAGGCAATTGGAGGTTTGTCGCTATGGACAATACTTAATCGTTTAGATGTACAAAAAAGAACACTTTTTACCTAACTATATTCTTATTATGTACTTTTACTGTTCCTAAACTAAAAAAGTGAAGTTATTTTAATTGCAAGCTTCATTAAATCATTTATAAACTATTTATTTGTAAACTTTTAATTTTGAATGATTGGGGTATAGTAATTTGTGCTTTGTCTTTATAGGAAGTACTAAATCATGTAGCAGGGCTGTCCAGAAAAGACAACTGTTTCATTTGCTATAATCTATAAACACATTTTTTGTTTCAAAATATACACGTGATATTATTATTGTTGTTAATTTCATGTTTAAAGTTGAATTCAAATTTATTGTAATATATGTGTTTTCACTTTGTGAATTTTTCTCCATGAACTGTACTAAATAATATCGTAACGCTGTCAAAAAAGGTAAATATTTTAAACAAATATACTAATTTTCTTCTTAATTATGATAATGAAGTTAGAATTTCTGATTATTGCTTTCATGCAGATAACGAAGGAAAGTTGGAATTAATTATTTTTGTCAGCGGATAAAAAATAAGAAATCAAAGGCTAGTTCACTAATGTTTTCATTATTGTGATGTCATAATGCTTATTTGTTGAACCTAATTAGCAATTGTTACTAATATTCCCACCAACTCAAAGTATAAGTGACTCAAGGTGAAGCTGATCACTGATGCTTTGGGGTCTTATTATTTGTTCCCTTTTTAAATCATAATGAAAATACATTGTATATTCTCAAAAAGCAATTCCTTAAAAAGTGGACTAGACTGAAAAATGCTGTCGCACGTGTATTAATATTCTTAAATATAAACCTGGAAAAGAACAGAACAGATTTGAAGAAATAAAAGTAGAGTAAAATTCGCAAGGTAACAAGAATAATAAACAACTTTTTAACCAGGCAATAATGGCAGTCCGATGGCAAAGTATACCACGTGTCAAGCACCTGTTTAGTCATAGTTACCATTGTAAAAGCCTATTTGCCTATACTTAAGAAGAAGATAGTTTGATTTATAATTCTGTATTTATATATAGGAAAGTAAATTGAAACATGCTTCCTAAATTAGGGAGTATTGTATTCTCAAACAATGTATAACCAAAATGAATGCTCCATATTTTCAGTGATCAGAGTAGTATTTCTGTTTCATTAAAATTGAGAATCAAGTTACTAAATCCAGACACAGCGTATAATTCATATTTAAATTGTGTTTTAACATGTTTCCGAATGTTTAGCGGCAAGATCAATCATTGACCGAGTATGATAAAATGATGATCTCTTTCCGTCTTGTTCAGACAGGTTGGCCATTTGTGACTTGAAACGGAAGAGGTGGTAATATCAGACATCATCTCAAGGGTTACGTTCCGCAGAGACCGTACATGGTCAGCTCGCACAGGGAACGAGAGAAATACACGAATGCAGGTTTGTATGCCCCACTTGATAACCTTACATTTTCTACTTATGTGCTATCCGCGAAACAAGAAAACGAAAACGCATTTCTATTGCATGGTTTGATTGTAGTTTTAATTGATCAATGTTCCATAGCTCACACTATTGATTAAATCAACTGACCTCTAGTTGATTATGGTTAAAACAACATACTTTAATATTGATTCGATTTTGGTCACTTGCATTCCTACTGATAATTGTTCGAACAGAAACCAATAACATGATGGGAAACAATCGGCTGCTTCGACTTTTTTTCTTTCTCACTTTCTTTTCCATTTTTCCACTATATTAAACAAGTTGAACATATTGCGCATCCATTAGAAAGAAAGAGAAACAGTTGTCTGTTGAAGTGTTTTTAAAATTGACGTAACGTGCAAAATAAGAAAAAGTCTTATAAAAAAGTATGCATACTTTTTAAGTCTTTTATGTTCTTATATATGCCCAAGACGACGACGAGTACCCCTGCTAGTAAAATATCTTTGAAACAGAACAGAACTTGTAAATGTTCAATTTAAGATTGAAAAGCGATATTTTATCGCTCAATGTTTAAAATGAAAAAAAGGTAATTTACTGCTTTATATCTGTCTTTGAAATCGTTTTTGACATATGCTTTCGATTGTGTATTTCTCTTTGATCCAAACTTCACAGGTTAAATAAAGCAGTTAATGCCACATGAAAAGACGAATGTATTTAATAAAAGACGAATAATAAATTTCAGGAGAAATTTGACAGCACTTTCTTCTGTGTCCATGCATTTCGTAAAAAAAATCAATTCCCGTTTGAGGCAAGCTATTTATTCTTTTTTTCTACCAAGAGCGGAAAACGTATTGTTTTACTCATTCTTATAATTTTATTTGTTTGTTAGTCAACTACATATCACAGAACCTACTTTGGAATTTTTCAAAACTATTGGTGTAATCGTGACACATGTGTTACAGGATAAACCACTAAATATTCGTAATGGTCCGGTTTAAATATTTTGAGTTTTTTTTATATACTTCTTTTTTTATTGTCTAACCCTAACCCTAACCATGTGTTTCCTCGATTACACAATGCTTGCATTTCAAGCATATTTCTTTTTCGAAAATGCATAATTGTTTTAATAAAAGGATAGAGTATACGTAAAAATATTACAATAATTTATGAATCAGAGTTATAAAATTTCATAATATATACCCCCTAAAACGTCATGGGTATTTTACTGTCGAGAATCAAAATTCATACCTACGTTTTCTTCTCCGAATATGTATAACCCTGTTTCTATCGGTAGATTAGATCAACATCAGTTCCGGTCAATAAGTTAAATTAAGCAGTACTTAGATATGTGTCAATTTGCGAATACCGGCATCTGGACGCATACTGAGATGTGCAACCAGCGACATACTCGCTAACGGTTGTTGTGGGCATCTCTGAAACTTAACATTATAGTATTGAGGTTAAGCACCGTGCATAAGCGTTGTTGACATTTGAAATGTGACCACTTTATTTTCCTGTGTTTCGATCTGCTTTCTTATTTGGTATAAAATATGTTCATTACTAACTTTTTGTTGTGATATTAAAGGGTCGATAATAAATAAAACAACACGGGGTTCATATTTACAAAAGTTTGTGTATTTACAGAAGTACATGAAAGTATGTAAGAGAAAGCCTGCTCCTAGATTGGGTATTTTTAGTTCCTTCCAACCGCAGAAAAGTGTGGCTTAAGACTGGATGGTGGGGGGATCAAGCCAGCAGCCCCAAAGAAGAAGCACTCTGCCCTATTAAAAATTGCCTGGGCAGCCCCTTTGGCATTCCTCGATCCGACGTCTCAAGCAGTTAGTAATAAACAAACTCCTTCCAATAAAAGGATACAAAGCCGGGGAGGGTTGACCTCCTAAGAGAAATACCTCAGTCCGACAGATAAACATGGAAATTGCGCAGTTTCTGCCGGACTGATTGGCGAGAACGGGTTCTCGACTGATATTTAGCAGTCAAGAGTCTTTAAGCCACAGAAGCAGCAGAGAGACTGCGGATACTTTTTTCCTTCCTACACCATGATGATGTGGCACAAGGACGGGAGGTGGGGAGAATCAAAGCAGCGCCTTTAAAGAAGGAACATTCTAGCCTATTAAAAATTGGCTGAGCAGCCTCGTCGGCATTCCCAGGTCGGGGCGCCTCAGACAGTAAGCAATAAACTAACTCTACTCAAAAGAGGGGAGGCAAGGCCCGGGGTTGGACCTCATAAGACTACTCAGAACTCAGAACTCAGCCCGACAGATAAATGTTTCTGCCGGACTGATCGTCGAGAACGGATCCTCAACCGGTATTGTCAGGAGTCTCTCAGCAACTGAAGTTGCTTAGAGGCCGCGTTGAGACTTCGTGCTAATCTCCTCTTTACAGGGTGTCTAGAAGAGCCCATATATTCACGAAACACGGAAGATGACCATCACGCTTTTCTAAGTAGCTTACATAATCTGTTGTATATCTCTGTATGTCGGCCTATGAGATCATTTTTGCACATATCCCTTGATGTTACGTTTCATATGTTGTGTCTTTATTTACTTGCGTCCCTACGAAGGCACATTTCATACAAAGTTCGATTTACATGTTAGGAAAATACAACTACCCCCCCCCCAAAAAAAAACACCCTTGTCGATAATAAAATGTCTGATGTCAAAGGCTAAAGTTCAATAAAATAATGTTTTTTAGCTAGATATTTATAAATGAATAAAGTATTGATTTTATGTTTGATTGTATTATATTTTAATTGGGGTTCGTAGTGTGATATTGTTTCTGTTGTCATAAGCCCGTACTACCAAGAATCACTTCCTCCTATTTAAAAGGGGGGTTGGGTAATCTTCCCAGTTATTAATTCCGCTTCATGGGGAAAAAGGTTATGTAGCATCTGTTCTGTTGCCATGATTCCATACTCAAAGCTGTTAACATCTCATTTTATGGGCGTTTCAACTGTAGTAACACCTATCCCATTATATCTATACATATATATATATATATATATATATATATATATATATATATATATATATACATAAATATATATATATATACATACATATATATATATATATATATACATACATATATATATATATATAAATATATATATATATATATATACATACATATATATATATATATATAAATATATATATATATATATATACATACATATATATATATATATATACATACATATATATATATATATATATATATATATATATATATAGTTAGAGAGAGAGAGAGAGAGAGAGAGAGAGAGAGATTTATATATATATAGTCATGTTGTAAACTAATTGTTCTGGTTTCGTCATGTTTCGGACATGAACATATGCTATGTTAATATAAATAGGGTAAACTTTTGCTTGTAATCTATACCATGGTAATGGCAGAGAGAAAATACTGCAAATAATTTTCTATTTACCAACGCATTTTGTCCCTGCCAATTATCGAACTGTCAACTAAGATTTATTTCTATTTACTCTCATTAATATCTGAAACGTTCTCTAATTTTAAACAGTTCGAAATGAGGTTTTCAATTAGTTTACGAACATTTTACACTTCGCAAGGAACTCATGTTTACGAGCTTTAATGTGTGACATTTTCAGTTTCGTTCGTATTAACCCCTGCGCCGTTACTGTACATAAACATCACTACACATATTGACAAACACACATACACTAATATATATATATATATATATATATATATATATATATATATATGTGTGTGTGTGTGTGTGTGTGTGTGTATAAATATGTATATATAAATACAAACATGCATACAAAGATAAATTCAAATATCTTCCAATGTAATCGGCAACTCCTATCAGTTTCGTATCCATTTCTTACTTTTACATAAAATACGAAAATGTAATTATTCTGCAGATGCATTTATATTTCTGGCCTGTTTTATTTCTTAGAATCATCATCAGAATTTGAATAACACGAGCGTTGACACTTGAATATGTATATGTTTTCATGCCTCCAAATAATGTAAAGCGATACACAAATATCTACCTCAGTTGACTAAAAATCTGTTAATTCGGTTCAGGAAAATTCACCTTAGAATTATTTTCGGCATTACTGATCTTGTCAATTCTAAAAACACATCTCTGACGTTTGGCATTACTGTATGATATATCCGTATCTCAATGGATATTGCGTGTTTTGTTTTCAAGGATATGATATCTTAATTCAGTGGTTTATACGCCGGCGTATGTAGGTATGAATAATTTTATATTTTTTGGTAAATATTGTTATCAAGCCCCTTAAAAAATTAAAGTTAAGCACTGTTTGAAGATACTAAACACAGAGGGTAACTTAGCTATTAGCAAAGTTCCGATAACGTTTGTCGAACCCTCTAGATCGTATGATGGTTACTGCCTGCTGTATTAGGCATGCATATAAGTTTATTTTACCTGTATCACGTGATAATGTCCGATAGCGGCGTGGATAGAGCGAAATCGTACATAGTGTGATTTAACTTTGTAGACCAAGTTGACGCCCTGTGACCGTTTGAAATTGCCACTTCCTACACTTATGAGAATGTAATCTCGAAACGCCGGTGTATGTAGGTATGCATAATTCAATATTTCTTTATAAATATTTTTATAAAGCCCTTTTAAAAAAAAAAAAAATTAAGCATTGTTCTGAGATATTGAAAGAGATTGTCACTTAGCTATAGGAAAAGTTCCGATAACGGTTGTCGAACCCTCTAGGCTGTCTGATGTTTACTGCACGCTGTATTAAGCCATAAATATACCTTAATTTCTTGCGCTTCACGTGATAATGTCCGCTGGCTACGGGAATAGAGGGAAAGCGTACATAGTATTGGTTGATTTCGTGCACCGGGTTTGTGCCCTGTGACCGTTTGAAATTGTCACTTCCTTCACTGACGAGAGCGTAAACTTTAAACACCGGTGTATGTAGGTATAACTAATTAAATATTTCTTTGTAAATATTAATCTCTCCTTCCCTCTCTCTCTCTCTCTTTATATATATATATATATATATATATATATATATATATATATATATATATATATATATATATATGACTATTTGTTTCGTTGTGTCACGAGAGTGGCTAGACATAGCGACGGCCTTAACAATGAGATTCAAACCTCGAACGCCAGGCAAATTTATCAAAACTAGTTCTTTTGTTCGAAAGTCAGTCTTCTACCGCTATACTATCTTCATATTTATCGTGTCTTTGTGTTAAAAATATTGACATCGTTACAACACTAGAAGAAGAAGAGAAAGAACATGTAAAGTAAATTACATCTTGCGAACGATTATCCTTTCGTATTTATGACAGTCAACGATGGCAATAGTGGTTATTCCGACAGAAATAAACAAGGACCAATTCTATCCTAAAAATGGTCTACCTTGTTATCATATAATATAAAAACGCGTGTAAGTTAAAGTTAGCTAAACTAACTGAAAGAAATTGCAGAAATAGATAGAAGAAAAGTAGAAATACTATTTCTATTTTGAATGTTTCCGTTTAAGTGAGCGATTGAATATGTTTACACGCCTGTGGTATTCTTCTCCGGAATTAGTATTTAAAAAAAAAACACGAAGAAAAATAAATAATATTCGTGTTCATAACATAGTGGAATCAAACACATAATATTAGCTAGTTCGAATCAAATATCTTAAACGATACGTATTCATATTTTTGTCTGACTTTGAATATCATATAATATATTTTTATATATTAGATTTGTCTGCGTGTTGGTTGAGTGTACATGTGTTTTTCTTGTCAGTACACAGTAAATAAATAGTCAAATTCTTAATCCTTTTGAAAGTTCGCCAACAGCTACCAGAAACAATTACTTTCTAAAAATGTCTAAATGATTTTTATACACACATTTTATCAAGTCACAGATATATTTTGAATTAATAATAAGCAACAGAAGCCAGTCAAAAGTAATAATTTCCCGTTTATCGATCAACGAGACCATATTGGTTAGCTTTCAGGGCAAACAATTATGTTTTCCTTTTCAATTGAATGGTTCTTTTGCACAAATCATAAGAAGCATTTATACCAATTTCTCCATCAATAGACAACAAATGAAACCATATTTATCTAATTGTATGTCTTCGGCGCTAGACAACATTTATAAAAATGTTGAAGGACACCGAGGTTAACATTGAATTAACACTACGTTTGGGAAGAATTAAATGCTATACAATATTGCACTGGTATTTTTATTTTATTTTCCACCAGATGAGCTATACACACACGCAGGGTAATACATCTAATCCCTGCATATTTATAAAGTTAGGTATGTTTATATGTTTGTATATATATATGGATATAATTAACTCTTAAACCAAATCACCGATTTGTATGTATTTAAAAACACAGCTGCTTCGTGTATATTGTCCATATTTGGGCTATATTTAATTTAATTTAATTTACTTTTATGCTGTAGGATAGGTGGAAGTCCTTCGCAAAAGAATTCGGATATCTCTGATGTTTGTGAAATTTTTATAATAGGTATCAGGCATTAATAAATAAATATGCCCCAAACATTAATGTTTGTGGAGTATATTTAGGGGTTTAAAGCGAGTATATTATGGGCAAGCTCCCATTTGAAAATTCAAGTATACACGATTTGCATTGCATTTTATCCATAATCATTAAACCAATTAGAAAGATTTCCTGAATTTCAATGTTTTTCTTAAGACCTTAAATTTAAGCCATATATTTTTTCACAATGTTTTAAACCTAAAATAATGTAGCTCTCTTTATTACAAAATTTGAAGAAGGATTTTAGACATAGGGATTAGTATTATTAGGTTTTAATTTTTATCTCTGTATAAAAGACATAGAAGTGGTGCAAAATTGTTTGGGAATTGCTATTATACGTCGTTGGAAAGGTATTCTTCTAATTACTTATAAAAGTACCAGTTGTCTTGAAAAGTAATCAAGTTTTAAACAGAACAACCGACAATTGGAAGGTGGTTGACCTGAAATTGATAACGACATGGAGTGAGGACAAGGCTGTGCTAAGTCCTAATGCATCGCTTTCATAAAACCACTTTTACTTATGGACGTTTCCAACATTCTGTGCTTCCTCCTTTAAGTAGCTGATCCGAAAAAGAATGAAGTCGATCAAAAATTCCTATCATGCTTATAATACAAATTTACATTAACGCATCATATGTATACTATCAATTTCCTCACAGAGTTTTTTTCACTCGGTACAACTCTGTTAGTCTTCCTTCCTTTCACTACTGTTTTCTATTTGTCTGTTTTCCTATTTAATTAATTTTATAATATTGTTTAAGCGTAAGGTTTTAAAATCTATTTTTATAATCCACGTCTATGTCTCTATTATCTCTGTTTGTTGTTGTTATTGTTAAGTGAGCAGGAATTCTACATGAAGCTCACGAAGATTGTGCCTCATGAATAGTCTGTTCTGCATGAATTTCTCCACATTGATCGCAGCTATTCGTAAATCTAAACAAAATGCAGGTGTTTACACTCGATACTTAATACAGAAAAGCTCAGCTATTGCATGCGAAGTTGGGGAAGGTTTGTCACAAAACACACAAAGGAATGGCACAGAAGTGACGGTTACACTCTCATTCCATTAATTACCGGTTCCCTGCCTGACACGTATTTGCTTGTAACACATAGACGCCTGGAGGATGATGGATTCTTACGTTGACACTTATTGGATGCTCCCTAGAGCTATGATAGCCGGCTAGCTCTGAGACTACCACTTTCTCACCGACCTTACAACGGCTTTAGGGACGTGTGGCTGCTGGTGTAGTAATATTTGACTGAACTTGTTTTCAAGAGAACTTGTGAAAAATAATAGCTTATTCAACCCATTCGCTACTCTAGGCGTTTGTTGCTTATATATATATATATATATATATATATATATATATATATATATATATATATATATATATATATATATATATATAAGTTTTTGTAGATAATGTTTCATGAGCAAGACACATTAACTTCAGAATAATCACGATGCAATTTTCTTTTCAAAAATTATCTAAATACATCACATATACGAGTTTAAAACTATATTTAACATTTGTAATAATGGGAATTTGCTTTTGAAATGAATTAATGCAGTCCTCTCTTTGAATATTGCGCCGTGTTACATATAAGCATGTTAGGCTTAATCTAATATTTATTTATTTTCTATGTTCCTGTTGCTCAAAGAACGACTAACCTCATATGAATATACTCCGTGGGCTGATTTACTATTTCTGCTTAAAATAAACAACAAATGTCTGATCCCCCTATCAGACAGAAAGCAACCTGAAATTTTAAGATTCTTCTCTGGCGGTTAGACAAATCCGTACCGACAGACAGGGTGTCTATTATACAAATGTAATTCCAAATGTAAAAAGGAAAAACAAATTATCTTTTTCTTTTCCCGAGAAAGAGACATCGGTTGGCTCGTTGACCTTAACAGGTCCACTTGCTCTTCGTCACAAAACTGGCTCAAGTAGACTCCCAGCTAATACGCGCGCAGCTCAGTTAAGGCGTGGTAAACGTGGACCCGAGTTCTCTGTCTGCCCTGGTAACAGGCTGTAGCTTCACTTTCCCGATCTTCATTTCTTTAAGGGAGATTTGTTCGGCGTTACTATTTAAGAGAAGCAGGATGCCCCACATAGCGTAGCTTATCTAGCAGGTAGATGTTGCCGGAATGTCCAGCTTAATCAGGAGGTCTACCATGCCCTCCTATTTAAGTACTAGGAGCTGATTTTCCTTTAAGTCCGAGGTTCATTCATTAATTTTGTATGAATCAGATGATTCTATTGTTAGCATTAGTTTCCCCGATATCTTTCTAATACCAATTCTTTCTAGAAAAACATTGGGTACTTACAGAGGGGACTACCTGAAGGTTGCCAACATCTTAAGTGAAAGTGTTTCTGTGTAACAAACCGCCTTTGAACTTTGCACACCCAGGTTGTCAGTCCGTGATGTTAACCACTAAGCCAACGTCACCTCCTAAGTCCGGAGCGACGAGGACAAGACCCTTCCCTCAATCGCTTCTCAGAAACTAGGGACAGGCTGAAGTACAGCCCCCTGCTTATACTGTCTTAAGTACAGTTACGTATTTTCTGTAGGGGCATCTACTTTTAGTTTTGCTACCCCCATGCAGACACCCTCAGTGGTTATGCTTTGGCTTCCACCTAGTTCTTGATTGAGGAACCAGATGCGGTGTGGCTCTTGGAAGCAGAGCCGTTTGTCTGGAGAGCCTGATGGGTGTTTGGAGTAGATGGGAATCGCCACACTGGGTAAAACCGCCCTAGTTTTTCTTACTCTGTGCCTTCACTTGAGACGCTCTGGCTTCTTGTAGCGGAGCCACTCTGTGGGTAGCCTACACTTTGATACCATCCTCATGGCCAAGGAAAAAATGTATTGTACAATATAAATATTTTATAACGTGTAGTTGTCCCAGTCGTAAATGAATACACACAGGCTCAGTCTTACCAAATGACAAGTGAGCCATTTTGAAAAATAATGTCTTTTCCATCTAAAGAAGCCTCTACTAAATATATATATATATATATATATATATATATATATATATATATATATATATATATATATATATATATATATATGCTATTGCCTTTGCTATTGCGTTGTGTTTTGGACTTGAGAAGAATAACATATTAAATGTCATGCAGAGATCATCCCTAGGCTATTTAGATTATTTTCCCGAAAACAGATCGACGTAAATCATTGTCTTTTTCATTTTATTCTTTTTGCTTCTACGTATTATGCAATGGCTTACGAATGTTACTTATGACACGTGTAAGCGAACTTATGTGGGCGGCTTATGTTTCCCTGACTTCCTTTTTGTTACGTCCATTATTATTATTATTATTATTATTATTATTATTATTATTATTATTATTATTATTTACTCACTAGGAGTTATCACACTGGTCATCGTCAGTGATCGCCCACTGCCAACAACCTGTGGTATTCCCTGGAGTCTGAGTGACAACAAGTCTCCTCAGACTTCCAGTATGCTCCACCTCTTTTCGTTCATCACCGCTGATGACCTTTGCGGTATCGCAACAGCCACCTACCACCGATTTCCCGCTGGTAAGGGCCATTGGTCCCCTCTGGGGTCCGAGTGGCAACAAGCCTCCCCAAGGTCCCAGAGCTGTCCGCGCTCTTCCAGTGGAGGTCTGGTTTGCGCTTTCCCTCCTCGACCCTCTGTCCATAATTTTCGTGGCGTCAGCCTATGCTTGCGCCTCTCTCGTGCGGTTGTATTTTCCCCGGTTCTGTTGTCTTGTGCTTCCATGTGTTTGTTCCAATTCGTTGCTTATGTGGGTTGGTTTCCGCATTCGAGTACATTTCTCAGGATTGTAGCTGTTTTGATCATTACTGTCCTTTGTATGGTCTCAGTTATCCCTTTGATTCCTATTTCTCCTAGTCTTTTCTCCATGTTTTTGGGGACTGTTCCTAGTGCTCCTATGATTATTGGTGTTATACTGACTTTCTTCATGTTCCATATTCCTTTCAATTCTCTGGCAAGTTCAGTATATTTGCTTCTTTTTTCCGTCTCTTTGGTCTTCACTCTGTGGCCTGCTGGAACGGCAAAGTCTACGATTTTGCAGGTTTTTTCTTTCTTGTTGATTATTATCATATCCGGTCTCCTTGCTGTTATGGGTTTGTCTGTTTGTACATTCATATCCCATATGATTTTGTGTTTTTCGTTTTCTAGTACAGTTTCTGGTTTGTGTTTGTACCGTTTTTTTGCATATTCGAAATTCAGTTGTTTGCACATTTCCCGGTGTACTTCTTTCCCCATGCTATCATGTCTGTTCTTGTATTCCCTTTGTGCTAGCTTGCTGCATTCACTTATTATATGATTTATCGTTTCGTCTCTTTGTCCACACAGTCGGCATTTGCTGTTTTCCTGGGTTTTATCTATCTTTGCTTTAATAAAGTTTGTCCTAATCGCGTTGTTCTGTGCGGCCGTCAGCAGAGATTCCGTTTCTCTGTTCAGGTGTCCTTTTCTTAGCCATGCCCAGCTGTTTTCATTGGCTTCATCGCTTGTGAGTCTTATAAAGCGTCCATGTAGTTGTTTTTCTTCCCACTTTTCCTTTCTTGTCTTTTTGTTTCTGGGTTCAGTACTTCCGGGGTTGTTTGTTGGGCTGGTGTCTCTTGCTGTGGTGATCAGTCTTTCCGTGTTCTGGGTTACATATTTCTCCAGCTCTTTTTTGGTGTCTTCCACACAGTCTTCTATACTTACCAGTCCTCTACCTCCTTCATTTCTTTTCACGTAGAGTCTGTCCGTGTCGTCTTTTGGGTGCAAAGCATTGTGCATAGTCATTAGTTTTCTTGTTCTTTGGTCAAGGTGCCTGAGTTCTTCTTTGGTCCAGCCTATGAATGGTCCAGAGTATCTTATTAGTGATACAGCCCATGTGTTTATCCCTTTTACTAGGTTTCTGCTATATAGTTTATTTTCTAAGAGTTTCCTTGTTCTTCGTAGATATTCTTTTCCAATCTTCTCTTTCATTTCTGTATATTTGATTGTGTCTGCTTCCAGAACTCCCAGGTATTTGTAGCTTTCATGTTCTCCTAGCGCCCTCATCTCCTCTTGGTTGGGGAGTTCTATACCTTCTGTCGTCTCCAGTTTTCCTTTTTTGATCTCTAGCAGTGCACATTTTTTTAATTCCAAACTCCATTTGGATATCCTGGCTGAATATCCTGGTTGTGTTTATCAGCTTTTCCAGTTCTTTTTTGTTTTTTGCAAACAGTTTAAGATCATCCATGTACATCAGGTGGTTTATTCTTTGTTCTGTATCCGTAAACCTGTATCCGGCATCACACTTTCTGAGTATGTAGTTGAGTGGCATCATGGCTATTATAAACAGTAGTGGTGATAGGGAGTCTCCTTGAAAAATGCCTCTCTGTATTTTTATCTCAGACAGGTATTGTCCTCCGGCTGTCAGTTTTAGTCTCCATGTTTCCATTGCTTTCTGGATGAGATGAATAATCCTGTCTGGTATCTTGTATATCTTTAAGCATTCAATTATCCATGTTTGGGGGATTCTGTCGTAGGCTTTCTTGTAGTCAATCCATGCCATGGTTATGTTCTTTTGTCTTCTCTTCACCTCCTTCAGGGTCTTTTGATCAATGTATAGTAGATCATGTGCACCTCTTTGTCCTTTCCGGCATCCTTTTTGTTCCTCGGGGAGCAGTCCACGATTGTCCAGGGATTGATAGATTTGTTCTCTCAGTTGTGCTGTGAGAAATTTCCACATTATTGGTAGACATGTTATCGGTCTGTAGTTGCCGGGGGTCGTTCCCTTTTTGGGGTCTTTTTGTATTAGTGTTGTTCTTCCTTCCGTCATCCATTGTGGTACGTCTGTTTTATGGATACATCCGCTCAGTTTCTGCGCTATTCTTTCATGCAGGGTCGTGAATTTTTTAAACCAGTATGCATGTATTCCATCGTAGCCTGGTGCTCTCCAGTTTGCCATTTTTTTAGGGTTTTCTTGATCGTTTCTTTGTTGATTTCTGTTTCGGTTCCTTCTTCGATTTCCTGCAGTTCATCTCTCATGTTTTTCAACCATTGGGCATTCTTGTTGTGTTTTTTTGGTACTTCCCATATCTTGCTCCAGAATTGTTTTGTTTCTGTTGGGTTCGGTAACTCTGTTGTAGTTTTTTCTCCATTTACGTTTTTGTAGAACTGGCTTTCATTGTTTTCAAAGGTCCTGTTCTGTTTGCTCTGTTCTGATTTGTACCTGTATCGTCTCAGTCTTCCTTCTATTGCTGCTATCCTTTGTTTTATTTCTTCATGTTTCTCATTTAGTTTTTCCTTGCGTTTCTGATTTTTGCTTCTTAATCGTTTCATGTCCTCCTTCCTTCTGTTCACGGTTTTAGCTTCTTTCCGAAGTTTGGTGATCTGGGTTTCCAGTCTGATTTCCCATCCAGGTTTTGTCGGTCCTCTCTTTTGTCCATTCTCTTCGTTTCTTAGTTTCATACTTACCGATTTTGCCCCAGCATATATCAGGTTGTTTAGGTCTGTAATAGTTTCTGTTGGGATGTGTGTGAGGAGTCTGTTTACTCTTTCTGTTTCTGCTTGTAACTTCTTCGCTACTTCATTCCTGAGAGATGGGAGTTTTGTTTTGTTTTCTAACATGTATCGTCTAATGTTCTCCACTTCACTTGCTTCTTTTTCGTTGAGTTCTATCTCAGCAGGTTCTGTGGTTCTGCAGTCTTCTATCTCCACTGGTTCTGTGATTCCGTAGTCTTCAATCTCTTCAGTTTCAGTGTGTATGTTTTGCTCGTCCTCTTTCTGTGGTCTCTCCTTTGGTGGTGTTTCTTGCTCCGTTTCGCCATTAGCCTTCTGTCTGATTTCCGTCAGTTCCATCTCCGAGAACTATCCTCGCTTGAGGATCTGTCTTGCTTGATCTGCTATCCTTTGTTCCGTTGTATGGTAGTCACTAGTAATATCCCATAGATGTTTCATTCGTTTTCGGTAGCCTCTTTCTGTAGGGTAGCGGCTTTTATAATAGCACTCCATCACCAGTCTGTTCTCTTTCGTGGTCCATTTTTTCTATATCCTTTCAGCTTGTTGTTTTCGCTCTGGTTTTCCTGTCTTTGGTCTGTGTCCTTGTCGTACCTGGAATCAGAGAGGTTACTTACCTGGTTCTTGTCCGCTGTCTTGTTTCTGAAATCAGAAGGGCCAACATTCGCAGGATGCGGACCGGGTCCCCCATGTTGGCTAACGAGGGAGCACCTGCCCATCATGACACTCAGGTCTTTCTCCTGAGTCCCACGGCTTGTATTTATATTATTGTGCATTATTCATATTTTTGGTGTGTGTGGCCACACCAGGCCCAGGCTTATTTTTCCTGTGGTCCTGTCACAGGGATAATGATTGTCACATTCATTTTAATGAGTGATATTGTGCACTACCACAAAAAAAAAAAAAAAAAAATTTTTTTTTATATATATATATATATATATATATATATTATATAAGGACATAGTAAGTATTCTTGGCCGCTCCATAATAGCAGGTGCAAGGAAACGATAGGTTCCCCTCCACTTTTCTGCTTGTATTCTTGGTTGTAGTGCTAGGGAGAGGGTTTTACTTCCGCTTCTGTGGGTTATTCAATAATTAAAACTTAATTTTGTTAATTAGGGCCTATTTTTATCTATAAGCTTCGACGTCAAATTTCTTCTAAAAGTCATACGTGCATATTAAAATTTTTTTTTTTTTTTAAAGTAAAATACACATAGAAAAAAAAAAAAAGAAAAAAAGAGAATTAAAGAATTATATTTGTACTTATCAAGTTAACGTGGGACCGAGTGATTATGTTGCATTCTGGGATCTGAGTCGATTTCCGCAATAATTAAAACTTAATTTTGTTAATTAGGGCCTATTTTAATCTATAAGCTTCGACGTCAAATTTCTTCTAAAAGTCATACGTGCATATTAAAATTATTTTTTTTTTTTAAGTAAAATACACATAGAAACAAAAAAAAAAAGAAAACAAAAGAGAATTAAAGAATTATATGTGTACTTATCAAGTTAACGTGGGACCGAGTGATTATGTTGCATTCTGGGATCTGAGTCGATTTCCGCAATAATTAAAACTTAATTTTGTTAATTAGGGCCTATTTTTATCTATAAGCTTCGACGTCAAATTTCTTCTAAAAGTCATACGTGCATATTAAAATTATTATTTTTTTTAAAGTAAAATACACATAGAAACAAAAAAAAAAAAAGAAAAAAAAGAGAATTAAAGAATTATATGTGTACTTATCAAGTTAACGTGGGACCGAGTGATTATGTTGCATTCTGGGATCTGAGTCGATTTCCGCAATAATTAAAACTTAATTTTGTTAATTAGGGCCTATTTTTATCTATAAGCTTCGACGTCAAATTTCTTCTAAAAGTCATACGTGCATATTAAAATTATTATTATTTTTTTTTAAAGTAAAATACACATATTATTATTATTATTATTATTATTATTATTATTATTATTATTATTATTATTATTATTATTATTATTATTATTATTATTATTATTATTATTATTATTATTATTATCATCATCATTACCCCTATTACTATTATCATTATAATCATCATGGTCATACTCGTCTTCATTATTATTATTATTATTATTATTATTATTATTATTATTATTATTATTATTATTATTATTATTATTATTATTATTATTATTATTATTATTATTAACTCACTAAAAGGCAAGTCGTCATCAGTGATTTCTCACTGAGAATAACCGGGAGTCTCCCTAGATTTCCATTACTCTCCACCTCATTCGATAACCATTGTGAATGACTTTGCGTTATCGTAACAGCCATTTACCAGTGATTTATTACTGACAGCGATCATTAGTCTTCTCTGTGATTTGGGTGGCAATAAGCCTATCCAGTGTCCTAATATTCTCCCCGCTCTTCCAGTTGAGGTCTAGTTTGTGCTTCGATCCTCCTTGATCACTATTTTGTCTGTTGTCAGCCGAGGCTAGTGCCGTCACATTGTTATACTTTTTTACAGGGGATGGCCGCAGTTAATGACGTTTCTAGCAGTTTCAGTTCTTTTCGTTTCATGTGTTAATGTTCTTTCTATGCTTTTGTTTATTTCTAAATCAAATTCCATGTGACAAGTTAGCGGTTGCAGTTGATGTTTGCTGGTTGTCTGCATTGGAGGATTTTCCTTCAGATTTCATCTGTTTTCATCATTGCTGTCTGTTGTATAATCTCAGGCTCAACTTTGATTCAATTTCTCCCATTTTTAGTTTCAGTATTTCTTAACTGTTCATACTGCTTATTTGGTATTATATTGACTTTCTTCATGTCCCGTATCCCTTTAAGTTCTCTGGCAAGTTGTTTGT
Organism: Sepiola atlantica; assembly: GCA_963556195.1. Classification (NCBI taxonomy): domain Eukaryota; kingdom Metazoa; phylum Mollusca; class Cephalopoda; order Sepiida; family Sepiolidae; genus Sepiola; species Sepiola atlantica. The sequence continues at coordinate 147,427,463 of OY744515.1, read as the reverse complement.
CTCTTTGGTTTTTACCCTGTGAACTGCTGGAACGGCGACATATACGATTTTGGAAGGTTTTTCTCATTTTTGTTAACTATTTTAACATGCGGTCTCTTTGCTTAGATGAGGTGTTAGTACGTCTATGCCCCAGAGGATTTTTTGATGTTCTCTTTACAGTAGTGTCCAGTTTTTGGCTGTACCTTTTGTTTGCGTCTCCAGCGGCCCCACACACTCGTATCTGTCCTTGTATTCTTTTTAGGGTTGTTTGCAACATTCAATAAGTATGTGATTTACCGTTTCGTTTCTTTGTCTACAATGTCTGCATTTACTGTTTTCCTGTGTTTGGTCTAAGCAGCTTTAATATAATTAGTTCTAATAGCATTGTTCTGTACAGCTGTTGCATTACCACTCCTGCATAGACCGCGGTAGTACGCGTTTCGTATACTAGTCCCGATTCGAGCCGTGGCGGTTCTCATTTCGTATACTCGTCACTGAAAGGGCTGTGGAAGTTCACATCTAATACTCGTCATTTTAAAAACATCATACATCACATAGTTCATATATTGTTCGCATACCTTAGATTTCTCCCTCGCCGTGTAGAGGGCCGTGTCGTCTAGTGAATGAATTCTTTCTTCCTTCCTGTCGTAAACCACGCCGTCCGTTGTCTGCAACAAAAGCCACATGACACACTCCGAAGACAAACAATCCTCTTAACTTTCAATTCTTTTTATTACAAGCGTTGTTATTTATCGGCCTGGGCCATTCACTACGTCAAGAGAGAGAGAGAGAGAGAGAGAGAGAGAGAGAGAGAGAGAGAGAGCAAATCACTACTTCAACGTAGTTACTTAACAATTATTTTCTTAAACATTCATAGAGGGGGAGGGTATCTCTCGCTTGTAATTTCTTAGGGAAATATTTCCCTCATCTGTTGTAGTGTACATGGTAACAATAACGTCTCATCGGTTTGCTTCCAAAACCCAGACTGACGAAACTCGCTTCTCACGAAGAACGAGTGACGTCACGGATCCCTCTGTTTCCCACGCAAGGACCTGTGACGTCACAGCCTCTCGCAGGTGCACACTGATCCCTGATCTGGGATCTCGTTACACAGTGACCTTTTTACGTCTGTTAGCTCTGACTGTGAGAACAGGCCCTATTCTGCACTCGACTGCATCCGCGCTAATTCACGCAAGTACAAACCAACGATTTCCAACAGGAATAAGGCCATTATCCAACACAGCTGTCAGTATCCAGTTCGTTTGATAGTTTAGTTGCTCTTTTCAAAGCTATGCCTAAGTGTTTTTGTGAGCCTCTTCTCTTGTCATTTTTATGAATGCTTGATGTGAATTTTTGGATTATTGCCTTTCATCGTTTTCTTTTTTTGTCTTCTTGATTCTCGCTTCGCTGTTCCCTGTATTGTTTATGTCGATGGTATTTCTTGCTGCTGTGAACAGGCTTTTCTGTGTTCCGTATTATATAATTTTCCAATTCTTGTTTGTTTCCCAGTCCTCTTTCCCATTTTTCCTTTTTCGCGATCAGTCGGTCAATATGTTACTTTGGCTGCAGGGCATTGTTTATGGTCATTACTTTCCTAGTCTTCTTTGTCCAGCTTATACATTGACCAAAATGTAGTATTAGTGATACTTCCCAAGTGTTGATTCTTTTTACTAGTGTTCTACGATATAATTTTTTTCTAAGAGTTTTCTTGTTTTTTTTCATGTATTATTTTCCAATCTTCTCTTTAATTTCTGTTGATTTATTATGTTTGCTTAAAGAACTTCCAAACAAGTGTTCTAATTCCATATTATTATTATTATTATTATTATTATTATTATTATTATTATTATTATTATTATTATTATTATTATTATTATTATTACTATTATTATTATTATTATTATTATTATTATTATTATTATTATTATTATTGTTATTATTGTTATTATTATTGTTATTGTTATTGTTATTATTATTATTATTATTATTATCATTATCGTAATTATTATCATTATCATTATCATAATCATTATCATCATTATTATTATTACTGTTATTATTATTACTACTACTACTACTACTACTACTTACTTACTTACATGATTTTCTCCCTCGGAGTTTTCACACGATCGCTGACTGGTACAACAATGTGTATTCAATAGGGTCTGCGTAATGAAACATCTCTCCAGATGTTAAAAAAGCTCTGCTTCCTTCTGTAACACTTACAAATCATTTGGTGTTTTCACGAGATTGGTAATACAACTTATTCTTTAAGAGGGAAGAGGTGTTCATATTATGTAATTTCCTATGATTACCTATACTTGGATTCATATAATTATCATTCTATATATCTTGTTCTATTTTTATTTAAACTTATCGATTCTTTGGAGTTGTTATGTTGCAATACCCGTTCCTTCGGAGGACCCGGTAGCATCAAACAAAACACAACGATAGAGACAAGGACGTGCTGGAGAAACTTTGTTTCTTTATTCTTCACCACCAGCTGGTGTAAGTTGGGTATACACATATTGATAATTAAATATTTATTTGTCCTTTGGCATTATTGTTATTTCCCTTGTCCTACGAAGAAACCTCTTTCTTTACCTTGACGGCGGTTGATTTTTGAATCTACCCAACGTAGGTTATTTTCACGAAAACCACGACAATACGTTCTGTAACAGTCTGCGCACAGAATCTAGGGAAGGGTTGTGATCCCAACGCCAGTTGTTTACGGCAGTGCAGCAGTGGTAGAGGCACGTCTCTTCCGGTCTGATCCACGACAAGTTTTTCGATCTCGTTAGCGCTTCTTCTTCCTTCGTTTAAAACCGCCGTTTTAATTTCTGACTTTGCACTTTGGGTGCTTTCTTCTTTTTGGGTTATAGAGTCGTTTTTTTACGACGTCATACTCCGAAATGAATTCGTCGAGCTTACACACTTGGGCTCGTTCAAAGGTCACCGATTCATTTCCGTTGTTATTTTAGCCTAATCAACAATCTATCTAATTTTCGGTTTTTCTTCTTTATTGCGGGGTCATGCCCTAAGCCTCCCCGTACGTCTTATGCGTTATTACTCATCATGTCTGCATCATTATTTTACACTTTCAGTTTTATGTTGGTTTCCGCACTCGAGGATTTTTCTAAATATTCTAGCTGTTTTCACAAACGCTGGACGTTGTATCATATCAACCCCTCTTTCATTCGAATTTCTCTTAGTATTATTTTTTTTTATCTTTTCTGGCTTCTTTTCACTGTTATGTATTTTCTTTATGTTCCATATTCCATTCAACTCGCTGACAAGACCTATGTCTGCAATAAGATTGTTTGTCCCCTTGGCCTTCATGCTGTGATCTGCGAGGAACCGCAATCTATGGTTCCTCCGATTTTTTTCCTTCTTTTTGAAAATTATCACGCCTGGTCTCCATGTTTGGAAAAGTGTGTTTGTTTATACTTCCATGTACCGGACAAAATTGATGATTTTACTCTTCAAATTCTCTCCGATTTGAGTGTAATATGTGTCTGCAAAATAATATTTCATATCTTTAGATGAAAAATGTATTACATTATTTACATGTTTCGGACTGTTTACTTCAGCTTGGATGATTACATTTTCAAAACGTTTCTGCCGTTGTATATTCCGGCGTACTATATATAGCTTTTCTGTTAGTCATGGACTTTTTAGAAAATTTTAATTGTTTCTTTTTTTAATCCACTGCAGAAAATATACTATAATTTCACGTTCAACCTTTTATATAGCTTGCATTAGTTCGTTTGTAACTCCTTAACCTGTGATTTAGCTCTCGATATAATTCAATTTAACGAACTTTTATAAGAAAGCCCCGCTACGAATGAAAAATTAGTTTTTAGAAAATAGATCTTACAGCCATGCACGCTGTGCGCACTGTGCGCACACGCCTTTGGGCTATTTTGCCGTGTCCTGTCTGGATATGCGTTGGGATATAGTTAGGTGTGGGTTTAGAATAAGGATTTAGAGTAAGAGTTCAGGGACCAATCCTTTTGGCGTTTTTTTACGAAAAATTCCAATTCCACCGAACGGATATATAAATGCAATGATAAAAATATATCTCAATTAGTGAAATGACGAGTGTAGTTCGATATTTCTCAAAATGATAAGGATACTTTGAAGAAGCGACTAAGAACGCCGGGGAGTACTACAGTTGATATTGCAGCAGTTTATATGATAATAACAGTCCTAAACATGTAAATTACATGAAGCCTGGTGTTTTCGTAAGTAATCACTTAGACATCATTGATTATTATTTTATAGTTCGTCTCATTCGTCATGTGTGACTATTGAGATATTCGTTTTATGGTGTTTCTATTTTTGTGTGGATCTATTATTTAAAACTTTTCTTACACTATTTTGGCAAATAAATAGTCATTTTGTGCGTGCTAGAGATCGTTTCTTTCTACTGTCGTTTTGTATTAAAGTGGTTCTTCCTCTAGTCAACAACTCTGCTATATCCGTTTCGTATGTACAGTTTCTCAGGTTTTTTAGTCCTCATGAAGAGTCGTAATATTTTAACTTAAAATCTAAGGTTTTGTTTTTTATATTTTCTTTACATGTCATAGTATAACCTTGTAGGCCGATAATAATCAAGATAAACACAGTGGTAGATCTGTACAGCACACATCGACTGAGTGATGTCTCAAATTCAGCCGTTTCGAAGTTTGGTGAGTCATTTGGCATTGCTCAGGAAAAATGTTGCTGTACTGATGAAGTCCGAAGATGTCGAACGGTCTTTTTCCGGCAATCACCGCTCTACAACATCGAGATTAAAATATGAAATGGGCAACTGTCCGGCGCTTGTCAGCAACTTGGTACGACTTATGACCAAATACAGAACAATGAAAAAAAAAGTCATTAACGAATCCGTCGGTTAGTTTTTGTATGAATATAATTATTTGGGTAGAAAAGTCATTCAGTTACAAGCAATGGACTTTCACATTTCTATATTCTACTTATGTGTGTCGGACCGGAACATCTTAACAAGTACTGGGCGATTTTGGTTGGGTGATATTAACATTAAATCCGGGGTCGGTCTCTCAACGACGGGGATCTCGTAGGCGAGAAAAAGTCAGTCTCCGAAGCCTGTTACGCTTAGCCTTATATTAAGAAAAAGATGTGTTGAGACTTGGCGTGACTCCACCCACATGCTAATAGAATAATTTGAATAATAAAAAAAATATATATTTATTTTTATTATTTTTTGCCATATTGCTATGAAATTACCATGCCGTATTCTTTCCTTTTTCTCCATCTGTTTCTATCTCCCACTGTTGTTATATTCATATAAAAATGTATTTTCCTTAATTAAATTAACTATAAGGCATTCTTCAACAATCGTTATATAAAGACACCGACTTGTCTTGCAGCAGATACTCCATCTCTGTGCCGCCAAACCACATGGCCTGTAATCCTTAATAAAAACAATTTAATCGCCATTTATTGCAAATGTTTTATTTCATAGACGCCTGCTATCTTAACACTTCAACGCCAATTCGACGCCAAGAATATAAAAAGCTCTACCTTGTTCGTTAGACAATCAACATCTGGCGGTAACTAAATTTTAACATCGCTTTTCGCCATACCTCAAATCTCCAAGACAAAAAACAACCTTTCTTTCTCTCACCAATATTTTTGTTTTCTCATCTCGTGCCGAACACTTTTAAATTCTTTCTAATTTCATAACTTAAACAAACTATAGTCATTCTCATTTTAGTCTTTTATAATGCGACAATATTGTCAAAATCGCCATTATCGACCCCCAAAAAACCTATTGTCTTTGACACATACGAAAGTCAGGTTTCTCAGCAATCATTCGCGATCAACCCGCGGATTAATCTGTGGACACCACAACGGACGTTAATGAATGTCATCAATGTTGTTTAGAATTTCTTATTTCCCAAAATATTGAGAAAAGAAAACAATTATTTCTGTATCTTATCGGACTTGGTCTTTCTTTTGCTGCAATCCTAAACCATTCTTAAGAAAAAAAACTAAGTCAAGTTTCGAATCAACCCTGTTCTGCCCGACAATATTGTAACATATCTAACACAAGTGTTTATCTAGAAAAATATTTGACAGAAGTACGCATCTTCATTCTGAGGCCATAACTGCAACTAATTGCTTCCACAACGTTTAGATGTAACTGTATTTATTGCGTCTATGTAAGGTCATTTATTCCTGAAATAGGTAAATCAGCTTACACAATAACGATCAATTATAATCCTATACTCTGTAATAAGTCAATAATTTTTTCTCTGCGGGTCGATCGCTATGAAGTCGGTAGTGTTTCTTTCTCTTTTCAGCGTTTGTCTTTGAGAAATTATTGGTATTTCGAATGTTTTAAACACAGCGCCTATTAATTCTGCTTCTGTTCTGTAGTCTTCTACATTATCATAACATCTTTTCTTGATTTGTTTAAATGGTTCTTTTGATTCGTTATCGAGCATATTCCCAATTCTTTTATTTACTATCTCGATTTCCCTAATCTCGTAAACATTCGGAAAATAAACTTTTCGCCGATTTGAAAACCTTTTTTTAGGAATTTCTATTTTTATTCCAGTCAGTAACAGTCGTCGAACATCGTCTTGATTTTTCACCATAATATAGCTTCCGCTGCTTAAATGCAAAATGGAACGTTATTCGTGGTTATTCCATACACTTCTACATAATCCTGCATGGTTTCCTCCGTTGGATTACACCTCACTTTTATACGCTCATTAAAAAGTATGAAAAAATCGCTCCCTAGACCATTGCTTTTTGCGTGATACGGTGCGATTATAAGATGTTTCATTAAAATAACTGGCTAAAAATATTGAATTCACTAGATGTGAATTGAGTACCGTTATCCAATACTACACAGCCAACAACTCCGAAACGTGCAAACAAGTAATGATCTTGTTATTTGTGAAGTCATTAGGCGAAATAAGTCTGCAAGTGACGGTAAGCTTTTATAGTTCTACTACCAATAATCAAGACTAGGCACCAGTCAATAATTAAGTGTTCAAGATAATAATCGAAGGACTAAGTAATTGAGATAACCGACCCCAGACTAACTATTATATTGGTCTGGCAGGTAACAATTTAAAGGAAAGATTCTACAACCATAAACACTCCTTCAACAACCCTGACCATCCTGGCCAAACTGGACTATCACTACACTACCACAAAATAAAAACAAAAAAAGAAACTCCCATAATAAAGTGGAAAATCCTAAAAAAATCTAGCCCATGCAAATGAATGAACTCACCATGTAGATTATGTTTGAATGAAAAACTAGAAATCATCCGTTTTAAAGACAGAAATAAACTCCTAAATAGAAAACAAGAGACTCTATCAACTGTAAACATAGTAGACTCTACCTCCTTAGCAACCCACATACCCCACTTTAACCCCACACCAACCCCCAACATATTTAAAAACGAAAAAATTCAGAAATGAATAATTACATTACCCCCCCCCATTATACACTACTTCAAAACACATTACAACCATTTTTATTACCTAAAATTCTCAACCTCAAAAGCCTCTCAGTCATACTACCAATTATACCCAAATCACCTCCCATAACTATGATAGCTATTAACTCTGATACTACTTAGATTGATCTAATCTCAATTACTTAATCATTCGATTACTATCTTGAACACTTAATTATTGACTGGTGCCTAGTCTTGATTATTGGTAGTAGAACTATAAAAGCTTACTATCACTTGCAGACTTATTTCGCCTAATGACTTCGCAAATAACAAGATTATAATAATAAATACCATTATTATTACTGCTACTATCATTGTTATTTTTATTGTTATTATTATTATTATTATTATTATTATTATTATTATTATTATTATGATTATTATTATTATTATCATCATCATTATTGATACTATTGTCACTGCGACTATCGTAGGTACTATTGGCTTTATTATTATTATTGTTATTATAATTGTTTTTATTAATACTAAAGATAGTAACACCATCAAACTTCTTTTATATAGTAATTCCACTAGTATTAATTTTAGTTTAATATAATTACAATTAACAAATATTATCACAACAAAATTTACTACCGGTACTGAGCTCATTGTAAAATCCATAAATAATTACATTTAAATAGAATGCAAAATTAGCAATTAATACGCTAAATGAAAATTATCAAAAATATTTTTATCTACACGATAATCACCTATACAACAGAAATGATAGTTATAATTTTATAATTTTATTTTCATTATTAAATTAAACCCACCCGGCACTCTGCCGCGGTTGAAATTGAGGTCACGATGGCCCAGACACTAGATATAACCCCACCCGACTTTCTAAAATATCACCTGTTGGAGTCTTCCCCCCCCCCTTTCCTGTCATCGCTATAGGCTAAGCGCAATCTTCGTCCCCCATCCCTTTTATGCATCTTCAATTTCCGGTTGAGGTTGAATTTAAGATTCTAGGCAGTGATTCCATTTAAAGCTTGATGAGTTGACTTTCATTATAAATGCTAACGAAACAACATATATATTGTCGCAATTAATGGAATAAAATCACCAACAATATATATATATATATATATATATATATATATATATATATATATATATATATATATATATATATATACTTAAAGATAGTTTTTTAAGCACACGGTTAGTTGTTCTTACTGTGAGATATGTTTTTATCTTCTCAGTGGAATGAAAAACAATAAGTTCGTACATACATATTTACTTTGTTCTTGAATTAACGAAAATGAATCGAAGACCTATTTCCTTCGCTGTAGAATCTTGACTTTTTAAAACTTTGTTTTAGAAAGTAATACGTTCTACTTAGAAAACCTGGTCTTTTCAATTAATTTCTTGACGTTTCATTTTTTCTACGCAGAATTTATACTTTTTAAAAAAAATTGAATATGCTTTAAGCTTCGTGCTCTCTTGTTAAACAAATTTACTAGAGCATACCACTAACAATCAAACAACACACATCCAAGTGTTTCTGTTTAATCCTGGTTGTGTTTTGAATTAATTATGAATTTCATCCAATATATTGATCTTTTGTAGTCTTGCTCTCATCGGGTCTGCTTAGTGTATTTTTGTTTCTCTCTGTTTATCTTTTAGTAAAACTCGCTTAAACATTTTAAAACATCCTATTTTGTCATCACCGTTCAGATTTGTATAGATATTTTCTTGCGCTGTTAATATTTTTATTTGTACGTTCTCATTATTATTTATATTATTATAATTTAAAAACTAGAAGTTCTCACATGTGTTGTTATAAGCGATCAATAACAAGCAATGTATGAGTGACAAAAGTAAAGTTGATAATAGTTCAAACTCCGGCGAATAGATCTCCTCTGACTATCATCATTAGATGGGGACTAACAGTTAATCTGCATTATCAGACAAGAAAAGAACAAGATATGAACCACCAAAAGGATAAAGACAAAACATACTATAAAACATTACTACTAGTAATAGTACTGGCTATTTATGCATCATACAACAACGATTACAGCGTACATAGCTAAATTGTCGCTGTAAAATTTGAGTATAAATGTCTATTAGTGATGGGGGGATTCCTATATTTTCCCCGATTCCGATAAAATTATTGATTCCCTTCTAAACTTCCGATTCCGATACTATTACAGAGTCTGATTCTGTTTGTAATTTCTAAATATGTATTATAGTTATAGAGTTTTTTTTTTCATTATTGGATTACCGTAAAATCCCGTGCAATGTGTGCATGACTTTTTTTACAAAAGTATAATGACACCTGTAGGGAAATGGCATACATCACGCGATTAGTTATTTCTATTTGGTACTCTTATAGCTGACGAACGGTGTTTCCGTGACTTCGCATCGTAAAGGTTCGGGCTGGTCTTGGAAGCTAAATTGAAGACTAGCAGTCGATAAATTACGACGAAGAAAATAAACTAATATATATATATATATATATATATATATATATACAAATACCGAACACATTATAGCAAAACAACTGTTAGTTATAGATATTTAATTTTGTTTGTTTTGTGTAAAAGGAACAATTGTTAATCAAATGTTTTTAAATAAAATGTTATTTTGTTTGTGCACCGGGAAGTTTCAAATGATGATTTTGTTTCATTTGTAAAGCAAATGTTATTGTTTTTTTTAATTCAATGTTTTTTTTTACATTTTTTGTCAATTTATTTCTTGTTAGCACCATAGCAATTGTTTTTAAACCCTATTTTGTTTCTTTTCTAATTTTAACGAAAACAAACTGTTTATAAGCAAACGTTTCCTAGTTAATACATTTGTCATCACTCGGGCGCTTCCGCGACCTCCCCGAACTTTGACGACACGAAGTCACAGAAAACACAGCTATAAGAGTACCTTCTATTTTCTTTTAATTCTTTCCTCATAATTGATTCAAAATAGTGATTTGATAAACTCATTGTGAAAATTTCATCTATATTATTCACTCGTGCGATTTGATTTGTACCATTTTACCTGTGCCATACTATCTGTACCTAAATTCATTGTAGATTTTAGTTTTACTGGTAGTTTTAAAATAATAACTATTTATCATGTTATCATTAGTATTAGCAATAGAAAACTAAGTTTTAAACAACAACAGCAACAATATTTAAGAAATCGTTTTCAAAATCCTAAAATAAGGCTAACATTTTCCCGATTCCGATACACCAAAAAGTCTTAATTTTTTCGATTTCCCATAACGATTCCGATAAGTCACTAGTCTACACAAGAATAGTATTCATTAGACTTTCAACGAAATCAACCGGACCATCCAACTGGATCGTATGGGCATGTGAAATGGGATTAATTTGTTTTTGAAATGAAAATATGAATTATAATATTCGTAATAATTAATTCAAATAAAATAGTATCACATTTTTTTCCGAAAGAGACCATCTTTATATGGCTGATAATCCGGCGGCGACAAGACTACGTCATCACAGGGACTTTTTTGTCCTTTGAATTGCACGGTAGATCTTTGTTCTTTTTTACGTTCATTTGTTTTACATGTGAGGAGATTATTTTCTCTTTTTTTATTTACTTTTTCCTTGAGATTTTACGCAAGAGAAAATGGTGCAAAGTCAATAATTCTGCATTATTCATAGACTTTTCATCCCAGCAATATCTGTTGAAAAGAACCAACCACTAAGAGTAATATTGTTTATTTTGTCTGAATATATCCATGTTGAAACAACTATTGTTTTTGTGTATTGCAAGGAGTCCGTGTGTCGCTCGCCACGTCATGAATAAAATAAACAAAAGCTAAACAGTTTCTTTGATTTTTATTCCATGTATTGATCACTAAGCAAACTACGACGACATCTTTTATTTTTTGCTATTTTTCAAATAATCGTTTATAAATATTGTATTTGATTTGTTCAACACTGGCTATGTTATATCTTTTGTTACGATAGACGTTTATCTGTATTTTCTGCTGCATTTTAGAATTATTTGATTTTTGCTAAGCAGAGAAAAGTTAGTTTTATTTTTATTGTTACATCATTTTGTTATAAATTGCTACTACGATTATTTTCCGTATCTTTGCTATGTTTTCTTATATTAATGTATTGCAAACATGACTTGAAATTAAATACCTTCCCGAAAGTCAAGGCATTATTTTTTTCTTTTATCCTTAATCATCTCTATAATAATATGTGTAGACAATTTCATTTTCATAGGTACATTATCACCATTCCAGCATTTTTGACGATAAGATCGCACAATCGTTGAACCCCAGAGATGTTACATTATATGCTGGAATCTGTTTTTGTGTCAGGCATCGTTAGAATAGAAATGTGTAACAAACTTGTAAACGGGTTTTGGAGATAGACGCGCACAACTTGATATCTTTTAAATCAAGTTAGATTAGTATGTTTCAGTTTGAACAAAGGTGGTGCAATATTGTTGTTGGGTTTAGGTTGAAATAGAAATATATTTAAATACTTCAGCAATATACAACTGGTAGATTTCCACGAGTCCATCTAGTTAAACATTTATTTTATCTTTATGGAATTTTAAATACAAAAACATACGCCACTTTGTTTGCTCTACATATTCATTGCGTCTCATTGAATGTATTCGTTGTTTGTAAACATACTTTTAACAATAGATTTAATTATTGAGGTTTACAATATTAAAAATATTTATGCTACAAAATATATCAACAGAAATATAAAAATACCAATACTAAAGAAATTAGGAGTGTCGGACTGTAGTATTACTAAATGAAGTGTCTTATCGAAGTTCCATCACTAATTTGACCTCAACATATTATAGTGTTAAAATTACTCAACCAATATTGGGAATCTATATAATAATACGCTTTGAAAATGTCCTGTTCGTATGTACGTTAACCCCCTCCGCTCTTTTTTAAAGGTAAATACACCCAATCGCATACGATTCAGTACAAACAGAGTAGTGTATTTATTCAGTTTTATTCATCTGATGGTGTTCATGTTTCGAATCTTAAACTCAAACTAGAATAAATTTTCTTGGCCTTCCGGCTAGAATCAAAGTGTACTAACTGTTATGTCCACTAATAGTACAATAATTTCGTGGAAAAGCGTTCGCGTTGGACGTCAATAAAATAGAAGTGTAACAGCTCATTGGTTATTGCCCTTGTATGGGCTTCTAGTATTATAAAAGTCGCATATTCTGCTTACACAGTGTGTGAGTAGCACGGGCGAAACACTTGGAAATACTTTACTACCACGAAGATATGAAAAGTTTACTATGTGTTTATGGTGAGTCCATGCGTATTTTCCATGTGTTTTATCTATTTGTTATTTATTTTATTCTATTTATCGTTTCGTCTTTCTTAGGTGTATTTAATTGTACGATGATTAATAGTTTATCTGTCGAAGAAGATCAAAAATCGATGCAGCAAAAAATGAACACATGTTGAATTGTTGTTTACTAGCTGGAAATATAAACGATCTTTCATCAGTTGAAATTTACAACGTTATCGAATTTACATAAAAATGTGAATCAATTGTTACAACTCGCTTGAACCCTGACACAAAAACAAAAGTAAACAAAACAACACAAACATTTGTATTGACTGTAACTGTATTCATCCCTTTTCTCTAGACTTCTCTTGAACTGTACACCATTTCTATTATTTTGAACTTCGTGAAAGTCTCATCCCTTTCACAATAGTTAATATTAGTAGTTGCATGGCTGTTTAAATTGTATTTGTTTTACACCTTTTCTATTTATTTGCATCCGTTTGTTACACATTATAATTGTACAACTATGTGCATTTATCATCATGCGTACACCCATTCCAGCAATTGAACTCGACACCAAGCCCAGTGCTACCTTATTACAAGTTTTTTTGTTTTTTTTAACAGAGTTCACCCCAAACAAGGCAGGCCGCCACTGTAGACGTAAGGGGCTACCGAGAAAAAGATAAGGGGAGAAGGTAGAGGGCGGTCACCTAGATTGGGATCAGCCCAGCGAGGTCTGTTTACATTAGTTTTAAATTTCTGCATGTCTGTACTGTTGGGGAAACAGGGGCAGGGAGGGAGTTCCAGAGGCCAGAAAGAAGCTATTTAAGTAGAAGGCTCTCCGACATCTGGCGACGTCCACAGTGAATGAATGAGATTTAGTTGATTGTCGATTTAGTCTAGTTAATTTACGTCGAGGGGGCACCAGAGTAGCCAATTCATCGGAGCATAATCCATCGAAGTATTTGTAAAACAAGCACAAGGATGCTACATTGCGGCGATGGGACACTGGCTGGAGCTTGGCTGACAGTGAGGGACCTATTAGGTTGGCGATTCTTTTTTAGACCTTGTCAAGGAGGGAGAGACTAGTAGATGATGCACCAGCCCAGATGTGACAACAATACTCCATGCATGGGTGGATGGTGGCTTTGTAGAGATACAGGATAATTTCAGGTGTGAGGAGTTTACTAGCACTGGAGAGGGAGCCAACTTTCTTTGCGGCAGCCTTGGCAATGTCTTCAATGTATTTGTTCCAATTCATGTTACCTGTGAAGGTTAGGCCGAGGAGTTTGAATGATGAACTCTCAGGTAGGGCGTTATTTGCCATGACAATCGGTGGTTGAAAAGGTTCCTCGTAGTTATTGAAGGAAATAAGTTTTGTCTTTGCGGCATTAAAAGTTACCAACTATTTATGACCCCAATCCACTACAGCCTGGAGGTAATTTTCTAAAGATTCAGCCATTGCATCGGATATGATTGAGTCGGTTTTGCCAACATGGCGAGAGTAAAGGGTGGTGTCATCAGCAAATAAACCAATCTCAGACTCTATGCCATCAGGGAGATCGTTTATATAGATCAGGAACAACAAGGGTCCAAGGATAGATTCCTGGGGTACACCAGCATTTATGTCATGTTGCTTAGATGAACGGCCATCGAGGACAACCTGGATGTTTCTTTTGTCTAGGAAGGATCTAATTATATTAAGTAATTGCCCAGTAATACCGTATGATCGTATTTTCAGGAGGAGCCCTTTATGCCATACCTTGTCAAAGGCCTTAGATATATCAAGCGCTACTGCTCTAGCTTCACCTGCCTTGTCGAGTGTATGATACATGCGTTCAGAGATGACCGTTAGGATGTCTGCAGTAGATCGTGCTTGTCTTAATCCATACTGGCGGTCAGAAAGAAGTTTAACATTAGCTAAGTGTTGTACTATCGCTAGATTGATTAAGGATTCAAAGATTTTAGCAAAGATCAGCAGCAGACTGATTGGGCAATAGTTCTAGGGATCGGTTCTATTTCCAGAATTCTTGTAGACTGGTACCACAGAGGCAATTTTCCAGCTATCGGGGAAGCAAGATTCAGCTTGACACTTATTGTAGAGTTTGGAGAGGACAGGGGCCAGTTCAGCATAGCATTTCTTTATTACTATTGTGGGTATAAGATCAGGCCCACAAGCTTTGGAGGTGTCAAGGTTTTTTATGATGTCTCTGACCTGGGATGGGGTGATGACCAGGTTATAAAGTGTGACTTCGGCCAGCAAAGGGAATTTGGGGAGGGGGTGGTTATCTGAGTCCAAAGTAGAGTTAGAAGCGAAGCGCTGGGCAAGTAGTTCAGCCTTATCAGTGGCCGTGCAAGCGACATCATTGTGGTTTGATAGTGGGGGAATCGTTGATTGACCATTATTCACTACACTATTGTAGATTTTCCAGAAATCACGAGTACCTAATTTCTGTGACTGGATGCGTTTTTCTGTTAACTCATTAAACATTCTCTTCGCTTCACCTATCACGGCCTTGCAATTATTTCTTGACTCTATAAATTTATTTCTATTAGTAGCTGACTTATGTCGGCCGAATTTACGGAATGCTTGTTGTCTCTCAGAAATGGTAGCTGCACATTCCGAGGTGAACCATTGAGGAGAGTGAGGCTTGCTAAAGTATTTTCGCATGGGGACATAGGCTTCAATGCCTGCTTTGACCCATTCAGTTAATTCGTTTGCACACTGATTGTCAGGAAGTGAGAAGGTTTCCCTCCATGGGGCGTCACTGATGTGATCTCTGATTGACACAAAATCAGCCTGCTCGTAATATATTGTTGTTTTGAGCAACGGTTCATCAGCTTTTGGACGACTTCTTAGGGTGATATGTATCATTAGCACAATGTGATCAGCATTCCCGAGTGGGCTATGAGCTTTCGTCACACAAGCCTCGGGCATTGAGGTCAAGAAAAGGTCTAGAAGGGAGGCTTGTTGGTCTATTCGATCGGGGATGCGGGTCGGAAAATCGACAGTCTGAGAGAGGGAGTGAGCTAAGGAGAAATTATACGTAGAGTTGCCGGCTGCGTCAGTAAGGCTGGAGAATCCCAACCAGTCACGGTGGTGGGCATTAACATCCCCAAATACATGTATGTGGGCATTCGAGTCAATTAAGAGTGCTCTATCTATGCTTACAGAGACAGAGTTTAACAGAATACAGTCCTGGGTCGACGGTGAGCGGTATAAGAAATATAAGTAACTGATGCTGTGATGTAAAGTCAATCTAAAGCACATGTAGTCGTGGTCATCTGATTCAAACCTATGTTCTCTAGTCAGGGGGGAGGTGTTCCGAACATGAACTCCTAGCCCGTGCATATGTTTGTCAGAGTCTTTACGGTAGAGTGGGAGGTAGTCAGTCATGTCAAAGTGGTGAGAGGAGATTGAGGATTGGAGGTTTGTTTAACTTAGAGCTAGGATATCCGGGGAGTTTGTCAGGAGAAAGGATTCTACGTCGTTGATATTGGTTCTAAGTCCCCGGATATTTGTGAATGCGAGCCTCAAGGGCGGAGGCGAAAGTGTTTTTTGTTGGGTGTCTGGTTTAGGTTTGCTTTTATTTCTTTGTAATGACATGTTACACCTGTCGAACTCATTGATTCGTAAACTGAGCTTACTTCCATACTTCGAAGGAGTAAATGTATTTGTGAACTTAATGAGACACAAAGACACAATCTGCTCTCACAATCAAAGAATTAGATGAAAAGTGTGAAAAGATCATACAGAAGATGGTAATTTTATATAACTCAATTGAGTAGATCATTCAATACACATTAAACTTCTGGTTTGATTGAGAAAGTTGTAAATAACATGTGTCTCACTCAGAAATCATTAGGGCTTATGATGACATTAGGGAGGTTATTATTCGCGAATTCGAAACAAAAAATAGAATAGAGACTTTCTAAGCAGTGACAGTGGTTACAGATGCCACGTTGACACAGCGCATGAAATATACTAACTAAACAACATTCCCTGGACTGATACAGTATCTATTATCAAATACAACCTGTCTAGTGTCGCGTCTCGCTACTTTAGTGAGTTATCCCTACATTCCGCTCCCTAATTACTGCTGAAGAAACAAGCTCCAACCGATTAATCTGTAATTCGATAACTTAAATTGTTGAAACTGCACGAAGTACATAACAATGAAGAGAAAGTACACATACTGGATTCAGGAATGAAGCGAGTTATAGTGAAAAGAGAGGCAAATGATAAAAAATGAAGACAGGGTTAGAAAAACAAGGCAAAAAGTAGAAGAGTTAAAACGAGTTAAGGAACATGGTACAACTCAAGTAAAATTCCAAACTCACTTTTCTCATCCAATCATAGACACTATCTATCAGCAACCACTAATATTGCACAAGACAATGGCTCCCTTGAATATACCTTCCTCTACCCAGTATGTACATTTCTTTCAACCGGTCGTACTTTGTAGTTCGAGTGAAATACATGGAAGTCTCATTAAGTTAATAGCTGAAGCCATGTTAGCAAACACAATTCCAATTCCAGAACCTGTTGTTTTCCTTGGGGACTCCTTAAATTATATTTAGTGGAAGCTGTCATTTGATGCCTAAATAGACAGCAAATAGATACTAACAGAAGAAAAGCTCTTTTTTCTACGAAAATACACTGCTGGTCAAACTAAGTATTTCATAGCATGTAATATTTTAGATGATACATTTGGACATTTTTTGTCATTGGTAAAGCATGCAGTGAAAATACATTGATGGCATAGGTTTGCAAGTATCTCCGTGATTTTGTAGAATTCCTAATTTGTGTAAAGTCTGCAATGCCCCATATTTCTTGTTTACAGGTACTGAATGAGTGCATGAAAAAGCATCAATGGAAAATATACTTCCAGACTGGTTTATTTCTCGTCGGAACTAAGTAGTGACTGATTTTCAGAATAAACACAATTAATTTCAAACCTTTAGTTTTTTACTGGGTTGCTTAAAAAACAATTAATGATTGCATGCAACCCTCGTACATCGTTGCGGTAACTATTCCCAGAGTTGAGTTCCAAGATAATAAAAAAATATAACGCCCATACCTTGTTACCGGTTCTAATGATGATTCTTTATATGTCTATCGTGAGAGCTATGGGCACGATTTTGAGATATTTAATGTCTTTATTCGATAACCAATTAAGGAGACAGTAGAAGTCATTAATCATAAGAAATTTCACTTTAATATCTTACTATATAACATCACTCTCTGGGTTGTGCTACTCGGGCCACATACATACTCGGGATAGATTAAAGGTAGGAGCACTGCGCCCCGATGTGAAATACACAGCAATTCTTTCTAAAGGAAATCACATATCCTACCTAATCATAAGGAAATTTCATGAAGTGTTATATCCTTAATGTCGAGGTATGACCATCAGTAAAACTGAATCCCACGGTAGTTTATTTTGGGATTCAGTAGGGAGGTGTTATATTTAATCTATAAGTTCTTGGCCTAAGATCAAAGTGTAGTATCTGTTCCGATGGATACTGCACACCATAGACTGGTATTGTCTTGGACTTCGGGGCTTGATTTACCCCGGTCTATGGGTCTGTCTTGTACAGTTCTAGGAGGTCCACCCTCCCAGGCTTCGCTTCCCCTCTTTGGGGAGGAGTAAGTTTATTGCTTACTGCCTGATGCGCCCTTACCGGGGAATGCCGACGGGTCTGCCCAGGCAATTTTTACACCCCACTTTCCCAACCCGACCGTGGGTCACATCTTACTTGTGGGAGTAAGATAAAAACTGACCTTGTGCCTAACTCCTGGAGACGAGTAAATCAATACTAGTGCCTAAACAAGCTTACCAAATGATGACTGAGAAAAAATAAGTATAGGGGTATGTTAAATATAAAAGAAATGAAATCTATAAAATATTGACTGTTTGTTTACCTGCATGTGCTCCAGAGAGATTCACATTGAAGCTCTAGACGATGAATGCATTAATACATTGGCTTGCTTCATTTGCATGCGTGGCCAACCAACTCAATTGTGATTAAGGAACTAATTCTGTCGGTTCCGAAAAGAAATAGATTCCGTTATTAATGAAAGAAATGAATTAAGAGCAGATAAAGGAACTAGGTTGTAGATTCATTATGAATTCATCTGCTTCCAGCCAGATTGAAGTGTTTGGAAAAGGCAAATTAGAGCAGCAAGAAATATTGTAATAACATTCTTAATCAGAGGCTAAATAGTTCTTTCTTGGGGACTTTTCTGTACGAAGTAACGCCAGTAGTGAAAAGTCGTTCCTTATCTGCAGCAGGTATAAATGCCCCCATAACACCAGACCATCTGACACCTAACCATCTGCTCACAATTAAATCGCAAATCATCCCCCCACCCATCGGAGTGAGTTTGTAAAAGAAGATTTTTATCTTAAAAAGAAATGACAGCGAGTGCAATACTTTTTCAACATTTTCTGAAACAGATGGAGAAACGAATATCTGCTGGATCTACAACAGCGAAACAAATGGATTAAAAACAGGAGATATGTAAAGATTGGCAATATAGTTTGGCTACAAGACGATACCAGTGGAAATTGGCGAAGATGATAGAGATTTTTTAGAAAAGTGATTGGAAAATCAGACGCATTAAACTGCTTATCGGTAAAAAAAAATGATGACAAATGTAAACGAATGGGCAAAAGAGTTTGTCTCGAAAGACAAGCACACAAACTGTGTAACTTCTCGAAACCTCAAAAGATGGTTAGTTGGGACTATAAAGTTCATAGAAAGTGGTATGATAGGAGTACGACAGTTAATTGCTTTCTAGTATTATCAAACGTTACATATTCTTCTCACACACTGGTTTAGTAGCACGGGATTAGCACTTGGAAATTATTTACCACCACGATAAGATGAATAGTGTGGTATGTTTTTATTGTGCATCTATGTATATTCTCTATCTATGTTATGTATTTTGTTCTCTTTACCGTGTCGTCTCGTGTTGATTTTAGATTACAATGCTTTATGTTCTATCGAAGAAAATAGAAAACAGATACAAGTTAAAAGTAAACATCAGTTTTATATAAAATCACTCGTTTGTTCCTCACTGGATGTTACAGGAAATATGTCACAAACCTCTTCAAGACTTTTGGGGATGGACCCTCCTCCATAACCAGATAAGTTCTGAAACTACGTTAATTAAAGTAATTGGATAATGGTTAATTAACAAAAAAGTAGTACAAGTTCATGTTTTCTGCCTTCGCACCGGGAGGCCATAAAATGTAAATATTTCAGAATTTCCTGCAAAGGTTTTGGAGATAGACCCCAATAACAAGATATATTCTGAAACTACATTACATAAGTAGAACTTCTACGTGTCCGGAATATATGGGTCGACAGAAACATTACGATATTCACACGTTCGGACTGTTTTCTCGATCTTGGATGCTGTCATTTTCGAAACGTGTTCGCCGTTTTATATGTCGGCATACTATATATAACTTCGATGTTAGTCGGTGTCTATCGCGGAATTTAAAATTGTTTCTTTTTCGGATTTACTTCGGAAAATTCGTATTATCTCACGTTCTAACTTTTTTTTATATATCTTGCATTAGTTCGTTCGTATTTTTTTAACCTGGGATTTAGTACATAACTTTTCGATAGAAGTCAATCTGGGTATCTTTTAGAAAAAAAGTTCCACCACTAATAAAACATGAGCTTTTAGAAAATAGTTCTGACAGTAATGCGCAGTGTGTGCACACGCCTTTGGCCTATTCTGCTGGATCCTGTCTTGATATGCTTCAGATTAGAGTTAGTTGTATTATGTCGGGCATAAACTCAAACCATGGCATCTATACAAAATGCAGACAGATTTTATTGAAGAACGCATCGTGCGATTATCGACAGCTGCCCGTGTGTGTTTATTTGAAAGCAGACATATAAAAGAAAACACTCTTTTTTATACAAATATTATATGACATGAGTAGATGTCTCACTCTTAAATAACACATTTTTACTGCAACCCGCATTTTATCTGTTTTTCATGGCAGTGTTATTTCTTGGCCGGGGCTTTCTACAAAGAATCCTAATTCAACCGAACTGATGTATAAATGCAATGATAGAAATCTATCGCAATTGGTAAAATTGCGAGTGCAGTTCGACATTCCTCAAAATGATAAGGATACTTGGGGAAAAATGCCCGAAGAAAGCCGAAGATTACTTCAGTCGAGAAGTTGTGGATATTACAGAAGTCGATATGAGAATAGTAGTCCTAAACATGTACATTGCATAAATCCTGTCAGTAATCAATTAGACATCATTGATTATTGTAATATTATACGACATTTTTTTATCATGTCCGACTATTGTGATATTCATTTGATGGTGTTTCTATTGTTGAGTGGATCTATTATTTAAAGCTTTGATTAACTATTTTGTGCAAATAAATACTCATTTTCATAGTTTTTGTGAATAACCTTTGTAACAAAACAAGAGAAGAATCTGATAACACTGCGACTGTATAGCAGTCATTTCTATATGTGAGAAAAAATAAAGTCTAATCTACTTAATACCTTATACTATAAAAATTCTGGCCATCAGATAGTCCATATGATTTTCGAGATTCATAATCCCTAGATTATAAATCTCAGAAAATTATCTGATGACCAGAATTTTGACAGTCTTATGTTGAAGTATATATAAATTAAAAAAAAATTAAAATTCTATTTAAACTCACATGATCAATTACCGTATCTTCACAAATCAATTAATTCTCATGCAGTAATAAAAATCTAATACACCCAGAAGAAAGAAAAAATCTTGCGTACTTGTCATACCTGTACATTCCAAGTATACGGACACATACACAACGTAAACGTTTGATCTAAACACGAAATATACTCTATGACTTGAATAGCTTCGAGATAAGGTAAAGGGATAGTCGAGTGTTTTGAGGTGAAAAGTGGGCAATTGATGGTGATTACTAACCTCACATTTTCTCTTTCTCACCCGATCACTGACAACTATCATGCTTGTACATTCAAAATTCTCCGAAGAGAAAACAATACTAAATAAATATACTCTATGAATAATTAACACAAAATCACTCAATTTTGTTTACTATAATAAAAGTAAACAAATATTTAACATCGTATATCATTTCAATCAAAATACGGCATAATCACGGTGTACACACCGATTCCTATTCGATAACCAACGTTAAGCACCATTGAGCCTGGCCAGTACTAAATGGGTGACAATTTGGGAACACCAGGTTCTGTATGTGCCCTAGGGAGGATATGGGCACTACCATCTCTATCATGCGAACAGAAAAAGGTGGACAGATAGATGTTTGTCTGACTCCCCGAGGACGTCCCCGAAAACAACGAAAACAACAACAATAGAAATACATTAACATTAATCATTAAAATAACTCATGAACTTCAAAATAAATGTACACTTTTACCATGAGTAATTTCAGCGAATCTAATAACACATCAGGGAAACAACGCCGTTTCTTTCCACAATCTCAGGTACTTTCTCATTGCATTGACGCATTTCAGTGAATTTTGACTCTTTAAATCACAATGTAATTAAATATGAAAATAGTTAATAGGAATGTAATTATAATGATAATTTGATTATGATTATGTAAAAATATTCCATGCATAATTTATTTTGTTTATTTCCAACAATAATTTGTATTCTGTTATAAAAAAATATTTTAAATATGTATTTATTCATCTGATTCGAAACGCGTTGATTGAAAACAGATCTTGAAGAGGCATTCAGGTGTCGAATTATTTGCAGTTATTAGCTCAGTATTTTCTTCCCTGCCACCGTAGGAAGATTTGGCTCAGGGACGGAAGATGTGAAATATAAGCCAGCGCAAAATTTCACCATGGCCTATTGTAAATGGCTTGAGAACTCTCATCACTATTCCCCGGTGAGAGGAACTCAGGAAGTTAGCCATAGAACTATCTCCTTCCAAAAGCGAGAAAACCAGTCCTTGGAGAGTTGATCTCCACAAGTATAACAGAACGAATATAACAATCCAACAAGTGCGACGCCACTGCCGTCATAGTGGCATATACTCTTTCGAAATAATTGTCGAAAGCGTATTCTCGACTGGTATGGATAGCGTATTAAAGTAACTTCCCGCTTCTTGACTCAGACGTTTTTATATCAGGTAGCGAACTTTTCAACGTTATATGTATTCCAAACATTAACCCAGAACTTAGTTGAATATTAATAATCTCCATCTTTATATACATGCCCCCAGGCATACACATGAGATAATTTCAGTTACGAAATAAATAAGAATTCTATTGTTTTAATTACACATGCTGTTATTTTTCTATTTACACAAAATACGCTTCACATCTGACCATTAAGCTCGTGATTATCATCAACCGCCTGAAGTACAACTCCTCCTCGATGTGATATAAGCGGTGAAAAAAGGGTAGTGTCGGACCTATGCAGTCTAGAACGCTGGTTACTTCCACTCATGGCGGAAAGGTTTTGATATAAATAGCCCGACAAATAGTACTATGATGAAAATTCAAGAGGAGTCAGTCTCATGATCCGTCATATTCTGGTCGTTTGTCCCTCTACATGTGGCATACAAATATATGTCTGTTGTTCAACTGCAAATCAATGAGATTAAAATAGTAACGTTGTTTGAGCTATTCCTTTGTGTGTTCTGGACCCCAAACCTCTCCCAGTTTCGAATGCAACCGCTTAGCCATTCTACACGTTGTGTCTGGCGTTAAATCTTGCAATCGTGCAGGTCAATGATTAGCTGCAAACAGCAACGAGATCTTCATGCAGACCATAGACTCCTGAGTCACGAACCTCGTGAGCTTTATAGAGAAAAAACTCACGTAACAAACACCCAAACATATAATGCTCATCATCAGCTCATTACTGCTTCGGAATTCATCGCTCTGAAATTATTTAATCCCCCGATTTCTGCTCAAATCAAAACACGACGATACTTTTTGCATAGTATTGTATTTTAGTCAATGTTTGTATTTAGATGTTGGATATCTATGTTTATCTACTGAGAAAAGTTCAGATAAGTGTAAGTTTATTTAACAGACTTGTTTTTAGTGTTTCACCATGTATTTCAGAATATATTGATTTTCGCATCAAATAGTTTGTAACTTCTCGCCCCTACAAACACAACCTTACCATAATTGTTTTTCTTTTATTCCTCTTTTTCTCCCGCTACCAACATATCATATCGACCCATATACATACATATATATATATATATATATATATATATATATATATATATATATATATATATATGTATGATATATATATGTATATATATATTATATATATATATAAAACATATATATATTATATATATATATATATATATATATATACATATATACATATGTATCTATATACGCGTACGTTATTGATATACTTATTTTTCAACTCACTCTTTTTGGTTTCCTTCTTTAGAATTTAAAGAATTATAAAATTTTCACGTTTGATGTTTAATACTCCCCTTGGAATTTGTTCCTCATTTGATTCATATATACACATACCGACGCCTACATTTACAGTAATGTTATATTTACTGGTTTTATAGAATCCTACTATATCATACATAATATATATTTTTTAGGAACAATGTCAACGACCTGAATGTATAAAGACTAATAAAGCAGATAATTAGAAATAACTTTATTTTAATGAAATTGTTAGCATCTATTCAAACACTAAAGTGATTTTTCTGTAAATTATTTTACAAAAGTTTTTTCCGCCGCACTTACTCACTATCAATCTCTATCTATCCCTCTGTCTCCCTCTCTCTCTGTCTCTCTGTCTCTCTCTCTCTCTCAGTGAATAAGCACGTCAACATTCTAGTAGAAATAACAACACAAATAATATCATTTAAGCTGAACCAAGCTATTGCGGTCGATTCGTTCTACCACATTCATTTTGTAAGATGAGGTTTATTACTCAGAACTCAACATAATATATAGTAAAATGTGAAAGATAAATCAAGGGTGAAAACGTTTGTAAGATTGGGAGCTGGAAAAAGATGCTGTCTGTACTAGGTTGAATAAGTTAAGAGAGAAAGAGAGGGAGAATCTAAAGCAGGGATACTTTAGGGGAAGGAGGTGATTCTGAATAATCAAACCTCGTGGTGTAAATAAAAATGAAAATAACAAAACACACGGTGGAGAGAGAAAATACGTGTGGGAATAAAATAAACATCTTTCTTTCCACCACAAAGAAAAAGATGATTGTATGGTTTCGAAGAAATAAAGCAAATGTCATAATTACGTTTTTAAGACAAGTAATATTACGTTAAGAGGTTTATATAGTTTGCCTGAGGCATTGTTTACTTGTATATAGAAATGTGATACTTAGAAGGCAATGCAATGCAGAAGTTTCACGGATAGACGCAAATAAGACATATAATGGTGGAACAGGTTAAATAGTTTCACTGTATTAAGGGTGAAACTATTTAACTTGCCCCACCATTATATGTCTTATTTGCTCCAACTTGTGTCTATCCGTCACACCTCTGCATTGTATTGCTTTCTAAGTATAACATTTTTAATGTTATGTTGTTAAAATCCAATTAGATATTGATTGATGCCTGCGATTATAGGAGGCATGGGGAATCCGGCCCGTTGCGCTGGAAATACAACCCTTCGTCTTCTTCAGTCAACCCAAAGCCCAAAGTGTGGGACAGTTTACCTCTTCATAAATTAGGATAAAATACTAAAAATCAAATACAAATAATACATAATTAAAATAAACATATTATGAAAAATAAGTGATAAAGTAAATTAAGCCTAAAGAAGTTTAATAAAGAATTAAATATGTAAATAATATGACAGCTGTTATAATGGCTGTCATAAAAGACTGGAAGTTTGTGTGGAGCAGATAATGTGATGACATATATCGTATTTTTGTAGTAAGAAAAATATTGAGTAAACTTTCAAGATAAAAATCAAAATTAAAACATTAAACAAATTAAAAAAATAAACAAATTAATTACATTAACTTCTAGGTTGTACTAGCAGTTTTTAGATATGTAAGGTTTCGGAATGTTATAGAGAAGCGTAAAAAAACAAGTAAATTAATTAATTCATACAAATTTAATTAAATCAATGAAATTAAATAAACTCAGAAAAAATAAATATTCAATAAAAAATAAACTAAACAGGGATGAAAATAAAATACATTAAAGTTAATTAGAAATGTGGGAGATTATAAATATTAAGTATTTTATTAAATTAAACTAGTTTAACATTAAAAGTTTAGACATGTAAAAACTAAGCAAATAAAACAAATTTCGAATATGACGGAAGATATAAAAAGATATAAAATTAAAATCTAATGGTGTCATGAAGACAACATAATTACATAATCAAAATAACATGAAATAAAATTGAAGTAGGATAAAAATTACATGAAATATATCATAAATAATAGTTAAAACTAAAGCTTTAAATAAAGTCACATTAAAGTGAAATAACATTATAGGCCGATTAGATTTATAAATATAGGGTTGAGGGGTGTACGTGTTTGGAATCGGAACGTGTGAGGAATAGAAAGTGTCAGTTAAATGTTGTTCTTTTTTAGGGGGTTATTTATTTTGTCTGTTATACGAATATATATTTTTGTAAACATAAACTCATACACACGCTTACAGACGGGAACAGACGGTCGTGCTAACGTCTCTTAGTGATGTAACACATTTACAATACCCCATAAGATTCTACTAATCATTTTATCTGTTTTGGGGGTCCGTCATAATGTATTGGTCTAGGGTCTAAGGTGGTCGCTGGTTTCCCTCCCAGGCCCACTTCGCAAGTACTTATCTTCTGCGCTTCGGGTACACTTTGGAAATATAAGCCATTTATTTTAGCAGGTTGCTGCTGCAGAAAGAATTATTCACTATTTTTCTGCAGTACACAGGATACATTTTTTTTTGGAATGTGGTGTATATAGATTCTGGTTCTTATGACATATCATGGTCTTTCAAATCCTGTTGCTGTTCCGTTATCACGAATTCGGAAGGATCTGTTCTGTGTGTAACACATATGCTGAAATCTCCCTAATATTATCTCAACATATAGTGTAAGTTTAGCTTAATAAACAAGATAATTAAAGCACCATCTATCCCAAGCCGTAGTCGCTGGTCCTTTATGAACATATGATTGTGGGTCGGGCTTTACGTCTGCCGGTAATCTTAGATTTTATGGACGGTAAGAGTCCCTAGTTTAAACAGAGTTTTTTTTATTAAATAATGTATGTAGACAAGTAACGTGTTTTTAACTCTGTGGTCGAAAGTAACCTGCATATGAACAGTTGAGAATTGTAACCACTGTAATATCAGCCGCCATCACGGAAATATATAATGCTTATATATTAGCAATTATCAGCTGGTGAGAATATTCTTATTCTGTTTAGAAATAGATATACATGTACACTGTAGACGTCAGTGATCTCTCATACTAGACAGCTCAAACTATCAAGAGTGGGGAGCAAATGTATGTGTTTGTCAACAGATGTATGCGCAGATGTATAAGCTTTTGTGTTCGTATGCGAATATTTATTGCTAGTGAGGTAGAGAAAGAGAAAGAGAGCCTACAATGAAAGATATTAAAACGTGAGAAAGAGAAAGAGAAAGAGAAAGAGAGGCTACAATGAAAGATATAAAAATAAAATAAAATTATTTACGTATATACACCGTTTATAGTTGTTGCTAGCATCGTCTTAGCGGCTTTATTTGAACTCTAGTTTATAATATTTATGTATTCCTAGTAAATTCTCACTCTTTGAGCGGTATTAGTACAGGGCATGGGTGTTACAATTTTCATCTGTACATAGCTCAATAGTTAAGTGTTAGTGTTAGGGTTAGGGTTAGCTTAATAGGGTTATGGTTAGCTTAATATGTTGTACGTGGAAAATATTTCCTGAAATCTCGTGTAGAACATAAGCTATTTAGTATTTGCACCAGAGAGTAATTAATTACCTACAATGGCCATATATCCGTTTTGTTTTTCATTAGCGAATAAAATAAGAATTATGTTTTTCAGCAACACTAATTCGCTTTGAAATAATGCGAAATTCCGTTTATGTCTTTTTTGTATATGATAATCACAAGGAAACGCCACGTACTTTACAAAATATATATGTAATGTTTTTATGTTATTCTGTTTATGAGACACATTTTTAGTTAAAAATACATTTAAACTTACGTGAGATTCGAAGTCGGACACTGACATTGTAAAACTACTGCCTTAGTAATGTGCACTCTGCCTATTCTCTTTTTGTACACATTTTCTTCCTGAGATTCTCATGAATGACTCTGCTCTTGAAAAGAATTCGATTTTGAATCTTCTTGGTATTTCTCTCTCATCAAATCTTTCTTGGAGTTCATACATAAGATCCATTGCTCTTTCTGCAGCTCGTAAAGTCGTTTCTCTCTATCGATCAAAACACTTTCTTTTACATATACTTCTGTAGCATTTTCCTACATTGTAATTGTAGTCAAGTGTAGTTAAAGACATTTTGAATGCTAATTTCAGCTATATAATAACACGTTAATGTGTTGATTCGTTGATTCAGTCAATTCATTTAAGACAAGTTTTCTCTGAGGTTTACTTAGGTGTCATTATTAATGGTACGACTTTTTCCAAACAATTTGCTGACAGTTTCACGAGTCCGCATAATCGTAGAGATATCGAAGGTAAACGTAACTTCCAACGATACTAATGCATCAAACACATATGTTATAAGTTCTTACTTTATTGATAGACCTTAATATATACACAGCCGCGCGTTTTCAAGAATTGTTTTGTATTCTCACTTGAACTGTTACAGTATTTTAACATTTATAACATTTACTAATCTCGAAGCGATAAATTCTTTCTCCCAGTCTTTACAAAATATATACTCCCCCACACACATATCTTTTTTTCTCTCTTTCTCCCTCTCTTTCTCTCTCGCTTTCTCTTGCTCTCATTTTTCTGTCTTTATATATGTATATATTAATTACATAGTATCTATTTCGAGTGTAATCCTATCTGTCCATATCTCAGTATCGCTCTTTCTGTCTCGATATATATATATATATATATATATATATATATATATATATATATATATATATGTATAATTATTTCACTCAGATGTCTATATTGGGAAAGAATAACAATTATTTTCTTTTTTCATTATTTTCCTATATTAACATCTGAGAGAAAGATGGGACGTTTATATAGAGCTGGTGGATAAGGCTTTGTTTTGAATCACAGGGATATTGTCCTCTTGAATCTTATTTCAGACGATTTTTCTTTATCGTGTTCACACACCGGTTTTCGTTGATTTCGCTTAGTAATAGACAGGGGTGGCTATCTAGGAATACCAGGCGATGTATCTAGCGAAATATACATGCAGCTGTCTAGATGGAAGAAGTAATCGTATTGGCCCTACCATTTCTTCTTCTCTGTGCGCTCTCTCTCATAGACGTAATGTTGCTGATCTCAGTCTTTTTTTATAAATACTATGTTGGGATGTGTTCTTCAGGATTATGTGATCTATTCCGCGCTTCTTTTGTTTCAGCTCGTTTGACTCGTTGGTCTAGTGGTCTCCATCAATTCAGTGTGTTGATACTTAGTTGTAATACAACTACCTATTCAGTAGATTCTTTCCAAGAACCACATGCTTGTGGAACTCTCTTCCTGCTGAGTATTTTCCTTCGACCTATAGCCTTGGTCTTTTCAAAAGTAAGACCAATAGATATCCTCTATCTTTGCAATAATCATATTTTTTCTTGTTAGCGCCTTACATCAAGTGGCTTCATGCCTTGTCTGCCCGGCACCATCATCAGGATTTCGCTTGCGTTCGTCTGTATTGTTGTTATGCTTCTTCATCAGAAAACCAAATCTTCCTCACTTAAGATGGGACAATGCTCAGCTTCATTTGCGAAAGCTGATATTCAAGACATACCACGTTGAAACACGGTTATCTGCTTCTTTATAAAATAGTTATCTTAACTGCAATTATTTAACAAGTTGTTTTCTATAGATGAATTAAATCTAAAACAGTGTATCAATAAAACATTCAAATGCGAAACATCTGCTTTGAGAAATATCAAATGGGAGATAACATAACTTACGGAATAAAGAAAAGGACACCTGTATCATTAGTTTTATCATTTTGTGGAAATATAAAATATGAAATGAAATATAAAATATGAAATGAAATATAAAAGCAAAAAGAGGAACAAAAATCTAACATTCCATTTTAGTTATCTTATCATCAAATTTATCAGCTACAAAAAAGAAATTATATTTATTATCTACAATTGTTTTCGCGTTTTCGTAAATTACAAATATTCTCTTTGCCTTTAAGCCTAGTTGCATTACTCTTATCCACTTACATGTTTGTTATTTATGATTCATATAATAATTACGCGTAAAATAAGATATATATCATCTGTGGCAGAAGTATTGGGAGGGGACAATTGAAGATGGTGTAATAATGAAATGTCTTAATGACTGTGTAATTAAAGAAATAATAAGGTTCTAATGTAAATAGTATGTTGACGTGGACGGAAAACTGCAGCTGCTCACTCACATATTTTTCATAATTTTTCATACACAAACTAGTTGCGAATAAGGGAGGTTGACAATCGTCAAAATATATGCATGACTTCAATCAGACGTAAAGGCGACCAACGCGCTATAAGTACTATAGAAACAAGTTCTTTCTGTTCGTAAATTTTCTTTCCCGATCGAATTTAACTGAAATCATAAGCTGTGTCCCAGAAAAAGAGCCCAAAAAGTAACACTAATAACGGTAAGTTGTGGTATCGGAAGATGACACCGGAGAAGATCAAAGGAAGTGACGACTGTCGCAAGAATCAGTTTTATCGAATATAGACTTGCAGGTATTTATTTTGTAGTACAGCTCGAGTGCTACAATAAACATTACGCCTAACACATCTGCGCTTTTTAGGGGCTTTGTAAGCTGGAAAACTCTTTGAGTTCTCCTTGTTTAACCATTTTAATGACTACTGCTGGTTTTGAGCCCGAGGGACCCACAAATACCATATGAAATTAACGATTGCTGAGCTATACAATAATTTAAGTAAATGTTTTCACGTGGGAAATATTCCCGAAACAATTATGCCGCAATATATGTAAATGTAAATATATGTCTAATTGGGTCCCCGTATCACAGTTGTGAGAGGAATCGAAAATGAAGTATTGTCCGTTCACTTTATTGTTTGCCCCCTATAATCAATCGAAAATAGGAATATATTCTGACCATCTGTATATAGATCTTTTAATTACTATCCAGAATAAAAGAACAAAGAAGTCCAATCACAATTAATTTATTAATACGACTAGATGAGTGCGCTTCAAAAGTGACAGTATATATTAATTCGAATGATGTAATGAGGTAAGTTGTTCATGAAATACTAAACAGTACAAAAGTAAGAAAAAAATATCGTACGAGTTATATTTACATCTTGCACAATTATCCAACACATATGTGTATGTAGATATGTAGATTAGTAAATGGATTTAAAACATATGTGTATGTAGATATGTAGATTAGTAAATGGATCCAAAACATATGTGTATGTAGATATGTAGATTAGTAAATGGATTAAAAACATATGTGTATGTAGATATGTTAATTAGTAAATGGATTTAAAACATATGTGTATGTAGATATGTAGATTAGTAAATGGATTTAAAACATATGTGTATGTAGATATGTAGATCAGTAAATGGATCCGAAACATATGTGTATGTAGATATGTAGATTAGTAAATGGATTTAAAACATATGTGTATGCAGATATGTAGATTAGTAAATGGATTTCAAACATATGTGTATGTAGATATGTAGATTAGTAAATGCATCTACAAGTTTTCTTATGATATGCACTAATAATCTTGTGAAAAGGGGATTTTCAAATCATGAGGATCAAAAATTTGACATCAATGTTGGTAGAGGTGCAATTGAATAAAAGAAAAATGATGGCGTATTTTATAACATATCTACTTATAATGGCTTAAAAAAACTATGTTATATAGTGCCGATTAAAGCGAGCCTAGCAGATAGCAGCTACAACGAGTCAAATAGAGTTCAACAGAAATTGTTACTCGTTTATGGAATTGTGTAATGCTTGTTTTGATTTTGAACCTGGAAAAATAAAACTTCATGAATTAAATTATACTTTTCATTCTACATTGGATTTGGTGCTTTGTCTGTATATTTGGAATCTCGAAGATTTATATATATATGTTTTATCATAGTAACAACATCGCTAAATAGTAAATAATATTTATTTTTAGTGATATCTTGTAAACACCATATTTTAGAAAATCATCTGAAACTAAAGAACTTACCGATCTCAATGTAGAAGTGCTAAATATTATTGTGGTGTATTGGAAAATAAACAAGAAAGTATGACATTTGTTATAAGCAAGACACATTGTTAGCAATAAATCTACACAAAGGACAAGCACATGATGTATCGTACTGATAAAGAACTAAAGTTTAGAAGAGGGTGTGAAAGATATCACATTTTAAATGACATACGATCTCAAAGCTGTAATTATTGATGTGAGTCCTGGTCATACGTTACATCGTAAACGCATTGTTAAATTCGAAACAGTTACAAAGGAAACACTAATAGAAAAGATGGCACATATGTAAATGGTATTGTTTAGGCACAACAAAACAAAAAATACAATTTATGAAAAACGTCAACAAAAAGAAGTTACCGCAGGTTTGGAAACAGTTGACATTTATCCAGTGAGATTTCTTGTAGCGCATCAGCGTGGTCGAGCAGCAAGTGCTAACACAAAGTATGAAAAAGTAATTCACACGTACAAGAGTAATATTAAGTGTGTATACCAAATAAGTGTTGATTCATGAATTAACATTAGTTATTCGAAACTAATGAACGCAACAAAGCTGAAGAGACTATATGATACCGTAAAAAATGATACACATTCTCACAATTAGACCTGTAATATGGTTACGTGTGGTAATGTATTGTATGTTTCAGAGTATCTGGTACAACATTTCTCAGGATTTAAAAAGGGAGTGTGGCATAATGGCTAAACTTCTCTCTACGAAAGAAAAAAGGTATTTCCCAAGAAGCACTGAACTTTGATTCCAACTATTAGAAAACTATAAAGTTTAGAATAATTACTTTAGTAACAAAGTACAGGAAGTTAAACAATTGTTTCTTTTTTGTCTCCCTGAAATATACAACAAGGAAAAAATGCCGTGACATAAAACTTGATTCCTCTAAGTTTTATCACTCTGCGACAAAACTAGTTTGTTCTTGATGAGTTATCATGCAGTCACTCACCAGAATGCATAACTGTCGACGAGGACATCACATAAACTCCTTTATAACGCCGATAGCAAAGAATACATGATACACAGTTACGAGTACTCTCTTGAAAGTACCGTTTTGAAGAAATTCCTTGATCATAAGTTCAGCGATTTCGACATAGATAAAAAGATTCATTAGCATCAATAACGCTCTACTGATTGTGTGCCATTGACAATACTGACATGATATTTTACACAAAATAACTAGTTCATTATACAGAACGTAATCCAAAGCTATTATTGGATTAATAAGAAATGTACGTTTGCTGAAATAAATCCAATTTGTAATGGGGTCAACGGTGAGAGAAAAAATAATTTACATTTATCGAGAGCACTATTTAATTACACATTCTTATTGACCTATAGTGCCACAGCATGTTCGATATATTTATCATATGTCAAAATATAATCGACCTTTTGTATAGCTAAAAATGATGGGTTTCTTCCGTGTACAAAGTAACGTTTAATTATGCGATTTTCTCGAAAATCAGGATTCATATGAGATCTTTAAAATAACAGATTATTTTCCTTTCGGTAAGAAACAAAGTGTAGTATCTATTATGATGCTTCACGTAGTCTATTTTGCCCTCAGTTAGGGGATGAGAAAGCATTTCTAGAGTGAGTCAATGTTATTGGTTAATTTAATCCAAGGTGCCCTTTTTGGGCACCCTGATTTTCCCCAAGTTAAAAACCGACTTTTTATCACACCATGCTTTCGCGGGGAAATAAGTTAATAGGAACATATTTCATTAACCGCTTAGAATTATCAATTCAAATCTTCAGGATTGTTTTTATGATACCTGCAACTAGATAAAATTTAAAAAAATCAATTATGTAAGGGTGACATGGTGTGGTTAATTTGATAGGAATAAACACACAACCTGATTGTATCGACATCTTAACACATTACTATATCCTATACCAATTATTTTAGTCTTGAAGAAAAACGCTTATTAAACAGTCAGTTATTCTAAACGCCTCTGACGAAAGAGAAATTATTATAAAATAGAATAATTTACTCTTGCAAATGATTCAAAGTTCAATGCGTAATGCCACCGCAAGTTCGAATCCTCTTTGTGTTTACCAGTGTAGAGTTTAGTAAAATATAGATACAGACACCAATAGCCAATCAGAACTCAAGGAATTGGCTAACCCAATTCGCATATGTTGTTTCTACACGATCATCAGAATAAGACGAATATCAATGTAATGGAAGTGAATTACAAAGGCTTGCCATTCGAATAAAACACATATTTGCACGTCTATTCTCACTGATAACTGGTTTCCTTAATTTCCTCATCGCCCTGTGAAAATAATTGCATCATACTAATAGTCTTTTTTCTCGTTGAATTACTGATACGTTTGGAAGTTTATATTGAAAAACATATCAGCGCCGACTTAAGGGAGCCATCCACATTTTATGTGATATGCTTTCTGGTTGCTCAAAAAAACAAATAATATCATTGTAACAAAGTTTAATTGATCAATAAAAACTTCTTCTATACTTGATTGTTTTCCTTATCAAAAAGAATTCTCTGAATCAAGGATGAAAAGTTGCGTAATCTATGTAATAATGAAGGTGGCCAATCACCGGCGCCTAGATCGGCTTTCATTTAAGTATATATTACACATAATGACCCGAACAAGAAAAAAGAACAGAATAAAAAATAGGCTTTAAAAATAAACCAAAACAATCGAAACACCGAAAAATATATAATCAAAATAGTAACCGATAAAAAAGAACGAGTCCACCGTCTTTATAGTAGTAAATTATTCTGAAATAAAATTGACATCGAAAGAAGAAATGAGGAAAAAGCCAAGTAGAATAATCATGCCAGAAGTCTGCAAAGAATCATAAAATATATGAGCCCAAACGTCAACACGGGACGTTCTATACGTCAGCCTGTTGTGTTTCAGTTGAAAATAGTATTTTCATCGTTAAACGCATATATTCCATTGATGAATCTTATTTTAAATAATTTCTATAAGAATCTTACATCATCTCTCTGTTGGTCATGTTGAAGTGTAAAATATAATAAAATCAGTTTGTACTCATTTATTTGGAAATATAATTTTTATTGGTTTGTACCCCTTAAGTTGGAAATATAATTTACATCAGTTTGTACCTCTTAAGTTGGACATATTATTTACATCAGTTTGCACTCCTTAAGTTGCAAATATAATATACATCAGTATGTACCTCTTAAGTTGGAAATATTATTTACATCAGTTTGTACTCCGTAAGTTGCAAATATAATATACATCTGTTTGTACCCCATAAGTTTGAAATATAATTTACATCAGTATGTACCTCTTAAGTTGGAAATATAATTTACATCGCTTTGTACCCCTTAAGTTGAAAATATAATGTACATCTGTTGTACACCTGAAGTTTGAAATAAAATTTACATCGGTTTTTACCCCTTAAGTTGGAAATATAATATACATCGGTTTTAAAAATAATTTCATCGGTTTGTCATTCTTACGGGTGAAATATAATTGACCTCGGTTTGTACCTCTTAAGTTTTGAATAGAATTTTAACACGCGTCTTTACAACTGCATAGAAAGCTATGACCAGGCACTAGTCTGTCACACTTATATTTGAAATGTAATTATCCTCGCTAACCATGCAGGTTTAAAATATTGATACTCGTTAATATTTAAAAAAAATAATCTGAGCTCATATCCCAACAAACCCTTAGTTTTTTGCTACTCTTGACGGTTGCCCGTTCAAGCAGTGATACACTAACTTAGTTATATATTTTTCGATTTTAGCTGAGGAATATTTTTATTGAAATTGCTCCAGAAGAGTCATAAAGCCAACTGATGTAGGGAACAACAATATTACTGCAAGGTAAACAACTAGCCAACGATAAGTGTTAGATTGATATATTCCTACTCAGAAAGCAGCAACTCTACTCCCTTAGTCAGAAACATTGTCTATGAAATGTTAGTTCTAAAGGACAAAATAAAGGACAAAAGCGAGAGTGACAAGGCTGCCGAAAGTAAACCCAAGGTCCACTTTCTACTCACCGCAGAAATTCATAAAAGATATGAAGCTGTAAACATTGATATGAAAAATGTAAATGCAGGTAAACTTCTATATCTCGAACTTGATGGGACTGAAAATAAACTTTGAGATATCCGAGGGTTCGAGAAATCGAAGTTTGAAATTGACACTAATAAACGGTCGGGACCGCCAACTGACTCCGAGATTTGCGTTGTATTCGAGACATCGGTGTTCGAGATACCGAAGTTTACCTGTAAATAATCTTACACGAACGTACATGTGTGTATGTGTGTTTGTGTGGTGTTTGGAATTTCTCTATAGAAAGTAAGATTAGATAATCTACATACAACCTAAAAGTGTATTATAAGTGAAATTTATCGTTGAAGACAATGGAATGATCCCCTACTCTCTAAGTGCACAGCTAACTGAGCTATAAGAGCATGACCTTCTTAGAAACTTCAAATATATTCCATATTTATTAAATTTAAATCATATGTATAACATTTTCTGAGTAAGACAATGGAGGTGGTCTCGAATCTCTAACTGCGCTTATAACCTATAGGGCCTATAATGAATATTAGATTATAGGTATACAATTCTCCGGGGAAACAATGGAAGTTCTCCGAATCTCTACGTTACCTTCTATGCACCGAATAACTGCGTGAGCCGACCTCTAAGCGACCAATTGCGACAAACCCCTTAAAACTTCAAATACGTATATCCGATTGTTATGGCATTTAAACAACATATAAAATGCACTAATTCAGAGAGTTATCAAACATTTCAGTTTCTTTCAACTATATTAGATGGCGAAACGAGAGGAGGGGGCATACAAAGATAGAAAGTAGTATGGTGTTATTAGCATAGTTAAAAACTACATCGTAATGGTCCTCATTCAATCTACAGCAACATCGGGCCTTCCTGGTAGTATACGACAATTTTTAAATTTGATTGTCAGTTTTTAATTACTTCGTTTGATTTCCGGTTAATTCAATTAGCGATGATCGTAGTTATTCAAAGCAAATAACACTGTGAACCTATATGAACTAATCGTGATATTCTACAAATTAAATTCATTAATCTATTTCACTATTATTTATATTTACTTCATAGCAATTATCGCCAATTACTGATACTGCAAGAGAGTTATAGCTATTTTACGCTATTAGCGCACTGTTATGTATACTTTGATCCGATATACCGTGCAAGTGACGCATGGTCGTATTCTGTTGACTAGTGTACCATGGAGATATATTCAGTCTCGAGGCCATAATTGTAGTCCGTTACAACGAGGGTCGTATACGTCCCGGCCGGTTGCTATGTCTATCGGGCAGGCGGTCTTCTTAAATGATGCACCGAAAGAAAAACATCCCTGTGAACAATAATCAATTTTTTCGGAACATAAATGTTTAACAATAATAAAAACTATAAGTGATAAAGCTCTTGGTTGATAAAAAAAGATAACTTGATGAATTTAGCTGGTGATTTTTCTTAGTTTATTCGTTTTTTTGTATCTGAAACTGTATTATGGTACGGTCTCCCAGCGCCAGTATTTTATTGAGAACATGTATGGAACGAGTTTTGTAAATGACTACTTAATCACCCTTAATTTCGCATTTCCCGCTTTCTTATGAGTAGTCGGTCAAGGGAGCCTTTGTTTTACATGGAAAGGGAATATTTACACCAAACCACGCTTACCTTAATATATGTTGGCATATACGTATATTTATCAGATATGATATGTGTATCATCGTGAAATTTCAAATCGGAAATATTTTTTTTTATTTCATGGGAATTATTACAGTCATGATTACAATTTAGCTTTTATATTTTATCGTTAAATTACTCTAGTCTTTAAATATAGTGTAGCAGGTGCATTATCGTCACCTTTTATCAACACAAAATGTAGTCTAAAACAAAATTGTTTGCAGATTTTGTCTAGTCCAAACAATTGATTTTCTCCAGCCATCAATTTCAATCTGTCAATTTGCAATGGTAATTATGACGATTTCTTGTTTGAGGCGCTGAACCATCTGGTCACTTTCAAAATTGCGATTTGAAATATAAGTAAATTTAGTTTGATGATGTTCTCCTCAATTGTCACAAGACATGAAAAAAGTACAATCTTGTAAAATTACAATTTACACACGACCTTTTGATTTGCGTTATCCGTTATCGAAAACTGATATTTTGATTGTAATTAAAACACAAACAATACCCCCTTTTTAATGAAATGTTTCATTATACTATTTGGCGATATTTTGTATACGGACTCCAAACTTTTAAAAACTTATATTCAACCCAAACAAGGCACATTATCAATGAGACGCATGGGGCTACTGTGAATAAGAGACAGATTAATAAGACCATACGAAGTAAGGACTTGTGCAGCGAGATGCTTGTTGACATTACATTTAAATTTCGTCGTGTTTGTACAGCAACGGAAACAGGGAGCAGGGATGGAATGCCAAGGGCAAGCAGTTCGAGGATAAGCGATATTAAAGTATAAAAGCCTTCCGGCATATGTAGAGCTCTACAGGGAAGGTGTGGGATTTAGTTGATTGTCGGGTTTGTCGGAATTATTTATGTTGAGAGTGCACAAGTGCAGCCAGTTCGTCGGATCACATTCTGTTGAAGTATTTGTAAAACAAAAAAAGGGAAGCAACATTGCGGAGAT
This sequence comes from Sepiola atlantica, assembly GCA_963556195.1. Lineage (NCBI taxonomy): Eukaryota > Metazoa > Mollusca > Cephalopoda > Sepiida > Sepiolidae > Sepiola > Sepiola atlantica. The sequence continues at coordinate 147,388,652 of OY744515.1, read as the reverse complement.
AGAACAGGGCTTGGAGCTTTGTAGACAGTGTGGGACCTATTAGATTAGAGACTCTTCTTTAACCCTGTCTAAAAAGAACGGACTAGTTGTCCATGCCCCAGCCCAGATGTGGCAACAATATTCCATGCATGGGAAAATGTTTGCTTTGTTGAGATATTGTATACTGTCAGGTGTGAGGAGTTTTTTTAATGGGTAAAAGAGACCCACTTTCTTGGCAGCAGACAAAACAGTATCAATGAAGTATAAATACATTTGTTTTAATTCATATTTCTCGCGGATTTTAGGCCGAGAACTTTGAATGTTGGACTCTAAGGTACGGTTATATTAGCCATAGCAATTGATGGTTCAAAAGTGTTCTTATAATTGTAAAATGAGGGTTGCTTTTTTATTAGCCTTAACTGTGACCATGCATTTTTCGCCCTATTCCACTAGGATTAAAGATATTGTTTTCTAAAAGAGTAGGCCATTACCTTGGATATATTTTCCTATTTCTAGAATATCCTACTAAATGAATCAAAAGACAACATTGAATTCTAGAACCCAACTACTAGATTTCATTAATTTAGTTCTATTTAAAAGTGCTCAAAGAATTGTGGAATATTTTTCCTAAAATTCAGAGACATATATTTCTTGTGGCATTGTAATAATAGTTATTTGACATCAAATAAATATTATTCTAATTAAAAGTTCTTTGGGGTATTTTAATAGGGATCATGAGTCAAAACTGAAATTCACGGAATCTTGCTTAATTCGCGTTTGAATGCAAATCTGAAATATTAGAATTTTCAAATTTAAGTTTGGGCCCATATTATGTCCTACACCCCTTTATTCTAAAGAGACTGCAATTTAGGAAATATTTATTAATTAATGTATACTACCTATTGTAAAATATGTTTGAATGAATTAGAAAATGGTGCCTTTATACACACACACACACAATATATATATATATATATATATATATATATATATATATATATATATATATATATATATATCGACTAATTAACCTACTGTTTCGCTATCAAGCAGAGAGAGAGAAAGAGTAGTAAGTAACCATATCTTTTTCTGAACTATGAACTTTTGCTTATGCCTGATCGGTATATCTTACTTTCTAGTTAGTTTAATCGTCAAATATTTTAAGAAGAGTTTTAGTAATTGATCTATTTTTTATTAAATCACTACAATTAATTACTGTTAATATCGACAATAAGATTATATATATATATATATATATATATATATATATATATGTTGGATAATGGCCTTATGGGATGGACATCTCTGTTGGAAATCGTTGGTTTGACTTGCGCGAATTAGCGCAGGTGGACTCGTGCAGTCGAGTGCAGAATAGGGCATATTCTCACAGTCGGAGATCACAGACGTGACAAAGTCACCGCGTGACGAGAAGTCGGATCAGGGGTCAATATGCACTAGCGAGAGGCTCTGTTACGTCACGGGCCTTTGTGTGGAAAGCAGAGGGATCTGTGGCGTCACTCGTTCTTCGTGAAATGCGAGTTTAGCAGTCTGGGTTTTGAAGGCGAACCTATCATACGTGATTTTTACCATGTAGTATGCAACTGAATTATTTCCCTAAGAAAATACAGGCGTAGATCTCTTCCCCCCTCCACGAATGGTTAAAACTTAATTGATAAGTAACTACAATAAAGTAGTAATTTGCTCTCTCTCTCTCTCTCTCTCTCTCACACTCTCACGCGAGTTTGTGAATATCTCCGATCCGATAGATAACTAACGCCTGTAATAAAAAGAATTGAAAGTTAAAAAGATTGTTGTTTAGTGACTATATGATTTTTGGTGTTAAAAAAAGGACGAGTGTTTAAACGAGGACTGTCACGGCCCGTTCCGGGACGAGTATACAAAACGAGTACAGCTGCGGCCTAAGCAGAGTGGCTAGGCAACAAATACTTTTTTGGTTGCTGTGACCAGGACTTTCTTAAAAGAAAAGAAAAATTAAACTTAGTTTATAACAGAGCGTATGGGTCCTAAATGATAAATAAACGCACACTCGTGGTCGGCGTAGACGGAGAGAGAGAACTTCAAAACAGTAAATAAAAAGCCGTTGTTTTGAGAGACTGCGTCTTAATAATTGAGTTAAAAAAATAGGAAAAAAACACATGATATGCCGTAAAAGTAAAGACAGGTAACAGACAAACACACGAACACACAAAATCAAATATAAAAAAAGTAATAATAAACTACGAAATCACAGAACTTTCCGAAGTAGAACTCACCGAGGAAGAAACAAGAGAAGTAGAAAACATCAAACGATACATGTCTGAGAACAAAACAAATCTCCAATCTCTAAGGAACGAAGATTGGAAGAAGTTAAAAGTTGAAACAGAGACAGTAAAGAAGGTACTCGCGTACATCCCAACATGCACTATCACATACCTAAACAACTTGATATATGCGGGGGCAAAATCAGTAAGGAGGTAAAACACAGAAAAAAGAACATATCCATGGCATGGATTGACAACAAAAAAGCTTACGACAGAATCCCTCAAGCATAGATAATTGAATGTTAGAAAATATACAAAATTCCCGAAAGGGTGATTAATCTTATTAAGAAAGCAAAGAAACATGGAGACTGGAACTGACAGCCGGAGGACAACAGTTGACTGAGATAAAGATACAGAGGGGCATCTTCCAAGGAGACTCTATATCACCACTACTGTTTATAATAGCTATGATACCACTTAACTACATACTCAGAAAATGTGATGCCGGATACAAGTTTACAGACACAGCACTAAGAGTAAACCACCTGATGCACATGGATGACCTGAAACTATTTGCAAAAAGCTAACAGGAACTGGAAAAGCTGATAAATATGACCAGAATCTTCAGCCAGGACATCCAAATGGAATTCTGAAAGGAAAAGTGTGCACATCTAGAAATAAAAAAAGGAAAACTGGAGAAAACAGAGGGCATAGCACTCCCTAATGCAGGAATCTAGTAACATGAATAAACACTTGGGCAGTAGCACTAATAAGATACTCTGGACCATTCATAGGCTGGACCAAAGAGGAATTCAGGCACCTGGACCAGATGATTAGAAACTTAATGACCATGCACAATGCACTACATCCAAAAGACGATACGGACATACTCTACATGAAAAGAAACGAAGGGGGAAGAGGACTGGTAAATATAGAAGATTGTGTGGAAGACCCAAAAAGAGCTAGAAAAATACATAACTCAACACACGGAAATCCTTATCACTGCAGCAAGAGACACCGTCCCAACGAACAAATCGGGAAGCACCGAAACCAGAAACAAAACGGCAAGAAAAGAAAAGTGGGAAGAAAAAATAGACGGACACTTCAGAAGACTGACAAGAGAAGAAACCAACGAAAATAGCTGGGCATGGCTAAGAAAAGAACACTTGAACAGAGAAAGTGAATGTTTACTGATGGCTGCACAGAACAATGCAATTAGGACAAACTACATTACAGATAAAATAGATAAAACCCAGGAAGACAGTAAATGCAGACTGTGTGGACAAAGAGACAAACCAGTAAATCATATAATAAGTGAATGTAGCAAACTAGCCCAAAAAGAATATAAGAACAGACATGACTGTGTGGGAAAAGCAGTACACCGGGAACTGTGCAAACAATTGGATTTCGAATATGCAGACAGATAGTACAAACATAAACCAGAAACAGTGCTGGAAAACGAAACAAACAAAATCATCTGGGATATGGACATACAAACAGACAAACTCATACAAGCAACGAGACCGGATGTTATAATAATCAACAAAAAGGAAACATCTTGCAAAATCGTAGACTTCGCCGTTCCAGCAGTTCACAAAGTTAAAATCAAAGAAACAAAAATACGAAACAAATACACAGAACTAGCTAGAGAACTGAAAGGAATATGGAGCATGAAGAAAGTCAGTATAATACTAATAATCGTAGGAGCACTAAGAACAATCCCCAAAAACCTGGAAAAAAGACTGGGAGAAATTGGAATCAAATGGATACATGGAACTATACAAAGGACAGCAATGATCAAAACAGCTACAATCTTAAGAGAAATCATTGAATGCGGAAACTAACCCGCATGAGCTACGAAGGGTCACATGGAATCCACTACAGGAAGAAAACAAAACCACCGAAAGAACACATCACAAACAAAGAAACAGAAAATGCAAGAAACATCGCTTTATAAGCTCACCCCCTCCCCCAATAAATTACACCGGCCTCAACTGACACGACACAAAAATGAACCAATGAACAAAAATAGCAAGAAACACCATCAGCTCCCCCCAAAAAATAAAAATAATCAGCTCCCCCCCCAAAAAAAAATATATAAATAAATAAATACATAGAAAATATTAAACAAAACAAAAAATTTGATTTATAAAAAAATAAAAAATAAAACAATGGTACCAGTTTAGGCTTACACCACACAAAATATTTGCATAGGGTCAAGGAGGATGAGAAGACTGAGGATGGACAGCACAAACCAGACCTCCACTGGAAGTGCAGAGACGGTTGGGACCTTGGGGAGGCTTATTGCCACCCAAATCCCAGAGAAGACCAATGGTCCTTACCAGCGAGAAAGCAATTTTCAAACGACTGTTGTGATACTGCAAATTTATGTGTGGTGGCTATCGACAAGAGGTGAAGAATACTGGAAATCTAGGGAGACATGTTGTCACTCAGACTCCAGGGAATACCACCGGTTATCGGTGAGCAATCACTGATGACCTGTGTGATAACTCCTTGTGAGTAAATAATAATAACAATACGTGACACACGCACATATGAATTTAGAATTAAGGTAACAAAAAAGAAAAGAAGATGGAAAAAACAATGTACTATTGTACGCACGCAGTTTTAACTTTTGTAGAAAGAAAAAAAAACAGAGAGAAAGACAGGAAGAAAAAAAGAGACGGTGACGAATTTACACTCATAAACACAAGCGCACACACTTTCTGTCCATGTTTAACAGATGGGGGAGAAACTAATTTCTTGTTTTGGTTGTGTTCGGGTGGGGGTGTTTTTCACGCAAATTGTATTGTTTTGAATCTTTTTTTGCTTGATTTAAATGTATCGTCGAGAGAGAGACTCATTGAATTAATTTTCCTTGTTTTTTTTGTTTAGCCGAAAACATTTTTTCCCTCCTCGTATTAAAATATTAGTATATAAATAAAAACAGTAACTAATTAAAATTAAGTAGAGGTCAGCCAATTAAACGGAGTAAAAATGGGAGAATTGACCTTTTGGCGGTGCGGTAGAATTTTGGCGGGGGTTCGATCTGGGGGCCTCTAAGGGGTCGTTCTCTCCTATTGCCGCTTATAGTATAAACGGGCTGGGGTTGAGTTATATTCGCTACGCCTAACCCGTTGAGATAGCGGGTGAGCTTACGATTATACGGACAAAGAGTTGTTTCGGTGCCACACGTGTGAAAAAAGAACCGATTTTGTAGCCATGAAAAGCGTGGCATGATATATTGTTTGGGGGGAGACCTCGGAGTGGCGAGTCTGGATGATTGTGAAATTAGCTTCGTGTGAGTGAATTTGGTTCAGCCCGAAACGGATTAATATGGCGCCAAGGCGATGACCATGTCGGAATTAGTTATGAATGGTGAGTGGGATCAATGGGAAATGAGTTGGGTCCCTTAGATGTAGGATATTGAAAGGCGAGTCGCCGGCCCTGAGGTTATTGTGAGACCCTTCGGAAGGGATAAACACAGTGCAACGAGCCGGCTCAGAGGAAATTGGACGGACTATCTTGGGTAGGGAGTTAAGGGGTCGCTCTGGTCCGTGTTAAAAAGCGGAAGCGGTAGAATGGTATGATGAAACGTATCTTAAACAGAAATTAGATGGCTGACCAGAAAGGGAATATAATAATAAAAATGTTTTTTTTTCTGTTTTGCCCTGTGTTCTGTTAGAATTTACTGTATGGCGGTGGTGAATTGTGTAACTAGGTACCGCGTGCAGATGCCCGTGGGGTCAAGTGGTCAAGCAACCTTGCGACAGGAGAATACCCAGCGTGCCCTATTATCAATTGTTACAGAGATGGCCATTGAGCCGATATCGATCGTAAGGGAAATTTCCTTACATCCCAGGAAATGTCATAGGGCCGATTTGGAAAAGCCGGGTCAAGAGGGTGGAACTGATATGTCCAGCCGTGCTAACCCCTGGTTCTAACCAGACCCTGCGGAGGGGTGTGTAAAACTAAAAATCTTAGGATTGTTTTTTTTGTATAGGGAGGGGAGGAGAGTTGGATAATAGCCCTATGGGAATGGACGTATCTGTTGGAAATCGTTGGTTTGACTTGCGCGAATTAGCGCGGGAGGACCCGTGCAGTCGAGTGTAGAATAGTGCCTGTTCTCACAGTCGGAGCTCACAAACGTGACAAAGTCACCGCGTGACGAAACCTCGGATCAAGTGTCAATGTGCACCTGCGAGAGGCTATGTGACGTCACGGCCTTTGCGTGAGAAACAGAGGAATCCGTGGCGTCACTCGTTCTTCGTGAGAAGCCAGTTTTAGCAGTCTGGATTTTGGAGGCGAACCAATCAGACGTGATTTTTACAATGTAGTCTGCAACTTACATAGCGGAATTATTTCCCTAAGAAAACACAGGCGAAAGATCTCTTCCCCCTCTCCACGAATGGTTAATAGTTAATTGATAAGTAATTACGAAAGTAGTAATTTTCTCCCTCTCTCTCTCTCTCTCTCTCGACGTTAGTGAATATCTCCCAGCTGACGGATAACTAACATTTGAAATGAAACAGAAATTAAATTTAGAAGATTGCTTCTCTTCGGAGTCGGTCATGAAGTTTTTATTGTAGCGGCGATGTCCGGCAGAAAGAAACAAGAATAAATTCAACCACTAGACGACCCGCCCTTCTACGCGACGAGGAAAGAAAGGAGGGTACGAGAAATTTAAACGTATGCAAACACTATGATTTTTGGTGTAAAAAAATGACGAGTGTTTAAACAGGAACTGCCACGGCGCGTTCCGGGACGAGTATACAAAACGAGAAAAGTCGCGGCCCTAAGTAGGGGTATGCAACACATATATATATATATATATATATATATATATATATATATATATATATATATATATATATAAATATTTTTTAAAAAGCCAAGTGTTATTCTCCTAAGGACGACGTCGTTTCGGGCTCTCTTACCCTTATGAGTATAAGGGTGGCGGTTATAGGCGCTCGCATGGGCTCGAACAAAGTTTGTAGATTCCGGCTAAAATCACGCGTCAAACGCCCAGGACATCACGGCCGCGAGA
>OY744515.1:147266365-147376365 GCA_963556195.1 Sepiola atlantica | reverse complement strand
GGAAGGTCATCAAGTGTGGCTTCAGTCCGCAATCGGAAATTTGGAAGCAGGTGGTTTGCGGTGTCTAAAGTGGAGATGAAGGCAACACTTTAGGCAAGCAGTTCGGCCTTATCAGTTAGATAGCCTATTGTTCACCAAACTATTGAAGATATTCCAGAAATCATGAAGTTCTAGTTTCTGCGACTGAATGCGTTTTTTGGTCATCTCTGTTTACCTTCTATTTGCTTCATCTATCACAGTCTTACCGTTTTTTCTTTGACCCTTTCATTTTCTGTCTATTTCCTTTCGCTTTCCTTATCCTTCTCTCCTTATTCCTTCTGTTTTTTTTTGTTTTTTAAAAAATTATGTTATTACGGCTCATATATTAGTTCAAGTACTACATTCTAATTCTCCACCGGTTAAAAAAAAACAAACTACTATCTTATACTAAGGTAGTAAAATTATATTTTTTATATCTTCCATATTTCTATATTTTTAAATGTTTGAATTACAGTGAATTTTATTGACTTATCCGTCAAATTTCCTCTGATGATATGAGCATCTTTGAAAATCCATGGATTCAGCAAAGAAAAAAGTTTTTTAATATAACCTATGTTTGAACAAATTGATGATTTAATAAATATTGCATTTTATCCAGTTTTTATTCTCATCAATTATCTACTTATACTATTGTTCTATCTCTTATATCGAGGATTGACTTATCTAGATAGGATATTATTTAAAGATATAATTTATATCTTTATTTTTTCTTATTTCATATATGTGATGTTATGAAAGGCGCTGATTAATACTGTTCTGGAATAATTAAAAATAATTAAAAATATTTTTCTTTTAATTTGGAAACGATCGTACACCCAATAATAGTTTTGAATTCTTTTAACAATGTTCAAATTTAATTAATCTAAACAAACATAATATGTCTATATATTAAATAGTAACTCTGTCAGTCTATGTGTGTGTCTGTTTTATCTTTGTGTCTTATGCTCACATAATTGCTTGATGATTGGCATGTTGACTACTGACCTCTCAGTGAAGGTTGAAGGAAATATATCACTTAAACGCTGGGAGTCGTCCCCCACTCGAAAATTGTTTTCCTTTAAATTAAAATGAAATGGCACAAACATATGTCTATTCCAAAAAATTCAGCAAATTTTGATGATATTAAGAATGTCCCCCGCTCCTAGAAACTGTTTTCCCTTTGATTCAAATGAAATCCCCAGAATTCCAGCGCATTTTGATGATATTAAAATGGTCCCAGGAGGCATTACCCCTTTACTGAAAACTGTTTTTCTTTTGGATTCCATATATATATATATATATATATATATATATATATATATATATATATATATATATATATATATATATTTATTTATAAAATACAGAAATTCAATGTAACATCAGTACCGTCGGTTTCAAAGCGGGAGGTTGATCCCGATTATCGTCAGCTGATAAACATATTCAGGAATGGTGGGACTTATTCGGTCACGTCTGAGATCACGTAGGACGTGATCTGTGTAAAATGGGGGGGGGGGTTACATATGTGTGCATGAGGGGTTAAATTTAGATTCTAATATTTAAATTGTTAATGTATATAGAATTGTTATTAATTAAAATAAAGCAGAAGGAAAAGTTTTTTGTAATATATAAAGAGTGTAAGAAATTCTGTAGGGTAGGGGTCGGGGTTTGGGGGCCAGGGAGTATAGGGGAAAGACGAAGTAGAGATGCAGGGTAAGACACCGAGGGGAGGGGGGAGAGAAGGGAGAGTCTAGGTGTGGTGAACATTGATAGCCGTTGGTTCTAAGGTTCGGCACCGCCGCTAGCTTTTCGCCCCCATATCGTAGCATAAAGTGTAAGAGTGGGGAAGAAGGGAATAATATTACTGTTAATAATAATAGTCAAAATAATAATAATGGTGGTGGCCCGGCGAATTTAAAAGATAAAAATAAAAATAAAAATAACCAAATAAATAAAAATAATAATAAGGATAAAAAAATAATAAAAATCCCGCGTGGCAGGGAAAAATACTGTAGGCATAAGCGTGTTATTAAAATAGCACTGGCTATTTGGTGTAACGGTTTCCGGGTGTCAAGCGGGTCCTAAAGTGTGATACTGAGTGAAGTGTGGAGAGGTATAAGGGAATGGATTTGGGGAGCTTGAAAATTTTAAAGGTTAGGTGACTTAAAGCGGAGGTTATGGAAAGTAGAGGATATGGAAGTACTATAGAAAAATTATAGAACGATAAATGAGCCTCGGATCTAAATGACCGATTCACTATCAACAGGTTCGGCTGTTGACGGCCCGAAAGAGCCTGCTACGAATCTGTTGATAGTGGATCGGGCTCTAAGGGTGTATTAAAAAGATCAAATATTTAAGGGGTCCGGCACGGGAGAAGTCTAATGGAAATTGGATGTCTGTCTAACGGCTGTCTATGGCATTATCTAAAGTTGGTGTTTACAAAGGGGTGGTGTTTACAAAACAGGTAGTTCTTCGTCGTCGAGGGGGGGGGGAGATAATTAATCGATAAAGGTAGGTGTCTGATTCTAATAATTGGGGTTGCTTGGGGTGGGTGGATAACTTAATTAGAAATATAAAAAAATATATTTAAGAAAATAAAAAAATAAATATATAGAAAAATATAATAAAATAAAATAAAACGATAATAAAAAAACACAATAATAAAAAAACACCAATAAAGAATAAAAAATAAAAAATAAAAAATAAAAAATAAGAAGAAATAAAATATAAATAAAAAATGTTAAAAATATATAAAAAGGGTATTAAGAAAATAAAATTTAAAAATTTAAAAAATTTAAAAAATTAAAATTAAAAAAATTATTAAAATTAAAAAAATTTAAAAAATAAGAGATATAAAAAAATAAGATATAAAAAAATTAGGGAATTACGTTTATATCTAGGGTTAGGTGAGGGGGTAAGGGTCATATGGGGTTGAGAAATGGAGTGGTTGGTCAAGGCAGGGTGTGCAAGATGGGTTTGTCTTAGTCATTATTGTGTCGGTCAGTCCAGTTTATGAGGAGTGCTTTGCGTCTGTGGATACAGCCTCGGAATACCTCATCTCTTGAGTTTAAGCAGGTGATATGCGGGTCCATAATGGCTCGTAATATGTGGTATTTTTCCGCATCGCACAAGGGGCACTTGTTGATGGCTGGGGAGAAAGATGGTCTTCTCTCGATGTTCTTCCATTTAATGGTGAATGGGGTCCCGTCGTCTTTCAGTTGCCATATTCGGGTTGCAAGGCTGGTGTTGGCTTACATATATATGTTGGCTTACATATATATATATATATAATCAAGAAGTACACCCCTCTGTCTGTGCATGTCTGCCCCTTAAAACAGAATATATTCTAGGAAGTGTACTTTACATGACATTCTATTACCATGAACAATTTGCTTGTTAACATAATGGACGTATTTTTGCGTTTCTGGCTGTCTTTTAAAGAAGCTAATGATAACTTTAAAACATGTTACACTATGAAATTAATCTATTTATAAGCGTTAATTAAAGAGTATTAACATATATCTGAATAGCTCGGTAAGTAAGATATATAGCTGACAGCATCATGATGCTATCCAACCCTCTAATCTAATCAACAACGGGTATCTCTGCTAGTATATATATATATATATATATATATATATATATATATATATATATATATATATATATATATATATATTAATTAGAGAAATAAATATGGAATGAACAGGCATATTGACCATACTCCGAACCGCTATATCACCTAAAAGATGACGGGAGGTAATTTAATTACTTGCATTCTAGGTGTGTAACTCATGTAATATTTAAGATCGCTTGCAGACATTAGTTATGCTAAGTTCAAAACTAAAGCAAACAGTGATACGAACATCCATCAACGAATACGAATAATTCATCCACACACATTATTACACGCACGTGAATAATATATATATATATATATATATATATATATAGGGATGCCTTTATGCATAGATATACCATATATACACACACGCGCACACACACACCTACACACACACACACACACATATATATATAATGAGAAAGGAAGGATGAAGCTAATCCGACGTAATGGAAAATAAATAAGGAAAAACTAAAATGGATGTTTTTTTATATATTCATAAACGTTCCGTCTTTATTTGTAAGACTTCCTCAGGATGATAATTGTAAGAAAAATGTCATGGAAGTACGTGAAAATATTGGGTTGACATGATGGGTTGATGAGAAAAAGTAGTAGCCACTACTGGGTGCGCAGGACCGGGGTCCAGGGTTAGTGAAGGCAGTAGCATAGAATGAAATTAATGAGGATCGTTCTGAGTGAAAAAGTGGAGGGGTGGGGGGTGAACGAGAATAATGTCTATGGCTGTTAGTGAAGAAGTGGAGGGCTGGGGAAATAGGAGGGGAGAGGGGAGTCTCTGTGATTTTAGTGGGTGGGTAATGTCATGGTTTTAGAAAAGATTTGAAAAAATGAAGGTGGTTTGAAAGTGGGAGGGGTAAGTCGGTAAGAGTGTGAGAGAAGTAGTCGAAAGGATGAAATCGGTGGGGGGGAGAGGGGGGATTTTGTTGATGCTAGGTGTGAAATTTTTGGAGAGTAGTAGTGTTTAACCATCTGGCTATGTCAAGAATGTGTGGAATGAGTAAGTTAGAAGGTTTGGATTCGTGGTAAATAAAAACGTGTGTGTGTGGGGGGGGTTGTGTGTGGGTGTGTATGCGGAGACTTGTATGTGAGTATAACTTAGGGCGAAAGGAAAAAATAAAGGTTAGCCCTAATCTAGGGTGAGTTTTTGTTCAATGAGGATAATTTTGCTTATTAAGGGGGATAGATTATAAAAGCCATTTCGTTGTCTGATGGTGTAGCGGTTTCTAGTAGTCTTCGCCGAGTTTTGTTGTGGATGTATTTGGTGATTTTGGCTTGTTCAAATTTTAAAGCATGACCGTGCTCTAATGCATGGAAGAAAAATATATATGAGTTTAAAACATCACGTGTTCCGGGGTTCCAGTTCGGCGACCGGTTTGAATAATCTTCTTTGCACTGATGATTCCCGAAAAGAATTAAACGTATACGTATGTAGATAAAAACAATATACATATATATATATATATATATATATATATATATATATATATATGTGTGTGTACATGTATATGTGTCGAATAGATTGGCTATTAACTAATGCTAAGTGCATGCCTGTTCTCATTTCCAGAAATTTAAAGGAATCTGTTGTTGCAAGACATTTGAAGAGAAATTATTTAAAATAAATACTATTTTGAACTAATACCTAAGTGGCGGATGTTTTATTGATATTCCAAAATATCATAAAATATATATGCAGAGATGTTTCGAGGTAAAATCGGTATTCTTGATTTTTTGCACAAATATACAACCAAAATCAATTCATGCACCTCAAAATCAAATACTAAAGAAGAACATTTACCGTTTTAATTTGCAAAGCATACATTGGGGCAAATGCTGTAAAGAATGAATCTGAAGATAATCGAAGATTCTGACGCTGAAGGCGATAGATGACTGGTAAAAAGATGAACTCATCAAATATTAACTTTATTAAACTGATCGTATCTAGCGGAGATATAGGCACTAATATTCTTTGTAGCAGTTTAATGAACATACCGTTTTCAATCAGTCGCACATAAAATATAACTTTTACTGAATTATTCTATACACACTGAATTGTTTACAATAGATATTGTGTTTTAAGATTTGAATAATCTATACAGTTGCTGAATTGTCGTTTGATACATAGACCAATCTGAATCTATAAAATATTGATTCCGAACGTGATTTTATTTCTCCCCCCCCCTCTCTCTCTCTCTCTCTCTCTCTTTAATTCAGTTACGTGTGTTCAATCAGAGTTGATAACTGTATATTTCCCACATAAATAAATCACTTTTGGTCGAATAGTTTCCTTGTAGGGTGGTAAGCAAGTAATAGGTGGGGGAGAGATAAGAACAATTTTCAATGATCATTTCGGCTGATACATTGTGTTCCATCTCGAATTCTCGGAATATTTACCCAATAACACCCAACATTTTGCTTTTGTAATAAATTAAATAACAGAAGTAGGTACTATGCATGCGTGTTTTTTAAAATCAAATATGTGTGATTTTTTAAATTTTTATTCCGCTCCAGATGAATTCAATTGAGACTAAGAATAAAGAGAATGTATATATATATATATATATATATATATATATATATATATATATATATATATATATATATATGTATATATATATATATATATATATATATATATATATATATATATATATATATATATATATATATATATGTATATTGTTGAATATAATAGACAACTTATGTGTGGATATCATTTAGTAGATCCTTTCAATAGTCTGAATCAGAATCTTAGTTTCGGAGAGTGAATTGCCCGATTAATTTGGCATAGTTTTGATTTGTGTCCCAAGTACTTTCAGACGAATCCGGGGCTATCTTCAGGAGAATAAGGATAATCAGGTACACGTCATGTGTTAGTATTAGAGATGGTTTTGGCTTGAATAATGTAATAAGTACGAAACTATAATTAACATTATAGATATTTTAGTATATTATTACTAAATAATAAAAAACAAATAATAACATACTAAAATGTCTCTAATAGTTTCCTACTTATTACATTATTCCCGCTAAAACCATCTATAATACTAACGCATGTTCTGTACATGATTATCCTCATTCACCTGAAGATGGACGCGAATGTGTCTAAAAGTAGTTCGGACACAAATAAAAACTATTGCAATTTCATCGGCCAATTCCCCATAACTAAAATGGTTACCATAATATCGAAATTAAATATAAAAAACAGGACACCAATAATTATAATAAAATTAAAAAGAAAAGAACTAGAAATATAATCCATTATGCACCGCCCCATAACCAGTGTCTAAACACTAAACTGGGCAAAAAAATCCTAAATCTGACTAAAAACACTTCCCCGTAACCAATCCCCTGCATAAAATATTTAATAAAAAATACATAACACGGTCCTACAGCTGCTGCGAAAACCTAGAAATGATAATTAAGCCACACAATTACAAGATACTAAATGAGAACAGCAGAAAGAAATATAAAATAACAAATTCTATTAAAAAGTTACAAATATTGCAATAATTACACTAAAAAGAATAAAAATATAAACACTACAAATAGTAATAAACAAAACCCTAATAGTAATCACCCGAATAGAAATGAAAAAGTTAGCCATGCCGAGAAAAGATTAAACTGCATAAATCATACACTTTGTCCACTACAAAATAAATGCCTAACCAAAAGTATTGTATACCAAGCCACAATATTTGCAAAAAGAAAGACCGAATAACAAGATGCACTACGTGGGTATGACCTCCCTAATATTTAAAACCAGATATTATGACCACAAAAGTACATTTAAAAACAGAGAACGTCAAATTAAAACAGCACTAGCAAACCACTATTGGGATCTCAAAGAAAATAGACGCTCATCAATAATTGAATGGAAAATAATACGATAGGTCAGTACATGTAGAAATTTAGACGACCCGTGTAAGTTATGTCTGAATGAGAAATTTAAAACCCTAAATTTAAAAGACTCCCAAAATCTATTAAACTGTAGAAGTGAGATAGCAGACAGCTGTCTGCACATAATAAAATTTACCTTATGGTAACAATACATAAATAAATAAAAAAATAAGTTCATGAAACTTAACTAAACTAAAACCTAACGACATAAAAACTAAAACCTTAAAATAAATACGAGGTACCACGTGTTAAAATAAGTTCATGCATTATATTGACACAACAAAGGAACATGATATGAGCCACGCTATAAAAAACAGAACAATAGAACAGGAAATAGGAAGTGAAACTAACCGGACCTTTATTCGTGGGAAGCCCAACGATTGGCTAAGAGAACAACAAAGAATCTGATTGGTTAACTAGCTAGCCGTGTATATAAATACACCCGGCAAAACAAACTCCATGCATTTTAGCCTGAAGCTTACCCCCGGGGATTAAACGCAGGAGCCTCTGTGTAGGTTAACTGCCATAAATATATCTTCACAACTTACTATATATATATATATATATATATATATATATATATATATATATAGTAATCCAGGATTCAAAATACAAAGGGTTTCAACGGTTCTTCCCACCGTTCTTACCAAGGAAGACCTAAGGAAAGAATCAGATTTTTATGCTGCCTCATTAAATTTCAGTTACTGACAACTGTTTATCGATAACATCAACATGCCAGTGTCGGAGATTATGTAATGTTTGTATTAATAAAAATAATAACATATATATATATATTTATATTATAACTCAGTAGAATACAAAATGTATTACTTAGTAATCATGCTCCAAAAATAAACATCAACCAATATATATGTGTACATATGTTTCTACAATTTATATTAATCACCTCGTCAGCGCTAAAAGAATCACCATTTTATTCCGTTACCGGTCGATTTATCAATGGAACAGTTAAATAGTAAAAGCTACAACTAAAGTTAAAAAGTATTACTGTTTTTTACATAATATACATATAAATATATTAATATTGTTTCTGAAATTCACTATTTATAGAGATCATGTTAATTAAGTTCGAATAGAGATTAAGAAACAAATAAGAAGTCAATTTTTACAACTATCATTTTTTCATATGATTCAAAGTTGAAAAGCACCCTTTAGAATCTAATAAGAATAAAAGACTTGCATTTGCCTTCTAAAGCGTATCAATTTTTTACACAAAAATATTAGTGAAAACAAGGAACAAAGACCAATTTAATTAAAAACTCATTAATGTGTTCTTATTAATTAAATTGCATAGTATTTAGGTTAGATTCCAATGAATTTGAGAGTAAAAGTTCATTTTCGCTTTTTGTGCAAAATTCCATAAAATCTTAGCTTCAATTCTACTCAAATAAGTTCGAACTTAACCGCTTTGGTAGGGTCTACTATTGCAGTAAATAACGTTTTGGATATTTTTATGGCGAGACTTATTTATTCAAAGCAAGAAAAGAAAATATTTACACTATTTAAGAAAACTGAGCTTTTTAGCATTTTGATGAAATTAAAATCAAGACACAATGCTACTAAACCTTTCATTTTTATTCGCCGTCTTGCCGATCTAGAACATCGTGTATGACGGATATTTTATTTTTTAGATTCCTGCTTGCAAGGAAGTGTTTTAAACGATTGGTAGAGGATGGTGCTTGATGTTAAGTAGATCTTAAGAGCAACTTAACACCTGTACATACCATTCTCTTTAGCTGCCATGTTCGAAGTTCTATATTTACGAAAGGAACAGAAATGGCCAATTCCGCAGTTACGAAAACAAACAGGACCCCAAACACAATAACCCAACTTACGCACTAGTTCTACCAACGAATAATGTTTACCATACTATTGTTGCATTACCCGTTCTTTCAGGGTACCTGGTAAGATCCAACAAGAATGACAAAGAACAGAACGTATATGGAAAAACTTTGGTTTTCTTTATTTGCCATTACGCTGGCTACGCACAAATATATAACAATTTTTTGACATACTTTTGTCTCATGAAAGTCTTTTTCTTGCTGAGGTCACAGACTTGGTTTCCGCTAGAAACTCGTTCGTATATACATCTGATTGGAAAGCAATTTGCTCTGCATTGCCTATCCGAGCGTGAACTGAAGCAATTGTTCCACAAGTCAGGGGATTCCTTTACACTACCAACTTTCTTATCAGCGGCATTTTTAATCAGCAGACACGAAAGCCTAACAGCCATACGCGCTTGGGTCCCATAGCAAATAAAGCTTCATCGGTGCTATACACATCGGTAAACTCTCATTCTTCCGGTACTTCGATACTCCGATCACCAAGCGCTTCGGTTCTTCGCGTTTTTGAAACCGCCGTCTTTTAAGTCTCTTTGCACTGCGGAGACATCTCCTGTTTAACAATTACCAAGTCGCCTTTTTTTCCTTTCTCGATGTCCTATCCACAATGGGCTCGTCGACGATTCATTTTTGCCAATCTTCATTATCTTACACTATCACTTTAATAAATTGCACCCTACGCAAGACTGAATCCCCCCTCTCCTGCCGTAAGCTCACCGGAAGCGCCCTCATTCTGACATAATCTATGATCTGGATCTTACTCTTTAATCAAACATCGCGCAAAACTCAATCGCAAATAAGGTAATATACCATCACTGCACAATTAATAAAAACCCTGGGATGATACCAATATTTTCATTTTTCATTATCTATTTTTCACTCCTATTTTCGTTCTATTTACGTATTTTCCTCTTTCCAACGCACTGCGTATTTTCAAACCGCTGAGTACAAAGTAGCATCTCTTTTCCCGTTTCTTTTCTTACGTTTTTCCTATTTTCTTAATAAATCTAGAAAAATCACTTTTTCTGAAGACGTTTTTTTTTTAGGGGGGGGGGGGTAACTGTGAATAACTATACTAAGTGTTTTAATTTCTAGTTGTTTCTAAATTTCCTCTGTGTTTAAATATATTTTCTATTTTGTTTTTTACGGTATTCTGTCTCTACGACCTTACATGTTATGACATATCGTATATTTCATTCTAGTATATATATATATATATATATATATATATATATATATATATATATATATATATATATATATATATATATATTTCTATATATATATATATATGTATATATAATATTAGTACCTCATGTATCCACATAAAATATTATAAAGAGATATACTTTTTTATGTATACGTTTTCAGTATTTACTTCAACAGTGCTCAATACGTAAGTAGAGCTAGGTAGTAAGCAATGAAAATATATATGGAAATGAAGCTACACAGAGGCTCCCGCGTTTCATCCCCGGGGGGAATCTTCAGGCTAAATAAAGATAGATGAAAGAAGAGTGATAAACATGCACGAATATCCAGATTTATTTCAAACTTCAATTGGTCGATGCAAGGTATATTCTGTAATGAAATTATGTGTATTATTCTTTCCTTAAGCCCATGCTTTCCAAAGATCGAAATCTTATCATCAGAGAAATTATATAGATAGATAAGTTGGCAGTAGAAAAGCCAAAATTCAACATTTGAAAAAATATTAAGAAATGGAGAGTTCAAAATAGTTCGTGTAAAAAAGATATGTGGTTTGTCCAGTTGGTAATTGTCTGTTGATAAGGTGTCCAATGAAAGGAAGTTTAGGATGGAGAAGAAAAGTTTTTCGTGAAGGCAGCATGGAAAACGTTCAAAAATGAAGTAACTCCAATAGTGATATGTTGAGTTCAGATCGTAGGTGGAGCGTACTATCGGAATTAATATGAGAAATCCGGCCATTTTAAAAATACTTCCTGAGTTTAACTACCAAAGTCATTTGTATACAATTCAGTATACAAATGACTTTGGTAGTTAAATATTTAAGTAATTCTAAGAAGAAATCCTTTAGTTAAAGACGAGGCCAAAATGAGGAAGTGGGCTGTAGAAAGGGAATGTGAAGCATATAGGGAAGAAGATGGGAGGGTTAGTTGAATGGGCCATGGATGCTGCTGGAAAGAAAAAGGGAGGGGGAGGTGGGGTTCTAGTGATAAGGTTATTGTTGGTGGAAACTAAATCCGATGCGAGTGGGGATTGGCCATAGCTGAAGATTTAGGTCATTGAGTGTATGTATTATTTGAAAAAAAAAGAGGGAGGGTCCGCAATTAAAATCTATCTATATAATTCCTCTGATGATAAGATTTCGATCTTTGAAAAGCCTTTGCTGAACAAAAGGATAATAAACATAATTTTATTACAGAATATACCTTGCATTGAACAATTGAAGTTTGAAATAAATCTGGACATTCGTACATGTTTATCACTCTTCTTTCATCTATCTTCATAATTGCTCTATCTCGTATATTAAGCTTAAACCATTTCACTATAGGTTCTATCTACTTAAAGTTTACTTTCAGTTTCATATTTGATTCTACTATATATATATATATATATATATATATATATATATATATATATATATATATATATATATACATATATATATATATATATATACATATATATATATATATTTGCTTTTAACAATTTTGCTAAAAGCCAAATCAAACAAAATACGAGTCTATTCTGTGTAGCAGATTTGTTACAAAATCCATCATAATCGATTAATTGGTTTAAGAATAAATTATAGACATACAAATATATCAACATAAAAATATACCTAACTTTATATAAATAGACAAGTAATTATTAAAAAGGTAACTATATGTTATGCACGTTATTATTGTCAAATACAGTATATTTACATAGAATTTAAAATTGTAAGTTTCCCTTAACGGTTAAACCCATTAATATTAATCTGGTATTTTAGATACAATAAGCAACGGAGTCCATTGGGAAATATAGAATGTAAAAAATACATTTTTTTATTTAGAAAATTCGAGAAAGAAGAACGTGAAAGTTCATCTAAAAAAGACCCAACGGTGACAATGTCCTTTTTACATTATACATTCGTGCATGTGCATTTTATCAAGAAATGATTGATTCGTTTCAGATGTACATAATAAAATGACATTGAAATTCCCCCTCCCAAAAAGAAAAATATTCATATTTACGATGAAATATTTATGAGTTTCACAGGAGAGTGTCCCTTAGAGATTACCAACTTTAAAATATCAAATATATTCAATCTAAAAAGGAAAGCCTATTTCAAAGGTATGTGTTTCTTTTATTATTTGATGAGTTAACATTCTGAAAAATCTATCTATCTATCTATCTATTTCTATATATACCTGGATAAACAAGCGCGCGTGTCGATGTATGGTATGTTCACACACACTTCTCTCCCAACACTTTCCCTTTATATATGGATATGAGCGAGATAGATGAATATTTATATTCCGTTTCAAAATAGAAATCTAATATCAAAGCTTTAAAGATTATTTTATTTTGTAACTTATCCATCATACATTGTGATCAAATGTGATATGCAATCTCAGTTACCCCATTTTACTTGATCTCCTCATATATATATATATATATATATATATATATATATATATATATATATATATATATATATATATATATATATATATATATATATATATATATATATATATATATATATAAACCCCCCACAAATATATATAGTATTTCACATACAGTCTGTTTCGCTGTATCACAGCTCTTCAGTGCGGCTAAAAGAGTTAGTAACTCCAGCCGGGATTGAAACTCAACCGTCGAGCTGACAGTTGGCGCTCCTACCCCTACGCTATCATACGGCAGTTGGCGATATCCTTACAAATAAGCTCTACCGACTTTTTCGCTGTATCACAGCTCATCAGTGAGGATATATAGCTCATAAAGCTTTATAGAATTTGTTCGTCTTGTCGGCAATAACTATTACAACGTTATTCTATTTTATATATTTCGAGAATGTGTTTATTCCATGACAACAATTGTGCTACATCAATTTTGTCGGCTTTTTAAAACAATATAATTTTGTCGGCTTTTAAAAAATATATAATTTTGTCGGCTCTTTTAAAAAAATATAATTTTGTCGTTTTTTAAAACAAATATTATTTTGTCGGCTTTTTTTTTTAAAATATAATTTTGTCGGCTTTCTTAAAAACATATAATTTTGACGGCTTTTAAAAAAATATAATTTTGTCGGCTTTTTAAAAAAATTTAATTTTGTCGGCTGTTTTAAACAAATATAAGTTTGTTGGCTTTTTAAAAAAAATATAATTCCCATGAGGAATCGCGACTGGACGAGGTTCGCCTGTTTAACATACTTTTACTAAAATAAATTCTTCGAAACACGTATAATAATAATTGTACGATTCTTTCTCACGGAATCGCTTTTTAAACATGCTTTAATCCGCACAATAATATGTATATATATATATATATATATATATATATATATATATATATATATATATATATATATATATATATATATATATATATATATATATATATATATATATATATATATATATATATATATCTGTGTGTGTGTGTATGTGTGTATGTGTGTATATATATATATTAATTTATGGAAATATACAAATGAATGAAGCAAAGGTGAGATCGAATTATTTAGAGTTTATCGATCTCTGGATTTTTATCTAAAACTAAATCTATCAACTGTAATTTTTGTAGTTATAATTAGAAATAAGTTGCAGTTGATAATCAATCAATTTTATATTTGTTCACGTGTTAAACTATCATGGTTTTTGTTATTTACGCACATATATCACATTTATAGTTAATCACAAGTTAATCACAAGTTGCTGTTTAACCGTGCCGGGGTCTTTTACTGTAGCCAGATGTGGAAAATCTTTTATCACTAAGATTAGAATCATATATATAACAAGAAATAAACAAGAAATAAACAACCGGAACAGAACTGATTCGAGTACGGTCTAGCGTGAGAGTGAATATCCCTTCGAATATCGTTTGGATGCCCGCCATAAAAGCTGTGTGCGTGTGCGCATGTCTATGTAAAGTTTAACTGCTTGGATTTTGTTCAATCTTAGACAGCTTTCTATTTAAACGTGTTGGATGCTTGTAACATTTCATGTCAATACCCTATCCATCTGAAAACAAAAGGAAAGTTCTTAGTCTCTGAAACTTTTACGACGTTGCAAGGATTTCATCTTCTATATACTTGTTTCTTATTTTCAATTTAATTAAAGGTCATACGTTATTCATGTAAGTAAAACATACATTTCCATAAGGAACTGTACAAAAATGTTAACATAGATCGTAAACCACATTCATTCAGTATGAGTAGCTACTTTCCAAGAACCGAAGGCTTGTTAAACTCTCTTCTTGCTGACTGTTTTCCTCCTACCTATAACATTGGTGTTTTTACACGATAGGCATCTCTTGTCTTTGCCATAACCATATTTGCTCTTGTCAGCTCCTTACATCAAATGAATTCATTTGTTGTCTGAAGCGATTTCCATAAAAATCATATGATTCTATTGTTAGCATTGGGTGGCCAGATATCATTATAGTTAGAATCCGTTTTATAAAGACATCGGGTAATCAAAGGAATGTCCACACGAAGGTAGCTAACAGGGTTTCTGTGAAATTAACTGGAGTTGAACTTGGCACATCCAGTTTGTGTTGTTAACCATTTTGCCATCGTCAATTCCTGGTTGATCACCATCTTTAGTACGTGTACAAGTGTTCAATTAATTCGTCGTCACATGCAAGCATTTTCCAATTTCAACAAATTGACGGATATGAAACATCTTAGTCAAATATTTTATTACTTGCTTTTCTTTTGTATTTCCGTTAATATATATATATATATATATATATATATATATATATATATAGTAATAAAGTAATAAAATAGTACACACTCATGTGCATATATCTATATATATATATATATATATATACATATATATATATATATATATAAAGTGAAGTGATTTTTTTATAATATTTTATTGAACATTATATTTTCTAAACACCCACCCTCATAAGCTAATCTGTTTCGGCAGTAACTTATGCAAATTCTGGATGCATATTTTCAGAAAGTTTGTATTCATTATTTTCTCTTTCATTTTCTTTTCATTTTTCGCAGCCGGACAGCCTTTTCTAACTCAGTCATATAACCAGTCTGAGGTATTTTTACTCAAATGCGAACAATTACTTTTTTTTTCCCGATTTCATGAAGTTATTCTCTATTTCTACCCAATCTCTTTCTCAATCTCTCTCTCTCTCTCTCTCTCTCTCTCTCTCTCTCTCTCTGTATATATATATATATATATATATATATATATATATATATATATATATATATATATAAATAAGAGGATTTAATGAATTAGAACATTACAATTGTTCCAAGAATTAGAACATCAAGTCTAGTATGGTGTACGGTCGTTTCCAAAACATTCTTGACATACTTTATGTTATTTTCTAAAATTAACAAAGCTACTCCAAAACGCGTCTTCATCAGCGTCTTACAGAAATTCAAACATAAAATAACAAGCTCGTCGTAGAGGAACATCTATTGACAGGAGGAGCCCCAAAAACCAATATTAGAAAAAAGTTACGAACATAAAATAAAAATAGAAAGATAAAATGATGATAATAATAATAAAACATTATAAATATTATAAAAATTATAAAAATGAAATAAAAATAAAAAAGAACAAAAAATAAAATAAAATATAATATAAAATATAAAAAAATAATAAAATAAATCAAGGGAAAAATAAAATACAAGACTAAAAAATGAAAAATAAAACATAAAAAATAAAAAATAAAATAAAAAATAGAGTAAAATAAAACAAAACAAAATATTAAATAAAATATAAAAGTAGTATAATAATAAAAAATATAAAATCATTTTAAAAAATGTATATATATATATAAAATATATGAAAATTATAAATAAGTAAATAAAAAAATAAAGTATAAAATAGTAAACTAATAATATAGAATATAGGTGAAATTAGAAATAATAAAAATAACATTAAAAATGAAAAAATAAAGATAAAAAAGTACCAATAAGGAGATGATAATAAAAATTAGAAATATAAAATAAAAATATACGTAAATATAAAATAAATACTTGATATCAAAATAAAATAAGATAAATAAAATAATAGTATGAATTAATAACAACTTAGAAATATAAATAAAAATAAGATAGAAGCTTAAATAAGTTTAGAAAACAAAGGTTGAATAATGTCAAGGCTTTTTTTCTAAAGGTTTTTTTAAGAAAACACCCCACAAGGAGATGAGTAGGGTAAGAGGGGAGGAGGAAGAGCACATGGGAAGGTTTGGACAACGGTAATTTTTAGGGGGAGAAAAACACCCTATAAAAATTATTATAGGAGAAGGGTCAAGAGTGACCAGGAAATAAGGAATGTAATAGAATAGGGGTATAGTTGGGACTATACTAACATCACTGCATAGACAAGTGCATGAGTACATGTGAGATATGAGGGAGGAGAAAAAGGTTTCTTATTAATTCCACTGGTTCATAAGGAGGAGAGAACGCGCTTTACAGGAAATAAGTATCATCTATTTCCCATTGTGGTCCTATACCAATTCGGCGTTCAAACCAGTAAGTCAAACTGGAATGACATTAGATGTGGGAGGTTCAAGTATTTCAGGAAATATTGTAAATATAGTCCGGCTGTTAAGACTCATTTAGGAGAACATCGAAGCAAACAGAATATGTGCTTCGATGATCGAATATAGTTCCTGGATGAATTGGTTGGAGGAAATGAATAAATTTATTTTAACCCACATTTCATTGGGAAAAAGATGTCGTCATACCTCCGAGGCATATGTCCTTTAAACCTTAAAATTCCTTTTACATACGTTTTATGTATGCAGTCCAGCTGGTTAGGAGAGTCAAAATGGCCATTTGTATTTATTCGCTTACGGTAGTGTTTCCCGTGGAAGTCAACAGAATGTTACTGTTATTGCTTACAGTGCTGGAATGAGAGTGCCTCACGTTTGGGATTTTTTAGTTATTAGGGCAAAGTTAGGGATGGGAGTTAAATATGGACAGTTGGACATTAAATCTTAGGGTGTGGGAGTCATTAAAATTACTCCGACAGAATGAACAGAGTCGCGTTGAATTGAACCGCGTTGAATTGTGGGATTGGGAGAGAAAATTCCAGTTTCATGGCATTAAGATAAGATGACTCCTATTTGTGAAAGTGTTTATTTAGAGATTTGAGTCATTAGGTACTTCTTTTAGATGTTTGTAGGGGGGATGATTTTGGTTGGATTAGTTCCTTACAGTTGGACACACGCACTCACACATACACACACTATTCGCGTTTTTAATTCCTTTTCTCTACATATTTAAATTACTCAGAATATATTCTGAAATATTTCTTAGTTTTAGGAAGTAATACGTTTTAACCCGTATATAGAGAATAAAATGGCGAAAAAGAAAATTAGAGATGCTTAATATACAGCCATTAACATAAGCTAATCATGTATATTTTATTGATTTAAAAAGGTAACTTAATTTGCACACTTATTTTTCTTGCTTAAGACAATTTAACCTGAGCTCAATAGATGGCCAAACATATCATATATATATATATATATATATATATATATATATATATATATATATATATATATATATATATATATATATATATATATATATATATAGTCTAAAGAAGCTTTAAGTCATTTTAACAAAAAAAAGGTAAGATGCAGTTTAAATTCCCAGAGAAACTAACTAAATCCAAGATATTGCAGACTTAACATTCGTTGGAAAATTCATATATATATATATATATATATATATATATATATATATATATATATATATATATATATATATATATATATATATGTTTATTTTATATATATATGTATATATATTAATAAAATAACTTTAAATGTATTTATATTATGAACGTAAAATCAATATCTTTTCAAAAGCTCTCAATACAAGGTAAAGTTTACTAAATATGATTATATAAACATTTAATCCGGATAACGCAAATGCATTTTTGTTTCAGCAACTTAACGCGTTGTGTGTGTGTGTGTGAGTGCGTGTGTCCAGCTGTAAGGAACTAATCAAACCAAAATCACCCCTCCTACACAACATCTAAAAGAAGTCACTGCCTAGAAATAATTATGAACATAAATTCCTACGATAAGTATAAAAGAAATAAAACCCGGAAATAAGAAAAAAACTCTTCAAACAATAGCAACAAGAGCAATAAGACAGCGGGTAATATATCACGAATTCTCAAATCTAATCAACTTGTGATCTCTCTTTCCAATACAATTACAACTCAATCTGGAATGTCGCGAAAATTATGGGATGCCATGTTTTAGAAGTATCCCAGAAATGAATTATTTATCATTTAATAAGTTTATTTCTAATCTAATTTGTTATTATTAATAATATGATTATATATTTTATGAGGATATGTAGTTTGCGTGAAGCACTGCGTGTAATATGTATATAGAGGAGTATTAGAGGGCAAACACAATGCAAAAACTAGAATTATCTCGGTGTTGTCGGACTGTAAAAATATGTGATGTTTTTATAGTAAATCTTAGCCGTTTAGTCAAAGCTTCTACACAGTGATCTAATGTGTGTGATCGTTTTCCATAACATATTTCAAGGAAATATATCGTTATTACATTTCAAAAAATTATAAATAATAAATATATAATATAAATAAAACAATGGAATAACACACTTAGTATATTCATTCACAGTTACCGCCTCCCCCCAAAACGATAAAGTAAATAATTTATGTAAATAACACAAGAACCATTTCATAATTTTAATGAAATAAGTATATTTTAATTTAATTTTATTCGATTTGCTGCAGGACACATTGATATTAACTGCGATATAACAATGAAACAATATTACCTGTGCACGCGGATTTCAATAGATTTGAAACACCTAAAATTTGATAATGTGATATTTCTTTAAAATACTTCATGGAACACGGTCATACACATTTGATAACTATATAGAGGTGTGGACTAATTAATTATAATTTACTATTTACATTAAAGAAAAAATCACTTGTTTTTGTCTTCCTTTTCAAGAAAAGTTTTGAGAAAAAACAAAAAAAGCTAGGACTAATATTTTGAAATATGTTAGCGACTAATAAAAAACGGGTTATGTACACATAACCCGTTTTTTATTAGAGAAACATAAAGAAAAAAGAGAGCAGTGGGAGTGAGAGAAAAGTTATCTCGCTTAATCTTCATTAATATAAGATTTAAGGGAAGGAAAAACAAGTATGTTAAGATGGTAGGTAAACAAACATTGTTCTTCATTTGTTCTGTTATAGAGATTCTCTAAATTTAAGTTGTTTTCTAGACTTGGTCAGATCTGGTAGCATCTATTTGTCTCTTTCTAATATTGTTATGTTGGCAATTAAGACTTATTGTTGATTGGATTTATTTGCGTTGTTTGAGTGAAACTGACGGTATGGTTGAAATCAAATTTATTCGGAAAAGAGCAGTTTTATGATTGCTTATTTATTTGTACTTTTTGAGTTCTTGATCAGTGCAGTTTCGCTGTATAAATTAATAAACTCAAGCGGTTTGGACATGCGGATGTAATGAAATTTTAGGTTTGGGCGAAATGCTTTATACTTTCTGATGTAGTTTGTATGCTTAAGCTGACAATTTAAGTCAATTTATCGCAGATCAATGTCATGTGAACATGTTGTAAGGTGTCTGTAACTGTGTTATTCCTCGGTTTGATAAATATCTTAGAGGCATTTCTATTAAAAGCACATATCAACTAGTTTGTGTACTACACATTTTGAGATAATTTTCAATTCGTTTATATCCTTTGTTCGGTGTTTCAAGTGACGTAATATAATTTAGTTGTCTTGGAAAAAAATCGAAATGTATGTAGTCATTTTTATTTACTTTCCTCTTCCGTGTCAATAATAGCGCCGTTTATTAGTGAAAGTCATTAAGCCCTTGTGCGTCTCTCTTTACCTGTTTTTATTTCTATATGCTTAATGTTCGCTGAGTCGTTCAGGAAACATTTTTTACAAAACATAAGGCATACATCTGAATGAAATTCCAGCAATATATAAAACTTGAACGAACATTTCAAAGTTAGAGTAGAAGGGATAGAAAAGTGTTACCTCATTGGCTATAATCTGAACCAAGTAGAGAGTCTGCACGATGAACATAAATGACATAATCGCTAAATATCTGATTGGACATTTTCCTAGAGATTAACCTTGACCTTTGACCTAGATATCTCAAAACAAAATCAGTTCTAAGGTTGACCATACCTGCTAAGTTGAGCAAGTTTGGTGACGATTGGTCAAGCAATGTCGACGCTAGCATGTACACAAAAATACAAATATCGCCACAAATTCGACCAAATACATAACCTCATGGACGGTTATAAAACCCGGTGAAACCTAATGATATTCTATGTTGTCCTCATCTCTTCTTTTCCTTTCGCTCATTCTTAAGTGTAACAAAAAATACATAATTAAACAAAAATATATTTTGAATAATAGTTTAAATTGATTATATTCTCCTTCTCCCAATGTATTTGTTACACATCTAAATGTACAATTAAAAAATATTTCTCATTCTATTATTTCAGAAACATTTGAAGTTCGTAATAGTGGTGAAGTGTAACCGATATCTGTGATTGTGTACTATGATGGGTGTTGAGAGCTGCAGACCATCAATGATTAAAATGAACCAAATTATGGGAGAAAGTGACATGCATTATGATGATTAGCGCTAGTTTCAAGAAATTATAAAACTTAGCTTCATTCACGTGTTTTTTTATTACCTTGAAGACCGTCAGATGTGGTCTGGTGGATTGCGACAAAGATGTAGTAACAATGGCTAGCAAGAATACCCGTCAAGGGCGTTCAATGAAATTCGTAGAAAAGCTGCAAAAAGTGAAGTGAGATTTAGGAAAGTCAATGGGAATCTTTTAGAGAGATTAGTGTCGGGGTTGCTTCTCTTAATATAAAAGTTCCATAGGCCAACTTCTCAAGTCCAAGGCCAACGCAAACTGCTTTACGAATGCTAAACAATCCATGAACAAACTAAAATACTCAGATCATATCTGGCTATTCGCATGACCAATTGCACAACCTGCAGAACAGTATGTGATTAGCTACAGTCCCGTGCGTCACAGAGGTCAATTTCCCTCAAAGTGTAGGGTAACTGCGGTAATGCCAAACGTGTAAGAATGGGAATCAGCTCTGTCGAACTTCCGGAAAAAACAGAAGTCGCTGTCTGAGAAAGTCCACGATTGTACTAGTCTCAACATCTACTCCCTAACTGGTCTAATAGCAACCACATGCACTATTATGGCGTGGAAGCAGTTTAGAAAGACATACTCTGTATCGCCTGGAACACAACGGACGATCGGATTGCCAGAATAAAACTGATGTTCAGACTTTTTACGACAGCCTTTGTTAAGGCCACGTGCCCCATGTTCTTATCCCGCCCGCGAGTGTCAGTGGAGTCTCAGGCTGGCTACTTCAAGGGAACAGTATTCTACAAAAATCCCTTAAAGATATGCTCGTTGTATTTGAGAAGACAAATTATTGATGATGATGATGATGATGATGATGATGATGATGATGATGATGATGATGATGATGATGATGATGATGATGATGATGATGATGATGATGATGATGATGATATACCTTTTTTTCTTTCTTTCTTCAATGTTCAAAATTTGTCTCGGACATCATATATTCATTAATATATATTCATTAATCTGCTTGAACATATCTTCTTTCGCTTATTGCATATTTTATGCTTGTATTTAGTTGAATGTGACAACCTCTCACGATCTATCTGACAATTAAATGCTTTCATGTGAGAGTTTATATATATAGATGAAGCTGCATCTTGTAAACGGGTTTGCATAGAAAATCATTGTTTAGTATTAAGTACTGGAATTGAATTTGAATATGCGAAACATTAATGAATATTTTTTAAGTATTTAGAATGGCAATCTATTAGTATTTAAACGCTCTAATGGATTTAACATATAAAATATATAACTGCTGTATTGAAACATCCAATGTGTATGAATTAATATCGATACAATTTTACAAAAGTGCAAATGTATGAGAAATCCACGAATTATTTCAGTTTACAAACTAGTATTTTCTCCTAATATATATATATATATATATATATATATATATATGTATACATTAATAGTAGATGTTAACGTACATGTTGTCCTTTATTTATAGAAACGGCAATTGAGATGCCTTTATTTGTTTGAAGGCAATTGAGTTTAAATTATTATTAGACAATAATCGATCATTTCAAATTTTATTTACTATGATTTAACTTTAGGAATAGTAAATTAATTAGGACACACTGCACTTTGATTGAATTAACAAATTTTTCATTGGCTTTTTAGTTCAAATACTTTTAAAGGAGACTGTATTGTGTATTTTCTCTGCGTACGATATGTCATGCATTGGAGAAGTTGTCGACGTGGATGTCTGTATTCTTCTAAAGAAAATATATTTAGCGTATGTGAAATGTGCTTATGTCAAAATATATATTTGATTTTATTTTCTAATCAGTTGGCCAATTTTGCATAGTAAACATGAAAGAGCTACATTTATTATTTTAACAGTAAATTAGATTTCTCATTTATAATTATATTTGCAGCTTAGAGAATGCTAAATAAGTCATGAAATTATTCGTCCCTTGAAATATCCTCGAGTGAAAGTTCATTTGTTCTAGTGCTAAGCAAGAAAGTATACAAAAAAAATACATTCACAATAATACTACAACTAACAGTCCAATATAAAAATTGCCACTTTATGTTTTGCAACTATACAAATCACATATTTCTTACTATCAATCGGTGGCTGTTGCATCTTATTTGTAATGTTCAAGTTATAGTGTTGACGTAAGATTAAAAATAACTACTTATTACAACGTCACTTGAAAACTGCGAATAAGCATGGGATTGTCATCTTAAGATTGTCTCCCACTTTACACACACACACACACACACATATATATATATACTTATTTTTTATTAATAAATATTTATGATAAAGTGATGTATATATATATATATATATTTAATGTTCACTAACAATCATCAGTATAATTATATAAATGACACATACACACACACACACACACACCCCACACATATATATATATATATATATATATATATATATATATATATATACGTGTGTGCCTGTTTTAATATATAGAAGTATTAAAATATATCAATGGTAATTGAGGAACAGAGATGCGTGAAAGCTTTATTCCCACCAGAAATAATTTGTCTAATGATTTTCTGCGGGAATTAAACATGAACGTCTCTGTGTCACTATCGTGTCATGGATATATTTTCATTCTACTACTAAGATCTGATCATATATAGAGATCCGTTGAAGTAAATACTAAAAATATACATATACCCTATATATTATATCACCATACATTAAATAAGGTTAAGATCGGATTCTAACTCTGCCTGATGAGCTCTACGTTTATAATAGCTGTTGATCGATAACACTGACATGCTAGTGTCGCAGATTTTGTACATGTCTGTGTAAATAAAAATAATCATATATAAAAGCTTTATTTGATAGTGAGCACTTTTTATGAAATTCTTTGGATTACCACACTGTGGATGTTTTACCTCGATTATTATTATTATATATATATCATCTGGGTTGGTGCATCATCTACTAGTCTCTCCCTCTTTGACAAGGTCCCAAAAAGAATCGCCAACCTAATAGGTCCCTCACTATCAACCAAGCTCCAGTCCCTGTCCCATCGCCGCAATGTAGCATCCTTGTGCTTGGTTTACAAATACTTCAATGGATTATGCTCCGATAAATTGGCTACTCTGGTGCCCCCTCGACGTTAATTCATTAGACTAAATCGACAATCAACTAATTCTCATTCATTCCCTGTAGAAGTCCCCAGATGTCGGAGAGCCTTCTACTCAAATAGCTTCTTTCCTCGTGCTGCTGGCCTCTGGAACTACCTCCGTGCCCCCTTTTTCCCCGACAGTACTGACATGCAGACATTTAAAACTAATGTAAACAGACATCTCGCTGCGCAGACCCCAATATAGGTTGACCCCCCTAACCTTCTCCCCTTTTCTGTTTTCTCAGTAGCCTCTTACGTCTACAGTGGCGGCCTGCCTTGTTTGGGGTGAACTATGTTAATATATATATATATATATATATATATATATATATATATATATATATATATATTCAAATCACATATTACGTATGTGATTTACCCTCTGTTTTTCTAGGTGCGTTGTTAAACTGTAAACATCTTGATCTGCATTTTTATGGTTGTTGAATATATAATCGTTGCTATTCGTAATTTCACATTCGCAATGAGAGAAGATACAGCTAACTTGTACAATTAATGTTTGTTTTGAAGATTATATTAATCTAAGATTTGATAATATTAAGCAAACATTTTCTCTTTCTCCTCCAGTCAAGATAATTGCAATGCCCAGTTGTTGTTTTTAATAAATAAAATGCATATGTATCTTCGTTGTTTCTTTAAATGTAACAATTTAAATATATATATTGTAATATATATGCTCTTTCTTGTTACTGCAACATCACTTCTAGATGAATATTTGCGTTTACATCAATTACATGAAAGATTACACTGTTTTATTTAATTTATTTATTGTTACAATTTCAATCGTTTATAAAATAAATCATTTATTTCATTCTTACCGTAAAAATATTTGTCAACTAGTATTCTTTTAACAAACACATTTTTCGATGATGGAGCTATTCTATCTTTTAAAGAGGGGTTACCTAGTGATAAAGTACGTACGAACATGAATTTATCATAGCGTATTATATTATTTTTACGGTAAGACATAGATATAAGATGATATATAATTAGTTTAAACTTATTTAATGTTAATTTATTGTTTATTTCTTAGATTTCTTCAAAATGGTATTCTTATTTATATTCATCCCAAGGAAAGCATATTGTCACTTGGACGTAAAAGGCTACTTTGAATAAGAGGTCAATTTAATAAGGAAGTTGTGCAGCGAGATGTTTGTTTTTATTGCATTTAAATTGCTGCATTTTTGTACTGTCAGCAAAATATGAAACATGGAGGGAATTCCAAAGAAACACGGTTCAATAAAAGAAGCTATTAGAGTTAAAAGCGTTCGGGCATCTGGTGAGCTCTACAGTGAAGGGGTTGGATTATGCTGACTTTCGAGTTGCGCAGAAGTATTCACGTTGAAAGGAAACAAGTGCAGCAAAGTCGTCGGAGCACATTCCGTGTAAATACTTATAGAACAAGCACTGTGACGTCACATTGTCGACGATTACATTACACACGCGGGCGGAAAAGTGTCGACATGAACAGCATCCTATATTAGCGACCCTCATATTTAAACAACATTTATGTATATCTTCGTCGTAGCCGTATCCTTTCTTGCAGCAAATTATTCTAGGAGCATACATTGAATAGACACCGTACGGAATTCAAGTACAGATATTTAATTCTGCAAAAGTAAATACAAAGAGTTGTAATCTAACGATATGATTATTATCAAATATCACTAGTTATTGTTACTTTTATGAGTGGTCATGTTCAGAATTTATACAGCCATGTTATTTTTCAAATACATCACTTTTAAAACTATTGATAGTTTTACTTATTAGCATAACAGTATCTCCACATGCATTAACTATACATAAAAAAGGAAACGAAAAATGTGAACGACCTCCATATAAAATTTCACAATCCACTATACATAAAATGTCACAATTTTATACAGCCTATATCATGAGTAATATATTCTCCACGTAACACAACCAGAGTCCTCCACACGTACACTCAACTATATTTAGAGAAGAACAAGTTGTAAAATATCCTTTTTTTATGAGAATCAACATTATGTTTGTGAACTTTGTTTAGATGAGGATTAGTAATTTGTATTATTTGTATTATTCAGACTACTGTTCTCATCTTAAGTGTTATTCTTACAACGTTTCGGCAGATGTTATCTCCGATCTGCTTCAGATGTATTTTGTCGAGCTCAGGGATCTATTTTCGAACTCGGGAATCTGTACGGAATTTCGAACGAAACCCTTTATTTAATCCACGGGGGTAAAATGCTCTCGTTCCGTCAGTATGAGGTTTTAAGTAATTCGCAATTATATTATCTGGAAATATATCTACTCTCATCAATTGAGGTGTAGTTTTTAAATTAACAGAAATTCATGCTGATGTATCACAAGAAGGATTGCACACTCCCTAAGCAAATAACACCCAGAAAGAAAATCCAGTGATCAACTTGGATATTAAATTGAATGTGGGATATTATATAATGATTTCCGCAATCAAACATAACGTTGCAGGAAACACAGACCATTAAAATTACCGATCGGAAGCACTAGACTCGAGTTTCGCTCTCCTGTGACTTATTAGTAAGAGACATCCGAATTCAGGATTCGGAATTCAGGTCAATTGTATTCTACGCGAGTACTCTTTCACCTGGGCAACCACGCCATGCACATTAAAGTTTACTAACTAACACAGATAATGTGAACTGCGGTAAACAACCGACAGTAGGATGTAACCTACTCAACCAGAGTTATCAAAGTGTAGTATCTGTTCCGATGGATACTGCACCCCATAGACTGGTATTGGCTTGGCCTTCGGGACTTGATTTACGCCGGTCTATGTGTCTGTCTTGTGCAGTTCTAGGAAGTCCACCCTCCCATGCTTCGCGTCCCCTCTTTGGGGAGGAGTAAGTTTATTGCTTACTGCATGAGGCGCCCCTACCGGGGAATGCCGACGGGTCTGCCCAGGCAAGTTTTAATGGCCAGAGTGCTCATCTTTTAAGCGCTGGCTTTTCAAACCCCACTTTCCCGACCCGACCTTGGGCCATATCTTACTTGTGGGAGTAGATAAAACTGGCCTTGTGCCTAACTCCTGGGGAGGAATAGATAAATACTCAACCAGAGTTATAGTTATTCAGCTACAAGAAACTCATTCGGATGTTCCACAAGTAGGATTTGACATCGTTAGCTTTATAATCTGTGTGGGCTACGCTGTTATGTCTGATTGCAGTGACATTGTTTCTACGCACAGTACCATAACACTATTTACTGAGTACTCATCTATATCGGCGATTTAGAAGGCAAATAGTGTTTAGATACCACCAGTTAGTTGGCAGCTAAGGGCACAACTTTTTATTTTTTAAATTTATACTTTGGTTCACCTAAAGGAAAGCACATTGCCACCGTGAAGTAAGAACTTCTTTAGGAATTAAGGTTGCAACCTAAGTGATTAGATGTTTGTTCACATTACATTTAAATTTCCGCATGTAAATACAGTCATGGAAACAGAGAGCAGGGAATGAATCCCAACGACTAGCTGTTCGAAGATAGAAGAAATCTCGAAGAAAATTGAATTCCCATTGTCTTTGAGTATGTATGTAACATTTCGTTTAAACCTGGCGAAACACATAGCTTATTAATGGAAGGAAATTCTATTAGAAATGTTGTCCTATTATTCGTCTTGATGAAATCTGTAATGCTATTTTAGGATCTGTACGTCAACAGCTTTGACTTTCTGTTGTAACAAAGAACTGAGGCGATCATGATTATTACAAGAGGACGCAACAACATGTTAACTTTCTCCAAAACGTTTCTTAAAACAACCATAATGGTAGGCGGATCTTTTATATTAAACTAGAAAATAAAATATTAAAGAGATTAATCAGATATACGATCATTAAAGTATTTAAAGTGTAATAAGAATATGATAATATATTTAAAAATGGATGCCACATTAAGCTTAACTCCGACTAAACTTTCTTAAATATATATATTTCTGTTTATAATAAACCGATCATTATGAATTTTAAAGCACAGCTGCTCGACATAAGGGTGAGTAGTGTGGCCTATATGTTATATAATTTTTATTCATTAAAATTATATACCATATATGTTATATAATTTTTATTCATTAAAATTGAGCAAAGAGGGTTGCATAAAAATTCAGACACCCTCGATCTTTGTTCAATTCTAACAATAAGTATAAGACTTCAATTACTACCTATTCCTAAAATTTCAATTTCGTTTGGGGTATTTTGACGTTTTATTAGAGAGCATAATATAGTCACCATCTTTCATTTGAAAAATTGAAATATTTAGGATTTAGCCTTACATTTGATCAATAGTCATTACACACCAATTGAGAAAGATTTAAATTTCCCATTAAAACACTAAGCTTAAGCATCAATTTTAGACATTTTCATAAATCAAATTCATATAATGGATTTTGATCAAAGTTGGAATAACTTTTCAAAACATCATGTTTAGTTGAATTATGTAGATTTTATATTCGTAAAAGGACATAAAAATGTACAAATATGTTCTGTTCGATGAATTTATTTTACCCGTCCTGAGACGGATATTCTTCTAGTATATACATACATATTTTTTCACGTATTCACATATAATATAAGGAGATATCATATATTATGTGCCGAGTTTCTATATTTACTTAAACAGTGCTCGATACGTGAGTAGATCTAGATAGTAAGTTATGAAAACATATTTATGGCAATTAAGCTAAGCAGAAGCGTCTCCGTTTCATCTCCGTAGAGAATACGGAGATTAAACGCGTACGCCTCTGTGTAGCTTAATTCCTATGAATATATTTTCATTATTTCATATATATATATATATATATATATATATATATATATATATATATATATGTGTGTGTGTGTGTGTGTGGGTGTGTGTGTGCGTGTGTGCGCATGTGTGTGTAACTGACGAGATGTTCATTATAAATGAATGTAGATACATGTTATATACCAATACGTTCTTCAATGGTTAGCAATGAGCGAGGCACAGACAGATTGCATCATTCACCAACGACAAGTGATTAACGATCAATTAACGATCAATTAACGATCAATTAACGATCAATTGGTTTAATATTGTTTTTGCTATCTTTTTTCCTTTAAAAGGTGCTGTTTTTTATGAATGTGTACATTTAGTTATATTCACCTTCATCATGTCTAAAATGAGAATAAACTGTTTGTTTATCGACCCAAATGTGTTAAATATTGATTGCGGCTAGGACATCTGATATTTAGAACCGCATACGTTTTACTAACGCTCGAGTCGAGGATTTTTTCGATCGACGCACGAATTAATATAACTTTTATTCTACATTTCTCTTAATTCTCTGAACGTTTTCAACCATTTTTGTAAGATTTTTGTTTCATCGCTAAGTCTATATTGTAATGGCACACCATTTTCGGCACTTTTTTCAATTTACGTATCACAAATATGATAACATAATTTTGACTTTCAGCTCTAATTGTTTGCAGATTAATTGTCTGTGTATTTCATTTGCAATTATTCCAATGCAACACTCTTTAATCAGCCTGCGGTAAAGTCACAAAATAGGTTTTGCTCGCAAATAATAATTTGAATAAAATAAGAAAATATAGGTGGATGTAAAGAAGATGACATTTTCCATCATTTAATCGTTTCAATGAGATTCGTTGAAGTCATAGTTCACTCTATAGTAAGGACCGATAGAAATGAATATAGCAGAACAGATCGAGGACAGAGGACGAGAGTTTCGAGAGTTTGTGCATCAGATTTGAGCGAGCGAGCGAGATGTAAGACGTATCCTCTAAGAACTTTAAGAAAAGTCTCGGATGAGAAGACCGCACCGTCGTCCGGTCCCTGAAATGGTGCTATAACAGGAAATAACTAAGTAAGAATTTAAGATATCACAAAGACAATTAATTAAGATAATACGAACCTATTTCTTATACTTCTTGCCCAGAGACGATAAATAAAATACCGATTGAAAGTCTCAAAACATGTCTTCATGCCCATTTTTGTTTATTTTAATTAAGATTGTTTATTAGACGCTTTGAACATATACACAACGACCACTAAAACGAATCACGGAGACAGAATAGAAAAAAAAAGAAATCAACACGGCCACACGAAGAAAGATAGAAAAGAAGGAATCTACGCGGCTGCCACAAAACGTAAGAAAACCGAAAAAAGTAAACTAACTTTTGCTTTAAATTGTAACGAATATAAAGAGAATTAAAGAGACAACCAATCACGACTCTACACATATCAATGCGTAGAGTCGTGGTTGTTTGTTAAAAGATATTAACAATTGTTGCACACCCACATTCGCACGCATTAAAAAGAACACTTCAAAAACAGTTTAAGAACATTTTAGTTACGTTCGAAAAACGGAAACGTTACATATATATATATATATATATATATATATATATATATATATATATATATATATATATATACATATGAAAAGTTGTCCAGCGTTAACCTTTTCGTGGCAATCAGGAGAAGACATAAAACTGAGATTATTTCAAACAAGTAGTAAGAATATAAAAGGCAAAAAAAAAAATAGAAAAAGAGACGTGGTTAGAAAGGTTTATTGTTTTTTAATTTTTTTGTGTACACATTCTCTTGTAAAAGCAATACATGAAGATAGTGTGTTATTTTAATACTCGAATGCCCTTTGAAAATGAGTCGACACATTTTCTGTGTTTCGCCTAAACATTTTTAATCATTGATTTGCTTTGAAAACGAAAAAAAAAGTAAAATGATGAAAGGCGATGGTTTTACATTTTTCATTATTTCTGGGTTATTTTTGGTTAGGGATACTATTCACTGTGAAAGGTTTTTAAAACCATAGTTTGTGTTTATCAATTATCATGATAGAATGTGTATTATAAATGTGGGGAACACTTGTATCAATACATTCTTTTTGATAAACACTCGATAAATTATTCAATAACTATCTGAACCGAAATCAATGAATTAATATATATATTCCAACTGATTTCGGTGGATCCAGTTCTGTGCTCTTTTGTCGGCTGTGTTTCCTACCAAAAGCCGAATATTTAAGGTAATATATGGCAACTTTTGAAAGATCTTTCTGCCCGGGAAGCCAGGTGTTTGTAAGGCAGATATGCAGCTTGCGATATAGCGTCTTTTAACAGACAATCGTCGCCTCGGATCCGCCGAATTGAATATTACAAATATCAGTCCAAGATTTTTAATTGTAATCTTACGGAACTATACACAAAACGGAGACACGAATCCCTACGGACCAAATGAGATATTTTGTAACCCTCTGCCTTTTATTTGAAACCCTGTAAAAAATTTTTTTAAAACTTTCTACAAATCTACAAACTATTCTCCAAATCTACAAACTTTCTCTATTTTACTATCTGCACCATAGCGTCCCTTTTTGTCATCGACAATGGCTACTCAATACTGCTACCATTCTCCCTCTCGGTCATTTATTTCTTTATCCCCCACCCATTCAGTTATTTCTTCTTCAATTTTCAAAGTGAACTGGAACAGGTCATATTTATTTATTATAAATACAACATTATCGAATTTTATCCTCTGACGAGAAGAGTTTTATCTTTGAAAAACCATGGTTTAAGGATTAGTGTATTTCCTTGCATCTGAACTTTCGATGTAATACAATTTGTATCAATTTTATGTAATTTTATGTAATTTTATGCAACTTTTTATCTTCACCTTTCCTTCTTTAAAATTGATTGCTCTACTGAACGTATTGAGCTTTACTTTATCACGATAGATCACTTTACGATACTTCACTTATCGTTGATTCTATTATTATTATAATATATATATATATATATGGCGATATAAAAATCGTACATATTTCGGTAAGGTGTTTGTTGTCTGATAGTAAAACGTCACACTGTAGACAGCAATATCGTAGGTCTGATCCTTGCCT
This sequence comes from Sepiola atlantica, assembly GCA_963556195.1. NCBI lineage: Eukaryota > Metazoa > Mollusca > Cephalopoda > Sepiida > Sepiolidae > Sepiola > Sepiola atlantica. The sequence goes on along the minus strand of OY744515.1, from coordinate 147,344,006 downwards.
AGATTAACCATGATGATGAAGGCTGATAGCCAAGGACACGTATTCATTGATTCTTTTATGTACAGAAAAATTAATTAATATATATATATATATATATATATATATATATATGTATGAAAGAAAAAGCAGTGATGCGTCCGATTAAAAATAACCATATACACATGCCCATCATTTATATATTTATAAACATATTGATGTCTTTGCCTATATTGAAATGTACCTAAGGATATTTATTCCGACGGATGTGAGGCATTCCCCCTTCTTTTGTTCCACTGTTTTTCTTTTCCATTTTTTCTTTTTTTGGATTGCACCGGAGTTGATTCTTGCGGAGGCGTATCACAGGTATCACATATTACCGAGTTATTTGAGCTGTCTTTTGAACTTATTTTCTTTTTTGTCCTTCTAAAGTGATTTCACTAAGTAAATCCCCTGTGGGGTAATGCCAGTTGTTGAGGTCAATATGTTAGGTTTTGTATCTCACCTGATGAACTGCCTTGCTATGTAGCGAAACATGTATAGGGTAATATAACTTTACAAAATAAATAAATAATAACATAAAATATGTTTTCGTTTTGATGAATTCTCTCTGAAAAAATATATTGGTAAACTCTCTAAATATACATATATATATATATATATTGTTAATTAGATAAGTTCAAATATATTGATAACACAAACCTTTAAAACTTATATTTAAAAAATGCTCATTATTAATTAGAGTTTTTATAAGTAAAATAAAATAAATATTAGAAACAATACATACTAAAATTAAAAATGAAACATTAGAAACTGTCAACGCGGATCAACCGAAGTTTCGACGCTTACACGTCTTGTTTAAGACTCTGAATTGATTTAATATGTCATTCTTAACTCACTCTAGAGTGCTAGACGCGACGTGTAGGCGTCGAAACGTAGGTTGATCTGCGTTAACTGTTTCTAATATTTCATTTTTAATTTTAGTATGTATTGTTATGCATCAACAAAAGTTGTATTATTAGTAATATCCACTGTTAGTCGTGAATACCCATCATATTTTCAAAGTTTTACGAGAATTATTGCAGTGTTCTTATATTTCTCATTGACTTCAATAATAAAGTGTTTGTGTGTGGGGCTCAGGTTCAAGATGTTTGCTGATTCTATTCTTTGAAACCTTGTACATTCATGAAAAAAAAACATTAATATATTTTTTTCGGGCAGAAACTAATGTCCTCACGCTAACTGTGAATACTTCATTTCAAATATTTTACTTGAATATTTATGAAAACCGAAAACTTTTCGCTGTTTTTTTCTTCCTCTGCTGAATACATTAGTTTTGTCTTCGTACTTATAACATTAAACAGTAATTTTTGCATTTATTAAATGTTTTTCGATTATATTTTCTTAAACTTCAAGTTTTGCCTTTATTCACGGATGAAGCGGATCAATATATACGTCTGGTTGGCAATTTGTTTATGTCCAATTTAATAAGAGTTTTTAGAGTTGGAAATAAGACAACTGTGGAAAATGTATTTTTCTCAACGCGATGATTATGCATATAAATACCATAATATTATTTCATATATATATATATATATATATATATATATATATATATATATATAAAACAAAACAGATATCTGTTCTAGAATGGGTAAAATTAAGTATTCAAAATAACAACTAACAATTTCGTACAAATTTTATGTTACCATACGAAGGTTAACACCAAGATTTAATGATACTAAACATAATGTGTATTGCCTTTTTCTTGAACTTTTATGAAAGTTCATTACATAATTTGATTCTAGAAAATGTCTAAATGTGACATCTTAAGCTTATAGGATGTTAAGAAAGAACAGAAATTCATTGAAATCTTGCTTAATCTGTGTCAAATGACTATTGATATAATTTAATCCTAATCGGAAATATTTAAAGTTGTGTTTGTATTATGACCCTTGAAGCAATTCCAAATATTCTCAAAGAAACTGAAATGTATGAATTAATATTTAACACCACACTGTAAAAATCTCGCAAAAAATAAGCGGCAAGTAGATTTTAATACGAAGCGCTTCCATCCCTTTGCTTCCCCCTAACGATAAAACAAATTAAACATCATATATCCCGTATTTAAAGCCATTTTGTATAGCAGCTGTGTTGAAATATTCATAATTAATTAGTTTAAGCGTGAATTTAGTATATACACATATATAAACATATAAAACATGATATAGATAGAAACAAATATTACATAGATTGATATCATGTATATATATATATATATATATATATATTGACACACCGGTTCCCGTTAGATCACCGAAGTTAAGCGGCGTCGAGCCTGGCCAGTACTAAATGGGTGACCATTTGGGAATACCAGGTGCTGTATGTGCTCTCTGCTTATCTCGGCGTTGTTTCCAGTCGTCCTGTATTACTACTTGGAATCAAGCAATGCCGACTCGTAGAGAACGATTGTTGGGGATTGCACAACCTTTGCAATTACAAATTCACGCGCGGGGCACTCATACGTCGAAATCGACGGGAGAGTCCATCATATATGTATATATATATATATACTAGAAATATATCCCAATAGAATATTATGAATTATCAGTTTATTATTTCACGAGTTAATCGTATACATAGAAATATACATATATATAAGTAGAGCACTCTAATAGTAGTACATACACAGCATGACGTCACTTGCTTTATAATGCATCATTCCTTCTTTAATAGAAGTAGAATGCCTGAACATCAAGCCGCTTTTAAATTTGTTAAATTATCATTGTTTATCGGCTATTAAAATATTGGCCGCCCGGTTAGCGACGTTGGATTTAAGTTGAAAAATACTTGTAATCCAGGGTTTCGAATCGTACGACCGGTAGTGAATAGTCATATCTCTATGCTGATGAGTCTCGATTGAAAAGGGACGAAACGTATACGTACATAGATAATAAACAATAACAAATATTTTATATTTGTCGCTCCTCGTAAAATAAGTAGAGAACGCTAATGGTAGTACAAACACAGCATGACGCCACTTGCTTTAAAATGCATCATTCCTTATTTAATAGAAGTAGAATGCCTGGACATCGTGCCGCTTTTAAATGTGTTAAATTATCATTGTTTATCGGCTATTCAAATATTGGCCGCGCGGTTAACGACGTTGGATTTGAGTTGAAAAATACTTGTGATCCAGGGTTTCGAATCGTACGACCGATAGTGAATAGTCATATCTCTATGCTGATGATCTCGATTGAAAAGAGACGAAACGTATACGTACATAGATAATAAACAATAACAAATACTATATATATATATATTTATTTTATGTATTTCTCTTAGTCTAATTGTCGTATATACACATTAAAAGATGGCTATAGTAAATCACGTCTTCCTCAGTCAGCGATCCCATTTCTCGAGAATCGGTATTGTCAAGCAGTGGCAAAGAAAATCCACTTCTTCAATTAGAAACGATGGTGTCATAAACAGAGAAATACCTCTCTGATTTCTAAAGTAAATTTATAGTCGGTAATTCAATCTCTCTTATATCTCTCTAACACACACACACACATATATATATATATATATATATGATCACTAGAATTTAGTATTCTATTACTAACAAGTAATAGAATGCTAAATTCTAGTGATCATTTCTTTATTCACTATTCAAAAAATCCGTATACGTGACGGCCCGTTTCGTCTACACGTGAACACCTATATATATATATATATATATATATATATATATATATATATATATATATATATCTTGAATGTTTAATACATCCAACTCTTCAGAATAATAAATAATCATGTCCAAACTTTTTTTTAATGTTTATTTTTATATGTTCTACTGTTAAAAAATAAAAAAATTACATCCATTAATGAGATAATTAATACACGTATACACCCCATATAGAATAAGCTTCCTGCACTGAAGATTGCGTTAGCATGAAACATCGATTTCTGTAGGTATTAAAATAATTAATATTTATTTATAAATATTATATATATATATATATATATATATATATATATATATATATATATATATAAGTATTATGTGGTGTGGTGAAGAAAAACTCCCATCCACCGGCACCTCGGGTTGCGGATAGGGGAACGGCCTTTAAATATAAAGGTTAGCTGCGAATATCCAATAAGCAGTGCCGGACAATATCGCGGGTTGCCCTTTGGCAAGGCATAGTACCCGGAAGCCACACTGCCAGGGACACGGTGAATATTTCGTGTTGGATATGGAGGAGTGGTAGCACCTTTGGTGAAAGACAGCCGCTGATACTTTGGTATCTGGTCAGCAGCCTCTGGTCCACACTGCATATCTAGGTCATGTATGGCTCCAAGAAGTCGCAATACATGCGATGGCTCCACTTCGGTACCAGGTTTCGGCTGACTTGACAAACTACATGAATGCCCACGTAGTGGGCTACAAAATTCCCTATGCCTTTAGGGGGAAGGTTCATTGCTGTCCAAGGACTAAAGGTAAAGTCATGGGAGCATGTGACTTTAAGGTTGAGGAGCAGCTGATGCATTTCTGTTAGCTATGGTCCCAACTCACAATGCTGGGCAGATGATCCACTTTGAGGGACAATGGCCTCATAAAGGCAATGCATAGAGAGATCAACTCTATAAAAAACCTGCGTCCCTGTGTGACGAGCTGATGTCATTCCGTATGCCTCGCTTGTGTAATCACCGGGAAATAGAGGGGAATGCTGATAACTGGGCAGCATCTGCATACCTATATATATATATATATATATATATATATATATATATATATATATATATATATATATAATTTCTTTTTTTGCCCTGGCAGCACTTGCACTGGAGGGGAAAGACACTCCAGTCCATTAACTTCACGTCGGTGGAGCATAACACGGATGAAAAGCAAGTGCCATTCATGGTCGGACACGACCGACGAAGGCCTACTATATAAGTATATTTGTATATATATACATATATATATATGTATATATAAATACACATATATATATATATGTATACATATACATATATGTATGCATCGATACATATATATATATATGTATATATATATATAAGTCAGTTTAATTATATTCCAATAACCACGGTTTTATTTTATTGTTTTTACTTTTTCACATTTCCAAAAAATATAAAATTTCTCATACTTTGCTCTGTTATCAATAATTGACAGACATTGAGCTGAATCTTCAAAGGAGACTAAAAAGTAAAAGGATCTGATGATGTATGGTAATACATATATCGTCATTAATAATTATATATATATATATATATATATATATATATATATATATATATATATATATATATATATACAAGTAATAAGATTACTTAGAGATTCGTGATCACTTCCATTGTCTATCCCAGGAGATTTATACATAGGATTTAAATTTCATAAAAATATGATATATTTGAGGTTTTCTGGGCTGTTATGCCTTCATAGCCGTTTTACTGTGCACATAAATATTCGACAACACTTCCATTCCATCTCACGTTTGTTTAACATGAGAATACAGTTTTCAGGTTTGTTAAAATTTCTTTACTTCTTTCAATATAGCGAAAACACAAACATCACACACACATAATACTTGTATTGAGTGTTATATAGATATACACAGAGAGAGAGAGAGAGAGAGAAAGAGAGAGAGAGAGAGAGAGGGAGAGGAGAGGAGAGATATAGATAGGAGCAGATAGTGATAAAAATGGATTAAGGTATATAAAGAACGATAAAAGAAAGATAGAGAGAGAGAGATCGTAAAAAAGAGAAGAGCACAAACAAACAAATGCAGCGACGTTACGTACTAAATATACACAAATTTTTCTCTTACATTTTATTATATTAAAGATATATATATATATATATATATATATATATATATATTAGTACTTCACGTATCCACATAAAATATTATAAGGAGATATAATTTTTTATGTGTCAGTTTTCAGTATTTACTTCAACAGTGCTCGATACGTAAGTAGAGCTAGGTAGTAAGCAATGGAAATATATATGGCAATCACGCTACGCAGAGGCGCCCGTGTTTCATACCCGGGGGAATCGTCAGGCTAACGATTCCCCCTGGGGATGAAACACGGGAGCGTCTGTGTAGCGTGATTGCCATATATATTTTCATTGCTTACTATATATATATATATATATATATATATATATATATATATATTCATTGCTTGCATATAATTTTTTTTTTATCTTGTGATAAAATCGAAACCACATACTTGGAAACATTTCCCCGATTAATTTTACATAAATATGAACTTTTGAATTTAATGTAGATTCTCCATCCTTTCATTCTAAAAGGAACACACACAGTCGCACACATACGCACATACATACGGTTGATATATATATATATATATATATATATATATATATATATATATATATATTGTGTGTATTTAGGCAGCATATTTTCATTTAGTGGTTTTGTTTGATGCGATTTTTTTTGATTTTTTCAATTTTCCGAATTGTCAATCTAATGTGTCGGTCAAATTGATGTAAATATGATCTATGGGTTTCTTTTTCCATTCTTTTTTCTTTTTAGCTCTATACGCCAACACCTAAAAAAGCATAATTGCGCCCCCTCCTAATATAGAAACATCCTTGCTAACAATACCAAAATAATACACCATGATACCAATATCAAAAAATTAAAAATACTCGAAGCCCTCTACATAAAAACTAAACATCCCACAATTAATAATGTCAATTATAACACTAGTCGCAACATTTTAAAGTGTCTAGCATAATAATTAACATTACCAAATTCTTAGCCATTAGGATGTTATGCGTTTGAATTGTATGCACTTTATTTAACGTCATCAATTTCTTAACGGTTTAAACAGTCAAACTTTAAATCTCTCGTATGTGTAGAACGCCATCATCTCTCATGTACATTTCAACTTTACAGACGCGTTTTCAAATATAAACTACTTGCCGTTATAATTCAAAAATAAGCACAACAGTAAAGACACTAAAACTAATACCGCCTGAAGATGATTTGACGATTCAAATCGAAAGTACTTACAAAAAAGAAAAACGAATAGAACAAGAAACCCATGGATCATATTTACATCAATTTGACCGAAACATTAGATGGACAATTCGGAAAATTGAAAAAATAAAAAAAAAGTCGCATCAAACAAAAGCACTCCGTGTTATTTAATAATGTTTGCCTAAATATTTATATATATATATATATATATATATATATATATATATATATAATACTATAATGTGGCAATTATGTGAATAAAAAGAAATACGTATTTGCTGAAATAGAACGTAGCGCATGTTCAATATTAAGTTATTGATTGCATTAATCATTTCTGTAGTAATAATTTCTTCTAAAACACACAAGCATTTCTTTACAGTAACAATGCACAATTTGTCAATCAGATTGATAACAACATTAATTGTATTTAACGCGTAAAACAGAAACAAATGCAAGAACACTAAAAATTAAAAAAACGGATGAAAGAACAGAAACTCAATTTGCAATATTTTTTGTAAGTTTTCCATAACAGTGCAATGTAAATATTATCACCCAATGAAAAAAAAAAAACGTTGTTACACGTATTCGCAAAGACATAATCATCCGCAGTAGTTGAAACAAACACTATCGATTATGTACAGTAAGCATTCTAGTTTATACTGATTCCATGCATATCGTTTTTATACATAGTGCGTAATCCTTATGTCTATTATTGAATATTCAAATAAATATGGGTATTTTTCTGTAGACACTCTTTACAGACGACAGTCCATTCGCATAACTTGATATTGAGATATTTTTTCAGTCTTACTTATATTATTCCCGGTCATATTCAATCAAGATTAAAATAGAAATCGCTTAGCAGGTATTTAGTAGCAATATACGAAAATAATGTATTGGTAGTACTATTTACTCTCCGTAGATTAGATTATCATCGCACTAATTTATTATATATATACGATACATATTTTAAATGATAATTTTATCTGAATGTTTTAAATAAGAATGCAATGTAAAGTTCTATACCCAATAAAGGACAATTCGAGGGAATATGAAATAAAGACGTGCAGTAATTTAACCTAACGATAGTCATTCTAGTGATTTGTGTCTATAGTTATTTAATACGTTGCATTTTTAACATGTAACGAGTGATGTGTATGTATATTAGTGATATTATTTTGCAGAAATTTGCAGATTAGCACAAGACATGGTAGACACTAAAAAAGCAAGTATAACATGGAAAATACATAGATATATTTAAAAGTCGTGTAAAGCTGACCACATATTGAGGGAAAAGGGAAACGATCTACACTTGTAGCACAAAGTAAAAATTACTAAGATTGATAAACGGTGGAAGGTAAGACGTCTAAAAGAAGCAGCGTATACATTTGGCGATAATGGCCTCCTAGGCAAATCTATTTCCGCAATCACATATACAATTACATTACTTCTTACGTAAATATTAGCAATTTGATTTCTAAAATTGTTGTGGACCCGTTCAGGGGTACCAACAATGAAATAAAAGAAACACAGGTTTAGAGATAATAATAATGAATTGTATTGAACAGAGAAATTATACACAAGTCAGTGTTGGCAGTGCTAGTGCCTAAATGTGCCTCCAAATGTTCTCCCGGCAAAACCGATATTTATGGTAGCCGGTTGCTACCATTTAGTTATTATTAAAGGGTAGGAAGGTCACCCACAACAAAAATGTACTTGATTATCGCACTGGTAGGGAAACCTTTTTAATTCATAACAATTAAAGTACTGCGTTACTCAAATTCTGTCAACTACCGTGATTGTAAAACTTTGTGTATTAAGCAACTAATTACCAAGTCATGTTTAAGTCCTACATGAAAAATTACTACATATAATTTATATTTCCGTTTGCAAGTCTTATTTCCCTACAGGTAAATTGCGTACATTGTTAAAAAGGACTATTTACTGATGTCCTTAGTCAGTAACATGTCTGTGAGTCTCTGAATTGATTCATATATGTCTTCATTTCTATAAATGTATGAATAAATAAATAAATAATACATATTGGTCTCCATTATGAAGTAGATGATTATATAAACAGGCACCAGAAACCTTACAATTATTAAATTGTAGCTTATATGCGTTATTTTTGCACTCGATAAAAGATCATTAAGGCCTCTTGTATATTGATATAATTTGAGAATCATTTTTAAATTGGACGTCGTACTTCTATTTGAATACGTGTTATGAAAGTTATTTTACACTCAAAAAAAGATCATTCAGTCCTCTTGTATATTAATATAATTTGAGAATCATAATTAATTTGGATCTCGTACTTCTATTTCAATACGTGTTATTACAGCTATTTTTACACTCGATAAAAAATCATCCAGACCTCTTGTATATAAATATAATTGGAGAATCATTTTTAATGTGACCTCGTACTTCTATTTGAATACGTGTTATTAAAGTTATTTTTACACTCGATCAAAGATTATTCAGTCCTCTTGTATGTTAATATAATTGGAGAATCATTTTTAAATTGGACCTCGTACTTCTATTTGCATACGTGTTATTAAAGTTATTTTTACACTCGATAAAAGATCATTCAGTCCTCTTGTATGTTAATATAATTGGAGAATCATTTTTAAATTGGACCTCGTACTTCTATTTGAATACGTGTTATTAAAGTTATTTTTACACTCGATCAAAGATTATTCAGTCCTCTTGTATGTTAATATAATTGGAGAATCATTTTTAAATTGGACCTCGTACTTCTATTTGCATACGTGTTATTAAAGTTATTTTTACACTCGATAAAAGATCATTCAGTCCTCTTGTATGTTAATATAATTGGAGAATCATTTTTAAATTGGACCTCGTACTTCTATTTGCATACGTGTTATTAAAGTTATTTTTACACTCGATAAAAGATCATTCAGTCCTCTTGTATGTTAATATAATTGGAGAATCATTTTTAAATTGGACCTCGTACTTCTATTTGCATACGTGTTATTAAAGTTATTTTTACACTCGATAAAAGATCATTCAGTCCTCTTGTATGTTAATATAATTGGAGAATCATTTTTAAATTGGACCTCGTACTTCTATTTGCATACGTGTTATTAAAGTTATTTTTACACTCGATAAAAGATCATTCAGTCCTCTTGTATGTTAATATAATTGGAGAATCATTTTTAAATTGGACCTCGTACTTCTATTTGAATACGTGTTATTAAAGTTATTTTTACACTCGATAAAAGATCATTCAGTCCTCTTGTATGTTAATATAATTGGAGAATCATTTTTAAATTGGACCTCGTACTTCTATTTGCATACGTGTTATTAAAGTTATTTTTACACTCGATAAAAGATCATTCAGTCCTCTTGTATGTTAATATAATTGGAGAATCATTTTTGAATTGGACCTCGTACTTCTATTTGCATACGTGTTATTAAAGTTATTTTTACACTCGATAAAAGATCATTCAGTCCTCTTGTATGTTAATATAATTGGAGAATCATTTTTAAATTGGACCTCGTACTTCTATTTGCATACGTGTTATTAAAGTTATTTTTACACTCGATAAAAGATCATTCAGTCCTCTTGTATGTTAATATAATTGGAGAATCATTTTTAAATTGGACCTCGTACTTCTATTTGCATACGTGTTATTAAAGTTATTTTTACACTCGATAAAAGATCATTCAGTCCTCTTGTATGTTAATATAATTGGAGAATCATTTTTAAATTGGACCTCGTACTTCTATTTGAATACGTGTTATTAAAGTTATTTTTACACTCGATAAAAGATCATTCAGTCCTCTTGTATGTTAATATAATTGGAGAATCATTTTTAAATTGGACCTCGTACTTCTATTTGCATACGTGTTATTAAAGTTATTTTTACACTCGATAAAAGATCATTCAGTCCTCTTGTATGTTAATATAATTGGAGAATCATTTTTGAATTGGACCTCGTACTTCTATTTGCATACGTGTTATTAAAGTTATTTTTACACTCGATAAAAGATCATTCAGTCCTCTTGTATGTTAATATAATTGGAGAATCATTTTTAAATTGGACCTCGTACTTCTATTTGCATACGTGTTATTAAAGTTATTTTTACACTCGATAAAAGATCATTCAGTCCTCTTGTATGTTAATATAATTGGAGAATCATTTTTAAATTGGACCTCGTACTTCTATTTGCATACGTGTTATTAAAGTTATTTTTACACTCGATAAAAGATCATTCAGTCCTCTTGTATGTTAATATAATTGGAGAATCATTTTTGAATTGGACCTCGTACTTCTATTTGCATACGTGTTATTAAAGTTATTTTTACACTCGATAAAAGATCATTCAGTCCTCTTGTATGTTAATATAATTGGAGAATCATTTTTAAATTGGACCTCGTACTTCTATTTGCATACGTGTTATTAAAGTTATTTTTACACTCGATAAAAGATCATTCAGTCCTCTTGTATGTTAATATAATTGGAGAATCATTTTTAAATTGGACCTCGTACTTCTATTTGCATACGTGTTATTAAAGTTATTTTTACACTCGATAAAAGATCATTCAGTCCTCTTGTATGTTAATATAATTGGAGAATCATTTTTAAATTGGACCTCGTACTTCTATTTGAATACGTGTTATTAAAGTTATTTTTACACTCGATAAAAGATCATTCAGTCCTCTTGTATGTTAATATAATTGGAGAATCATTTTTAAATTGGACCTCGTACTTCTATTTGCATACGTGTTATTAAAGTTATTTTTACACTCGATAAAAGATCATTCAGTCCTCTTGTATGTTAATATAATTGGAGAATCATTTTTGAATTGGACCTCGTACTTCTATTTGCATACGTGTTATTAAAGTTATTTTTACACTCGATAAAAGATCATTCAGTCCTCTTGTATGTTAATATAATTGGAGAATCATTTTTAAATTGGACCTCGTACTTCTATTTGCATACGTGTTATTAAAGTTATTTTTACACTCGATAAAAGATCATTCAGTCCTCTTGTATGTTAATATAATTGGAGAATCATTTTTAAATTGGACCTCGTACTTCTATTTGCATACGTGTTATTAAAGTTATTTTTACACTCGATAAAAGATCATTCAGTCCTCTTGTATGTTAATATAATTGGAGAATCATTTTTAAATTGGACCTCGTACTTCTATTTGCATACGTGTTATTAAAGTTATTTTTACACTCGATAAAAGATCATTCAGTCCTCTTGTATGTTAATATAATTGGAGAATCATTTTTAAATTGGACCTCGTACTTCTATTTGCATACGTGTTATTAAAGTTATTTTTACACTCGATAAAAGATCATTCAGTCCTCTTGTATGTTAATATAATTGGAGAATCATTTTTAAATTGGACCTCGTACTTCTATTTGCATACGTGTTATTAAAGTTATTTTTACACTCGATAAAAGATCATTCAGTCCTCTTGTATGTTAATATAATTGGAGAATCATTTTTAAATTGGACCTCGTACTTCTATTTGCATACGTGTTATTAAAGTTATTTTTACACTCGATAAAAGATCATTCAGTCCTCTTGTATGTTAATATAATTGGAGAATCATTTTTAAATTGGACCTCGTACTTCTATTTGCATACGTGTTATTAAAGTTATTTTTACACTCGATAAAAGATCATTCAGTCCTCTTGTATGTTAATATAATTGGAGAATCATTTTTAAATTGGACCTCGTACTTCTATTTGCATACGTGTTATTAAAGTTATTTTTACACTCGATAAAAGATCATTCAGTCCTCTTGTATGTTAATATAATTGGAGAATCATTTTTAAATTGGACCTCGTACTTCTATTTGCATACGTGTTATTAAAGTTATTTTTACACTCGATAAAAGATCATTCAGTCCTCTTGTATGTTAATATAATTGGAGAATCATTTTTAAATTGGACCTCGTACTTCTATTTGCATACGTGTTATTAAAGTTATTTTTACACTCGATAAAAGATCATTCAGTCCTCTTGTATGTTAATATAATTGGAGAATCATTTTTAAATTGGACCTCGTACTTCTATTTGCATACGTGTTATTAAAGTTATTTTTACACTCGATAAAAGATCATTCAGTCCTCTTGTATGTTAATATAATTGGAGAATCATTTTTTAAATTGGACCTCGTACTTCTATTTGCATACGTGTTATTAAAGTTATTTTTACACTCGATAAAAGATCATTCAGTCCTCTTGTATGTTAATATAATTGGAGAATCATTTTTAAATTGGACCTCGTACTTCTATTTGCATACGTGTTATTAAAGTTATTTTTACACTCGATAAAAGATCATTCAGTCCTCTTGTATGTTAATATAATTGGAGAATCATTTTTAAATTGGACCTCGTACTTCTATTTGCATACGTGTTATTAAAGTTATTTTTACACTCGATAAAAGATCATTCAGTCCTCTTGTATGTTAATATAATTGGAGAATCATTTTTAAATTGGACCTCGTACTTCTATTTGCATACGTGTTATTAAAGTTATTTTTACACTCGATAAAAGATCATTCAGTCCTCTTGTATGTTAATATAATTGGAGAATCATTTTTAAATTGGACCTCGTACTTCTATTTGCATACGTGTTATTAAAGTTATTTTTACACTCGATAAAAGATCATTCAGTCCTCTTGTATGTTAATATAATTGGAGAATCATTTTTAAATTGGACCTCGTACTTCTATTTGCATACGTGTTATTAAAGTTATTTTTACACTCGATAAAGATCATTCAGTCCTCTTGTATGTTAATATAATTGGAGAATCATTTTTAAATTGGACCTCGTACTTCTATTTGCATACGTGTTATTAAAGTTATTTTTACACTCGATAAAAGATCATTCAGTCCTCTTGTATGTTAATATAATTGGAGAATCATTTTTAAATTGAGACCTCGTACTTCTATTTGAATACGTGTTATTAAAGTTATTTTATACTCGATACTATTCAGTTCTTGTATGTTAATGATCATTTTAATTGGATTTGGAGATTGTTGTTAAGTTATATAATTGGGAGAATCATTTTTTAAATTGGACCTCGTACTTCTATTTGAATACGTGTTATTAAAGTTATTTTGTTAATATAATTGGAGAATCATTTTTGAATTGGACCTCGTACTTCTATTTGCATACGTGTTACTAAAGTTATTTTTACACTCGATAAAAGATCATTCAGTCCTCTTGTATGTTAATATAATTGGAGAATCATTTTTGAATTGGACCTCATACTTCTATTTTTATATGTGTTATTAAAGTTATTTTACACTCGATCAAAGATCATTCAGTCCTCTTGTATGCTAATATAATTGGAGAATCATAATTAAATTGGATCTCGTACTTCTATTTCAATACGTGTTATTACAGTTATTTTTACACTCGATAAAAAATCATCCAGACCTCTTGTATATAAATATAATTGGAGAATCATTTTTAAATTGGACCTCGTACTTCTATTTGAATACGTGTTATTAAAGTTATTTTTACACTCGATAAAAGATCATTCAGTCCTCTTGTATATTAATATAATTGGAGAATGATTTTTAAATTGGACCTCGTACTTCTATTTTAATACGTGTTATATAAGTAATTTTTACACTGGATAAAAGATCATTCAGTCCTCTTGTATATTAATATAATTGGAGAATCATTTTCTTGATTGGACCTCGTACTTCTATTTGAATACGTGTTATATAAGTAATTTTTACACTCGATAAAAGATCATTTAGTCTTATTGTATATTAATATAATTGGAGAATCATTTTTAAATTGGACCTCGTACTTCTATTTGAATACGTGTCCGTCAGTCGCCGCTGAGTGTGGCAGGATTTAGTTTAACATAATTTAGTTAAACATAATTTAATTCAACATAGCATTTTCGTCGCTTTTTGCAGACTTACTTTGAAAATTAAGCTTGTCTTATTAACGGTTTACACTTCAAAAATACAATAACAATAATCTCGCAAGGGGTACGTAAAATCACACTAAGCTCTCTCATATTATAAGCAGATGGTAACTTGATTCGCTTACATTATTCTCTAATTCACTAGATAGACGTTCAAATATGTATCGGTGAAGTTTCAAAATCGGTTCAGAACATACAATATAACAATTTCGACCCCACGTCTAGTGTATTTCACTCAAATCTTTCGTACACGTTCATTTCGAAGTATGCGTCTTATACAAAATGGTATAACTTATGAAAAAATGCGAGTAAATAAACATATTATGGCGGTAGGACAAATTCTTTATTGGTTAGTCTAAGGTTTTAAACTTGCCGAAATCTGTAAATGATTTGTTTCGTAACTAATTGTGACACACTCTTATATTTAGAATACTGTTTTTATTTGTCGGTCACGATAAAATTTGAATAACGCCTATCTCATTGAACGCTGGCATGTTTATGACAAACGCGCAACTTGAAATGACGCATTCGATACATATGACAGATGCGAGTTGATAAATTTATCTTATATATATATATATATATATATATATATATATATATATATATATATCGTGATTGGAAAGTAACGCCCTATACTTGTAAGTTATTGCTGAAATATAATTCTTACAAGAAATAGATGGGGGGGGGGGCAAGATTTATGAATTAAGCGTTATTTTTCCTTTAGTCCTCATACTCCACGAGCAATGTTTTTAACAATGACAAAAATGCTATTTGCTGGGTCTTCTGCTGTTTTCAATACTCTCATAGTATTCATCATCATTCATCTGTCAATTTATCCATCTTGTTGACCCTGATCTTCGATTAGGTACTGTAGCCTTGATACGTTTTGATTTATTAGTAAAAAAAAAAAAAGTAAAAAGGTTACTTGTGAAATCAGTTGATGCTGTTTCTAGGCAGTTTTAGAACTGGTGGCGATTTCTGGCACGCATATCGAATATATAATATAATCACTCACCACTTGTGAAGAGGGCAATTATCCCTTTCGTATCTAATAGGATTACAAAATTAATTAAATATGAACGATTATTTACTAAAAATGAACAATACTACTACGGAATTCCGTATAATATGGCTATGCGAACATTTAAAAATAGAATAAGCAGTATCGAAATAGAAATAAAATACAGAACCATCAAAATCCAGATTCAGTAGATCGTCCATCTGATACTCATATGACCAATGGTAAAAATAGAAGAATAAGTGTCACGTGGTCCCATCCTGCTTATAATCTGCATATTCAAACTGACATTCCTAACATCTTTTAAAATATTATACAAACTAATCCTAGAGACAGTGGATTAAGTAGGCTTAAAAACAATAATAGTGTAAAACTATCTTCTTCAATTTCCCCAAAATGTAGGTTAATCTATTAGTAGTTATAACAGTTCTAAAATAAAAAAAAAAGAAAGTGATGAAGGCATCGCTCGCAAATATTTTCATAATTTTATTATTTTCAGAAATACTAATTTGCTTAATATGTTTTTCGGGTTAATTTGCGTGGGTTTCCACAATCCAGACGTATCGTGTAAAAGTTGTAGAATTAGTTTTTGTTTGAGAGGGGATCTTGTTAATTTTTTTTTTTATCCTTTTTTATGTGTTCTTACTTGCAATAACTTTTGTCGGGATATATTTTTTTAACTTTTTTCTATCCTGTTTTCCTGTTGATCATGAATAAACTATTCTCTGATGAGCTACATAGTGGGCAAAAACTACGTATTTCCTTTAATTTCTGCCGCAAAACGCGAAATAGCAAACAACTGTTTGCACATAATAAAATATACCGTAGGTTAACGATACATAATAAATACATAAATAAACAAATAATAAAATATAAAAAACAAACTAAACTAAAACCTAAAAACTTAAAATAGGAATACAAGCACGTGTTAAAATAACATCACTCATTTTGACAAAACAAACACACATGGATGAGTCATTCTATAGAAAACAAAACAATAGAATATGAAATAGGATATACAATCAACCGAACCTTTGTTTGTGAAGCCCAACGATTGGCTAAGAGAACAAACAAGAAACAGAGATGAGTCATCCTAGAGAAAACAGAACAAAAGAATAAAAATATCAAGTAAAATAAACCGAACCTTTGTTCGTGAGGAGACCAACCAGTGGCTAAAAGAACAACAGAGAATCTGATTGGTTAACTAGCTAGACGTGCCTATAAAAACACCCGGCAAAATTAACTCAATGCATTTAAGCCTGCCGATTCCCTCCGGGGATGAATCACGGAATCCTCTGTGTAGCTTAATTGTCATACATATATTTTAATAAATTACTACTTAGCTCTACTCATGTATCGAGCACAGTTAAGTAAGTACTGAAAATTGACACATAAAAATTATATCCATTTATAACATTTTATGCGGATACATGAAATAATAATTATATATATATATATATATATATATATATATATATATATATATATATATATACTAAGGATTCACTGGAGTATACCCTGCAGAGATAAACGTACAAGGATAATATATATTAATATTATATCTATCTATCTATCTATCTATCTATCTATCTATCTATCTATCTATCTATCTATCTATCCATCTATCTATTAATACGTCTCTCTCTCTCTCTCTCTATATATATATATATATATATATATATATATATATATATATATATATATATACATATGTAGAAAGAGAAAGAGAGATAGAGATAGAGATAGTATCAATTATAAATGATAGAAATTATCAATACATTTATTTTGTAAAAATAAATATTTATATTATAAATTATTAATTAATTAATAAATACTGATTTCGGTGGATTATTCTTAATCAGGTAATTTATAATATGGTTTAATAACATTTTCACTTTTACTACCCGTCCCTAAATATTGTTGTAAAAGTGGAGAATGAATGTACAGATCTTTAAGATACAGGTTCTATGTTTTTTTTTTCATCCATTCCTGTCAACTTGAATTGCGAAATGTCAACAAAATGACAAGTCGGCCCTCGAATCGAGTTGCCCCATTGAAATCTAAATGAAGGAAACAAACTGGATTACGCATGCGCAACAATCAAACAATTCGGAAATAGTTGAAATCTGTCCAAATTGAAATCTACCGAACGCCATTCGAATATCACAGAGCGGTGCGCTTCGTTGCCTTCATTAGCAAAGGTCAGAATATGTACAGTTGTGGTGTTCATTAGTTTTGCATAATCAGAAATTTGCATTCCAGCTGTGAAGCCGAGGAAGACTTTCACTTTGATGGCGCTTAATCGAATGAACCGAGAGTTAAATAAATTAGTGGACACAATAAATAAATAAATTCAATTCCGCTCGCTTCAGATTTCGGCAGTTGTGTTTGTATTCAGTTGAAAGCAAACAAGAATTCGAAATAAAAACGAAATGAAATTATTACAAAGAAAACAAACAACATAAAATGAAACAGATTCGAAGAAGAGGAAGAAGAGAAAGAGAAGATGAAAAACAAAAGCAACAACAACAACAACAACAACAAGAAAAACATTGAAATCGACATGATAAAACAAAGAAGAAAAAAATGGCGGGCTTTATTTATTCTGTGGAGCAATAAAATTGACTTAATTAGCCGAACTGTAAAACTGTCAAAATACCACTCGTTTCAATAGAATGCAAGCTTGAATATTTTTTTCATCTTCCCTGTTTTTCTTTTTATCATGTCAAGCTGAATAAACGTAAATCTGTATACATCAACGTGGTACGACTTTTTGACCGGTTTAATTCTAGTGTTGGCATTGGCTTATTCAGTTCTTTCTAAAACGAGGTATTAACTGGAGGAATCACATGAAGGTTACCAACATCCATAGAGAAAGTGGTGTTATATGAATACTAGATTCAAATTTGACCGAGCGAAGTTATTAGTCCGCGTCGGTTTTCACCTCAGGAAAGACATCTGCTGTCACGCTAAAAAAAGATACATTCGTCTTAATTGCCATGATACAACTTTTTGATCAGCTTTATTCTGTTGCTGCCTTTAGTATCATCAGTTCTTTCTAGAATCAGGTATTTACAGGAAATATCAGATAAATGCGTTCAAACTACACAAAGAAAGTGATGCTATGGAACCTACAAGATTTGTCGGTAACCCGGTCAGTGTGAATATCTGGTTCACCAGCCGATGATACGTCATTGCCATTATTTAAGCGAAGAACAGCACACTGGTGAACAACACCTTTGTTGTCCGAATAAGGTATGATCATTTTCAGTCCTAGAAGATGCACCATCCCAGACTTTATCTTCTCTTTTTGAAATAAAGATTCAACCGAAGCGACCCTATCAGAGAATGTCGTCGAGGAGGTTTAGGCTATATTAACGAATTCACCTCTTTCTGATGCGCTGAAATTTCTCCGACCTTATGTCCTTGTGGAAGTAAATATCGACATCACCCATCACGCCGAAATAGATAGAAACAACGATTATTGAGATGGGCTTATTCGATTTGTTATTGCTATGTTAAAAATGTTATTTCAAACTTAATTGTGACCAAAAATATAATCGCAATTCGTTAACAACTTTTCAAGTAATAAGTCAAGACAACTAAAATGTTAAACAAATATGCAGGCTATGGTTACAACTGGAATAGCAATTTTCATAAACGCACAATAAAAAAACGCTTACAGCTAGATTAGATGGCAGGTTTGTAAAATCAGGTAACATAAACTGAACATAAGTGAAGCAAGTAGATACAATCTTCAATTAAAAGTCATGTTATAGGTATTCTCACGTGTCACGATATTGCATTATTAGAAAAAAGCCGGTAGTGACACGTTAGCGTATAAGCTGGTCAGATCTTTTATATTTTTTCTGAACCTAGGATATGTACTCTTCCTCCCATGTCTGGTCGGTTGAGTCCGAAAAACACTTATGAAGCCATTGCTTTGCATGAACAGTATTCCCTCCTATTAGAAAGAATGTATATATAAACACCTTTTTATACTGAAAATGTATAATAGTAGCTTAACTTAAATAACTGTAATGCTAAAACAAACAATCTGACTTGACTCAAATTTTCACATGTTATATTTAAAAATTGAGTATTTTATAAAAGTATTCAAAAGAACATAACATGAGCACAACCTTCAATTTGAAAAATAAAATAAATCGAATTTTCATTGAATTTGACCCACTGTCATACGACACCAATTAAGCAAAATTTATTGAATTCAATTTCTTCTTAAGACCACATAAACTTAAACCTTAAATTATAAACTTTTTTAGCATGAATTATGTAATAGATTTTCACCAACATTGGAATAAAGATCTTCGACATAATGCTTAGTAGCATCATATCATTATTTTAATAATAGTATAAAAGTTATGAAAAACTGTTCTGTTTTGGGAATGAATTTTACCCATTCTGGTACGCGTATTCTTCTAGTTTCGCTATAAAATCCTTATCACGGAATCATTCTTTCAGATCGTGTTCATTGGTGTCTTCAGACAGGCGAAGACTACGTTATACGACATCAATAATTTGTACCTATGGACTGTGGGTCGTTTTTCCAGGATTCTTAATATCTTGTTCCCCATCTGTTATCATACAACCTTTGTGTACGAACTTGGCATAATTCAGGTAATAGAGGATTGCTTCGCTAATTAGAAAACACTTCCTTATTCGTAAAAGGGTACGGTTACAGTGGGTTTTTTTATGTGCACCCTCCCGCACATTACTTCCTGCTCTTTGGAGAGATTCCCGGGAAATGACAACTGGGCCGTTTACGACTATATTTCACACGACTAGAATGACGGATCAGGGGATAATCGTTGCAGCATTATGTGTTATATTTTAACTACTATATCTATACACACAGTCACATCCATATTTTAAAAACATTTTTGTTGTACACAAATACTCTCAACGTTTGAGCAGATGGTAAATTAAGGTTTTGTTTTCATTTTTGCTCGATTCTAATTCAGCGTTATATTTTCTATATTAAACACTTTTACCTGTCATCCAAATCAAGGTAATGCGATTTCTTTAAATTTGTAAACTTACTTTCGTACTTGATATATACTAGCAGCGGTTACGTATTTATACTAGTATATGTAATGAAATATTTAGTTTGCTTTTAAATTGTCTCTTGACGTAAGCTTTCCCGGAGAATTGTCTCCTGACACAGAACATAAACTCCAGGAGGAGGATGTAGAGTTTGGGAAGATGATATAATGACGAAATAACAAATACAACTAAAAAGGGGAAAAAGTAATCCCATAAAAGATGGTATAATGACTACAGAAAAGATAAAGCATTACCTCTCACATAGGAGGAGGTAATTCCTGTGAAGATGGTACCATAGAAGAACGAATATACACAACACAAGTTGTAATTTCTATGAGGGTAACAGAATAGATATTACGCTACTTCCTTTCCTGAATATAGGATTAAAGGATAATACATTACTCTGAAATCATAGAGTAAACTGACTTGAGCATTACATAATAATACAATAGTACACAAATAGAATAGTATAGCTTCGCGTTCAGACAGACATACAGACATACACACACCAAATCTCCATTATTAATTGATGAGAGAATAAACAAGAAAAACAGGATTTTAGAAATGACTATTATTAAGCTCACTGGATTGTCCGTGAAACACGAACAAATTCTTAACACTAGTAACATTTATTGTTTATGATTACTGTAAATATTTACGTTTAAGTATATCAACGCCTGCTGTTTTTAATTTGTTCTGGTCTGATTTTTAGATTTAGATATATAGCTAGCATAATACCGATCTCAAGACGATTAAAATTACTTACTCTACCTGAAGAGTATTGCACCAATTTAATGCCACTTTAAGAAGATTAAAATCAATATATAATGCTACTAAACCTTGTCTATATCTATATTCAAATTCTTATGAAAATCTAGTACATGCATTATGGAAATGCCTCGAATTTTAAGCTAAGGTAAATTCAGGCAATGTTACTTAATTGGTGTATAATGACTATGGATCAAATGTAATGCAAACTAAAATATGTGTCCATATTATGACCAGTAAAACTCTTTACAATAACATTTTGGAAATATTTATTAATTAATGTCAAATAACTATTGTCAAAATTTCACAAAAATTGTAAGTTAAAGGGGCGTTCAGTAAGTAATGCCCCTGGCCCATTTCCCATAGCAGTAGATTAATAAAACTTGGCACAGTTATTAGTCTTTCTCTACATAGGAACCACCCAGAGTTATAAATTTCACGCATGGTTTGATGCATCTCTAAACACCGTTTGTGTAGAACACCTAAGGTTCATCTTCCAACCACGTCGTAAGTTTAGAAATCAAGGCTGTTTATAGCTTCAACAGACCCTGTACTAATCTTGGGCTATTTAGAGGATAGTAATGAGTTGATCTTCCAAAATGGCAGCCTCAACTTGACGGACAGATGCGTCATCAATGGCAGAAGAGGGACGACCAGGTCTTGAAGCTGTTTCCACAAACTTCCGGCCATGTTTGAGTTCACGATGCCAGCGTTTTGAAAGGTCATATGGCGGGGCATTATCACCATAAGTTTCTTTTATTTCATGAAAAGTTTATTTTGGTGTGCGCCCTTTCAAATACAAAAACCGAATCCCTGCGCGACACTCAACTGGCTCCATTTCACACCTGACTCAGTTCAAACACCTATAAATCAGAAACCACAATTAGTTCAGAGCTGGTTTTTGCAACATAACCCATACAGATATAAATCATTAGACATACAAAATTTCATCGGGACCAGACAACTGGATCAGAGGCATTACTTATTGAACGCTCTTCGTATTTGAATTTTCACGAAGAGATTACACTTCTCTTTGTCTTTATTAAATAAAACTAAGTCAAAATAAATATAACCTACATTACACACCCTTCTATCTGACAGCTGTGTTCCGAACTTTATAATTATAAGTTAATTAATTAATTAATGAGTGAATCTTATAGAAAGAAACATATAAGCAACTGTGTATGGAGCTTTCATATTATCGCGGGGACTAAGACACTCAAACGGTACGAAGCAGTTACTGGGGCCATAGTCAAAATCAGCAAATCCAATAGCCTGAATTAGGCTTCCTGGGGCGGCGCGGATTCAACTGGTTTGGATATTTGGCGTATGGTTCGGCCAGTGCGTCGAGCTTGAAAAGAACTAGTTGGAAGTACAGTCGAAGTTCGAAAGTTCAGTGGAGATTCGGCTTCGAAGAGGGCTCTCTCTTAAAATAGAGCTGACGCGTGCACCGCTTACGTCTTTCCTCTCATCCTTTACTGATAGCTGCACTACCTCTGCCTGTGGACTGCTTGGCAGCGCTTACGCGTTAACTCTTATAATTTTTGTGGCAGAACAAAAAGCCGCTAATCCGTAGACAGGCCTGTACTCAACGCCTGAATGAGAAGGGGGTTGATAATGTCAGACTTTGCAAATTATCGAAATGCTGAGAGACTGTCATTCCCGAGCGAAATCTGGATAGAGGGGTTCGCGTGGGACCATCAGATTGAGAAAACCTTTTTCAACTACATCCCCGACCAGTTGGTTTAAGGTCGACGTAAACCAATGGGCGCAATCGCAGTTATTCAACAAATGCTGATATGCTCTCAGATGACTGCCGTTGTCTAGTGAACTTGCACTCTTTAAAAAGACGTTATATCGGGAGATAGTCACGGGGACCGCTTTGGATCTGCTTGGGCAGCGGCTGGGATGGTCGGAGGAGGAGATCCTTACTTAGTTGAGTTGTACGTCAGGCCGGAGTCATTTCATAATTCTCTGACTTGTCGATTGGTTCGGGGTGCGCTGTCCCTTAATGACGAGCTCTTTAAAGCTAACACTAGCCTAAACCCTTGTTGATTGCGCTGCACTGATGTTGAGAAAGGAACGGCCAACCGCCTTCATCAATTGTAGCAAGCCGCTTCAGTTTTAGAAGTATATCAAGGATGTGACGGCTCGCATTACCCACAAGCAGTTGGTACTTCTAGATGTAACACCTGCAGTGAACTATGTAATTCTTTCGTTGCCCAGGAAGAAATGAATGGTATTTCTTACGATCCTAGCCGTGGCTAGACTAGTAGTGTTGACCTTACGCTTAGACAAATTGAGTTGGAGGAATCACTTTCTGATTACGATCTGATTTAGCACTTTAAACATCAGCTTAAAGTCAACATCAGATGTGATAGAATAAGGTTGTACTCTGCACTATTTAAAATGAGGTGTATACATACTGCTAGCTTATGTGTTTTTGAACTAACAACTTTGAGTATGTGTACCCTGCCTAAGCATCGTGCACACCGACCTTAGGTCTTATCAGCCCCCTCGCAGTAAGCAAATCTTTTAGCTAGTGGTAAAAATGAGACATCCTCCCTTTATCTCCACTTAGACACTGTATTGTTTGTTTTCAGCTTTTGAAACAACGTGGAAAACAGTGAGCAGCTCACACCTAGATATATTTTTGAAGGTCCTACTAACTATCAAACTTAGCATTTTATTTGTCAGTAATCTCTGTTGTTTTATTACTACCTTCAACTGATGAATTTGTACATATAATTTTTTGTAAATAAAAAAAACGTCAAACCATTGGTGATAATGTTAAGTAGGTTTTACCTATAGAGTAGATATGGTATTTTGCTAACTGAAACTAGTTTAGAGAATCGACCCAAAGAACGACAACCGACCCCCATCCAACCCCATCCAATTTCGGCTTTGTGCTACATCTTATTTTATAAAGAAAAATTGCTATACTGTGAACTTTTTTGTAAAATTTTTAAGATAAATAAAATCTACACATACCTAACTGTATATTAATAGAGCTATATATAGTCGCGTAATCGGTTCTGCATTACATTTAGTTTGGAAATGTATACGTCTATCTATCTATATGCTACCTCCACCTATGGATGAAATAACTAAACAGCCACGGTTAACATAAGTAGAAATTTAGTCATCATGTAAATGTGTAAATGAGATGTAGACAATCAAGACTATAATACAAAAAT
This sequence comes from Sepiola atlantica, assembly GCA_963556195.1. Taxonomy (NCBI): domain Eukaryota; kingdom Metazoa; phylum Mollusca; class Cephalopoda; order Sepiida; family Sepiolidae; genus Sepiola; species Sepiola atlantica. The sequence continues at coordinate 147,319,010 of OY744515.1, read as the reverse complement.
CATTATATTTTTTACCAACAATGAATAAGTTAATTTGTGAAGTGTCGATTTATTTTAATATTAATTCGTATTCGTCAATGTTGATCGTTTATCAAATTAATGATCATATTATACTATTTTACATTGGCAGCAGTTGGATTTACTCTTAACCTCACAACCCTATAAGAATGACTACAATTTCTCAGCTCTCATGAACGAGAGGTGCGTCTAATTGTAGGTAAACCGATAGTGAAATGAAATATACGTGTAATGTCAATGTAAAATAGTTGGCTATTTCATTTTTTGCACTTTTGTTTTCGTTTCTTCTTGTATTGGCTTTATCTTGACGCTGTCTTTTCTTTGTCTGTCATATTTACGGACACGCATCTAATTGAATATTGTATATTCTCCGCTTTTAAAACAATTAATATAACTGGTTTAGCATTGTTGTACTGTGCTAGCTTTTTGGTTCATCCGTATGTATACTAATCTGATTGTTTTGTACAATTAAACGCTTAAACCTTCGTTTGAACGTACGTTATCAACTGTTACATCTATACAATCATCGTCCGCTTGCTAAAGCTAAAATATAAATAATAGTACATTTTAGTTATTTAATGTCGTTGATTTCATTAAATTTGTATTTTACTTATATATATATATATATATATATATAATGAGCCGTCATGAATAAAATGAGATTGTTATACTTATAGAGAGCACTAATTAGCTAAAGTGTTTCATTATTACTTTACAATTTAAACCAAAATTATCAATTTTATAACGGAAAGAACGGATATATTTGGTCTATAATTTTAACATAATTTCAAAGATAATTTTAAGTTGGTCTGTTAAAGACTAACGCCAATATTCATCTGTTTTTCGTTTTTTCACCTCTTTACATCAAGTGGCTTCATGGCTTGTCTGGAGCGACTTACATAAATAATGTTTGTTTTTTTAAATACCAATGTTGTTATTTAAAATACAGTATGACAAAAACTACTAAAACACAACACATTTTCTCAATTCGTTTGAAACAAATATAAGATATTTAAGTGGACGTTACATTTACAGTAAGAAGAACATGTACACAGTTGCCCAGAAACTGTGGACTTTCCGTGGTGTCATCCTCGTTTATTATAGGAATGCCTGAAGGGAATATTTCTATGAACATACTGCATGTATCATAGCCTGCTCACTTCACATTGCCAAGAGAGGTAATAAGATATTAACTTAATTTATCTTTGTCACATTAAACCTCGTTTTTCTTTTCGGTCGTAAAAAAATCGACTAAGAAAATGACGTTAGATTAATCTTCATTCTGACGCGCATTCACCGGAACTGACGTATACGATTATTTTATAGAGTTTTCAGTTCTGGATATCAATCATATTATATAGTTCCAGTGCACAACTCGGCATTCCACAAGATTGAATGAGAGACCCTATGTCTTTGTGCACCCAGCTTATAACACCTCATTACTTTGTTTTTAAATTCAAGCGAGTTATTCCTATTTATCCTAACCGCAGACTCTTTATCTGAAAAACTATAATAAGCTTCACTTTCTTTCCAAAAATAATTATTCAGTGATACAAGTGTATCAAAATAGAGATAATTTTTAGTGATGACCTAACCACTAAAAACGGGATTATTTCATCATAATCAAATAAACATTCATACTAAGTTAGAATGTGCCTGTCGAGCGACGCGCATTCTCGCAATCGCTTATACGATGGCGTATTATTTCCAAATCAAGTGAAACAAAACTCTACCACATGTATCTGTTTTTAAACTCAAAATTATATTAATGTAACGGCGATTTTCCTTGAGAAAAGTTTAAATATCCCAAATTATTTGCAATTCATTTTTTTTACACGATAAAAAAAAATTTTCTTGCGTATTTATTATTTTATATTATTTCAATCTCAGTGAGTCGCGCGTTGTTTTTTTTGTTAAATAGTATTACGTTTATAAGATAAAAACCTTCATCACTACTGGAGAGCATTAGTCGTCAATTTATCACCATACTACAGTAGTTATTAGACCTAACGAGGGAGTCGCAAAGAAAGTTTTTATTTTTTTCCTAACTTCGCTCTTCGACTAGCTTCACACTTGGTTACCCTCTGATATTTTTTCGACAAGGCGTCATTGCCATATGGTAAAGCATCAGCCTATAGACATTTACATCGAGGGTTCGATCCTTGCCCAAGGTAGCTATGCTGATGACGGCTGATAGCGAGAACCACGTGTCCATACGTAAATTAATGAATATATATATATATATATATAAATACAGGTTGGGCAAAAATGAGGGTCCTATTTTTAAAAATTCATAACTTTTTTATTTATTGATTTTTTTAATTTTTTTTTTTTAGAATAAGTAAAGGACCCCTTCCGAAGCAAGCATGAGCCGTATTAGCCCTAGGAAACGTATCCTCATTTAGAAAACATTATTTTTGCTTTAAAAACTCAAAACAGTGTAAAAAACAATACTTTAGTTTTTGTAAGTTTTAAGAAGTGTTTTTCGGCTAAAATTTGTTTTGTTTATTTCAAAAAATCTCGGAAGGGTCAGTCTACACACACATAAAGTTTGGTGAGTTTAACTTTTATTTTGTGGAAGTTATTCAAATTCAAGTTATTCAAATTTAAAGATAGGACCCTTATTTTGGCCCACCCTTTATATATATAAACACACGCCCGATTAATGGCGACTGAATGCAATATTTTTCATATTTTTAACTGCTTATGAAGTGGAAAACTACTAAAGGTAACACTGTTCTATTGCCAGTAAACCACAATAGTAAAACTACGTATATATATATATATATATATATATACACTAAAATTGAAAAGTTAATTTGAAATGCCACCATTTAGGACTGACTTTTAAATTGGAAGAATTTGTGTATATTAAGGTTATTTGATTCTCGCTTGTTTCACAGAATGTAAACTTATAACTACAGCAAGTAAACGTTCATATAAAGTTAGCATTTACTTGTCGAGCGACGGGTATTATTTCCATTTCTTATACGATGGTAACTTTCTTTCAAATAAAGTTCAACTGAACTATAGCACTTCTACCCGTTTTTACACTCAAGCAGATATTAAGTTAACAGTAATTTCCGTTGAGAAATCTTTCAACGTTCCAAATTATTTCCTATCTATTATTATTTCACAGAGAAAAAGATAACAGAATGTGATCTTTTTTTGCGTTTATCTTATTTCATTGTATTTCAATCGAAGCGAGTTTCGCTGTTCTTTTGTTAAATGGTATTACCTGTTCAGATAAACAACTGAAAATGAAAAATGTGGCAGACAATACTATAATTAGCGACTTTTCAGACTATCTCTAGCTTACGATGAAACTGCAGTATCTGTTTTGTCCTCAGCGGGGAGTAGACATCTTCTGAGTTTAACTCTATCTGTAAGTTTGGTCCTAAATTCAGAGCGTCTCTTTTAGTCTCGCTGATTTTTTTCACACGTTAATACTAGTCTTTTATTTGCCTTTTTTACGGTCACTCTATGTAATATTCTTGAAATAAAATAAAATAATTTAATCTATTATAAGAATAACATATACTATACACACATATAGTCAGTCATTATATGTGTGAGTTATAGTTCTATTAATTAATTCTATGTACAGGATAATATCCTATACTAATAAACGGATCATTATCAATTTCTTAACATATAGTGGGTAACATAAACATATATGTTTTCCGTGTGTGAATATATGTATGCGTGTGTGAATATGTGTGCGTGTTTGTTCGTGCGTTCACTGCACTGACCGCACTTGTCTTCAAATGTCGTGCTGGTCCAAAAGTGCCACACGATATCATCTTGGTGCTGCAACAAATACTCTCATGCCAAGCAGAATTACAACTCCAGTTTAGAAACAAGTAACACATTTATTTGTTAGAGGTTACAAATGAAACCCATGTTGCCCGATTGAAACTTGAATGTCAGAGTTGCAAAATGAAATCTCTCTATCCCGGTTAAATAAAACATAGTCCAGCACAACCCTTAAGCTAAGAGACCCAGATGGGCCATCCTGCCTAGCCGTCACCCCAGCTTCAAACCGCCCCTGCCTGCCAGCCCTCAAACAAACCCCCCAACTCTCTGTCATGCCCAGTGGGCTAGCTCTAACTACCCCCGTTTCCTTCTTTCTGTTGACCGAGTCTTTTCACATGTCATCGGTGGGTCACCAACCACTTAACCACTCAAGATCTCAACCTGAGATAACTGTCCGACAGAGAATTATCGTGGCGGCAATCCATGAACATACCAACAAGGGTCCAGCCTTTTGTGAGGCACTTAATTCACCTCAAAGGGAAATATTCTTCTGGGGTGGCCAAGATGACATTAAAAATATTGCCACTTTATCTTATGGGCCCCTATTTCCTCTGGTCGAGCATCTAACATTTGAAACGTCCGCCCTTCATATAAAGAAGGTGTAGCCTACTGCATTTTCCCACTTGAAAACTTTACCATTTAGAGGGTGAACCTACCTACACTCGGCCCCTTTCTTAAATGCTTTGAAAATAGGTAGATAAACTAAAAAATAGGTAGATACAACCAAAACATAGGGCAAATATTAGCTCTACATAAAACGTTAACAATTTGTATATGCTTGGTATGTAGTCTAGGAGACATGTTAAGTGATCTGGTTATATTATATATTTTTTCTAAACTTTACAATTAACGGAGTGTCATCGAAACCTTACCATACCACCGAAAACCGTAAAAGTGAAATACATTAAAATGTAAAACTAATACTATTCTTAGATAATGGCTTGGACGCATCTGTTTGAGACGGGTTTGACTTGCGCGAATTGTGGCGAAGCTATTCCGTGCGGTTTAGTTCGATGTGCTTTCCCACGGTGCGCGTCGACGTTGAGTAACCTTAGGGTTACGAGAGGTCAGAAAGTTGACATCACACCTGCGTGTTGGTCGCGAGATTTGATAGCGAGAGTTCGGCGTGGGAGAATTAAAATCGAGATTGAATCAGATTTTACTTGAAAGCGAGAGAGTCAAGATCATCAAAAATGTAACTGTATCGAGACAGATTCCGAATGACGGAAATCTAAGAGCCAATTAGTAAATCTCAATACTCCTCTCTCTCGAGCAATTAAGAATATTAATAAGTGAAGTTAGTTAGCGTAAACTCTCTCTCTCAATTAACGACTCGTTCAGGTCGGCCAATTAAAGTAATCAAATAAAAGCAGCTCTTTAAAACAGAAAAAAGCCTGTTATACTTTAAGAAATTGATTTCAGAGAGCGAGGACAACAGTCCGAGAAGAATGATGACAGCGGCGCCTGCGGGGACGACGACGAGCGGCGAACGGTAGCAGTCGTGACAACAAAAAGTTGCAGAAGAAAAGAGAGCGCAAATAGTATCACCAACAGCGACAAGCATGCGACAAATGGCTGCCGGAGACCACGAGAAAAGAGAGAGAGAAGAAACCAGTACTAATAGTAGCGACGACGGCGATTTGAGAATCGGATCTAAGTAAATACGACATATCGTCCCCTTTGAGTCAACAGCGAAGTTCGACGAGAACGAAAAGAGTTGATGAACTTAATAGCCAGTAATAACCAGTAATACAACACTATATTTATTGCTTATACCAGTTTAAGGACACGTATTCTACTAATATATATATATATATATATATATATATATATATATATATATATATATATTCAAATAAATAAAGGGAACTATATCAGGGAGATCGATGACAATTACCCGAAAAATAAATGAAAATTTGACAAAACAGAAAGGTAAGTAAGTGGAGAAATATATATTTTTATTAAAGAAATTTTGAATCAAAATATTAGAGGATGAGGAACGATTGAAATATTTACAGTGACAACTATAAGATCCCCATATGTGATGACGAGTTTCATTAAAGAAAAAAAACTCTATAATGAAAACTGACTGTAATTTATATATTTTATTTGCCTTTGTTTTCAATTGTTTTTTTATAGAATTAACATTGAGGATAACCACACCGATAATAAATGAAGCGATGCATTTGCATATATATTGGTGTATGCCGAAACAATTGTATGCTAATTAAGAAAATAAATTATGTGAAATATGTAAATCTGCTTTACAAAACATTAGATATGATATAAAATTGAATACAAAAATTGTATATTACATAGGTCTGACTTTGCACTATTAAGCTATAACAATTCCTTTATGTTATACAATTTATATTTGAAAATTAAAATATTCTAAATAGGAATAAAAATAGAAATAATGTATATATATATATATATATATATATATATATATATATATAAAGAAATTGTAGTTTGCTTCAGCCTTACTGGAAATATAAGTGTAGGTTTGTAATCCGAGGCAGGATCAATGCGATATAGGTACTGGAAGGTTGAACAGATGAACACAAATAAATGAGAAGAGAAAACAAGAATGGAATCTCAAATCAATTTATTAATATTTCACGTAAAACAGATTAAATCCCAGAACAGTAAATAAAAAGAGTTTACTGCCAGGCAAATAAAAGTTCCGGAATAAGATAAACTTGAATTTTTGAGAGAGATACCTCTCATTATCAAAAGTCAAAAAAGTATGACTGAGTGGTCGACAAAAAAAACAAGATGGACTGATGGGATCAACTGTTGATGAAATACCGCAGAAAATAGAAAGTAGATACGCAGAAAATGAAGACAAACTGATTGGACATCAATATTAATTAAACCTATCATAATTTGATTATATCATCTTATTAATATTTGTTTAATCTAAACAACATCACATTAATGCGTGTGTCCTCAATCGGTCGATGTTTATACTCTTAACTTCTTGATTTCCGTAAACAACATTCCGAAAGATCTCGCGTCCGAGATGGTTATATTTAATGATGCACCTCGCGTTTTTCTTAATGTAAGAGCAAATTGAACTCACACATATTCAACGCAATGCCTCAATCATTAAGAAACCATGTCCAATATGTAGTGAAATGGGGTCATGAATGAATCGTTACATTTACTGCCACTAAGACAAAGCTTTTTTAAAACAGTTATACGATACCTTACAAAACACCGATTACCATTGCTGATAGAACTCTACCTGAGAGTCCAACATAAAAACTACTGGGTCTAACATTCACAGATAACATGAATCGAAGCAAATAAATAGAATATATGACCAAGTCTTCTGCAAAGAAGGGGGAATCTACCGGGCTTGAAAACTTCTGACACCTGTCAGTATTCTATATATTTACAAAGTTACCATTCACCTATGCATGGAGTGTTGTTCTCACATCTCAGTAGATTCATTAAGAGTTAGTATTTCCCTGTCTGACAAGGGGCAAAAAGAGGGTATAACCTAATATGTGCCACACTGTCTACTAATCTCTAGTTCCTGTCCCATCGCCGCAATGTTGTGTCTATGCGCTTGTTTTACAAGTACTTCTAACGGAATGTTCTCAGACAAATTTGCTGCACTAGTGCCCACTCAACGTAAATAGACCCGACTAATCTAACGAGCAGCAACATCACACTTCTTCACTGTACATATCCCCGAATTATTAAAGGTTTTCTACACTAATATCTTATTTCCTCGAACCAGTTGAGTTTCGGCCCCGGCTTCAAGCACTAGCTGGTCTAACCGCACTGAAGAGCTGTTATCCAGCGAAACAGTCTGTATGTGGATGACTATATATGTGCATATATGTATCTTTTTACGTTTGAAGTGTGTTGATTTATTTGCACATCAACTATAGTGTAGTTGCTTTTAGAAATATGTACATATATTCATCTTTTTAAGAATATCAAGTCGTTTTAATTTACGAAACTTTGTATACTAAATACTCTCTTTATAAGGCCAACATATCAGTATGCACCGACATTGTTTGCAAATTTTGCCGTTGTCGTATTAAGTACTTTTAGAATAAAATCCATGATTTGACTCGGGATATTTAATAAAAACTATTTATTCGAGTTTAAAATCAGAGCATACTATTCAATATTTCAATTGTGTTTAAATCTCAATATATGGTCGGATATTTATATACCGGTTAACACACTAGTGCCAAAAGGATATCTTGTAATATATAATTAATGGTTGTTGTGATGATTCGTCGGTTACCGGTCCGGACAGTGGACTCAACATGTGTCTTATTCATGCTCTGTCAATACAAACATTGGAAAAGGTATGCGTCCTTACGCCCTCTATCTAGAATGCAGGTTTACTGATGGAGAAATTCGACTTGCAAGTTTTTCTGACGCAGTTAGTCCATAAGAAGGGAAACTCAACAAATAGATCATATGGTCTATTTCTGCCTGCCTACCATTTTAATACTCCTGTGTTATGCAAAAGAATATACTTCATTGAAGAGACAATGGTGCCACCATTGATTTAGTAAAAAAAGTTACTAAACACAATTTCTTACATTTTTTCCGGATTAACTACTTCTTGCAACAGGAGAGGTCGCAGATATATTCACTCACACGCTAAGATCTACTTCCACTGCCCCAGTGTCATTGGGGACTTCTCAATACGATAACTGTTGGCCAAATCGCAGCAATTATTGGATATTTCCTTTCATACTATAGTCTTTATGCTACACTGTATTTTAAAATCTAAATTCAATTACTCTATCGTTTTTTTGTAAGACGTATTTTAGAATGATGGAATAAAGAATAACAGTTTAGCATTACAAAAAGGCACAATAACTATCTTACAATTTTTATATTAAAAGTACTGATTGAATTTTCTCTCGCATTTCTGACATTATCAAAACAATTAATTACATTCTCGCGTCACATTAAATATTAACTGACATCACTTGCAATGTACTTGACCAGTTCGTTTGCCTTAGCGGTGCTTATTTTGTAAGTTTCTTTTATTAATAATATAGTAGGTATAAATGAAATGAATAGAACAGAGATAGCAGGGAAAGAGGAATACTGCTAGATGCTGAGATGGGGAAGTTAACATTGTCTATATAAAAATAAAAAAAGTAAAATATACTCAAAATATAATAGAATTAAAATACATCGGAAAATGTGAAAGAATGTAAATATGAACCTGTATTTAATAATGTTTCAATATAAATAACGGTAGAATCACCTCTAAATGCATAACTTATGACTTGGTAAAATAAAACAAGAGGCATTGAGTATGGACCGAAAGTATATAGAAGAAAGTTAAGTAATTGTCTGCCCTTTAGGTGTAGGACAATATGGTGTATGAGGTAGAAATGTGTTATTTGACAATAATAGTCGATTATTGAAAAGTTTAAATATTGTTTAGTGACGTAAAGATACGAATGCATGTACGTATTAATAGGAATGAATAATGTAAACACTTAAGTTTAATGAGAAAATTGTAGGTATATATAGGTATATATGTTTGTATGTGTGTAAATGTATGTAAATAATATACAACTGTGTTTAGATGTATGCGTACGTGTGTATATCGTTACCGAGACAAGTTATTTTTGTATGTATGTGTATATGTATAAGCATGTAAAATGTGTATATGTTTTATACATGTTCTTTATGCATATATTCATCGGCGTATTTGCATATCACTGTATGTGGGCATGCCTGTATGTGTATATATCAGTGCATGTATGTGTGTAGATGTTTATATATACATGTGTGCATCTAGTATGCTGATATCTGAGAGTATAAGTGAGATATACGTATTGGTGTAGTTGTCTGTCTATGTACGTGGGTATATATCTGGGTATAAATCTATGTACATGTCTGTAGTTGTGAATATGCGTAGATATGTGTAAATACACGGGTAGAGTATGTATGTATGAACTGTGTTTAAGTTTAATTAACTCAATAACTGTTAGAATATTAGACAAAAAGAGGCAAATTTTAACAAATATATTTATATATATGTGGAATACATCATACTTGGCCTACCAGTAGGAAAAAATGGTATGTATCCGATAGTGGTGTGTATATGTGTGTGTATATATATATATATATATATATATATATATATATATATATATATATATATGAGAGTGGGTTTGGATGTGTGGATTTGGATGTATATAAATGTGTGTATGTATGTGTATGTATATGTATATATGTATATATACATGTATTTGCATTTTTGTGGTTGTGTGTATATGTACATGTGTACGTAGAGACGTGCACTTGTGTGCGTGCGAGTTTGTGTTTTATATAGAGATAAGAGTACATAGATATAGATATGTATAGGTTGTTATTTTGTATGTGTATGTGTGTATATATGATGAACTATTGATACATTAACATGTATGTAGGCAGGTATTGATTTATGTGTTGATTTTGAATATACTGAATCAAGGTAGCCGCTAAGATTCCAAAAGTTGGTAAAATCTTATTCCACGAAGGAAATAAAAGATAAAAGTGAAGGATAAAAGATACAAAATAAATCGGGTTATATACGCCAGTCAAGCCAAATAATAATAATATAAAAATTAAAGCATAAAAAATAAAACGATAGAAACGAATTGAAAATGCCAACGAGTAAACACGTAATTTGATACTAAGCTTAACCGTTGAAGTATAAACACATCCCATCCTAGAATAAATATACTTAAGAACGATTTCCAATCTCATGTCAATCCTTCGTTTCGGTCTGAAGAGCTTTACTATCTATGAAGAGTATAACCGAAATATGTATGCACATATGTACACACTAATGTTTGTATAAATTAAGAAATCATATAGATATATATATATATATACATATATATATATATGTATATATATATATATATATATATATATATATACATACATATATGCACATACACAGCTGTTACGTCATTTACGACACATCACTATGAGTAGTCGTCAAAAGCGCATCTCCCGATAATGAAAATGAGGGTGCATCTTACCTAGAGCCAGCCGACACTCTACCTGTACTAACGAACGAATAGAATATATTATATCGTAGTTAAATCAATGTTATTCCTTTGTTCAAATCATAAGACTGTGATAACTGAAAGAAGTTAACACATTTTACAGAGGAGTATTATATACACATTATTTAGTCAAATCTCTACTAATGTGAAGTAGACGGTATATAGATTTCTTTAAAATAGCAAACATATAAAAAGAAGAGTAATATCAGATAACAACAAAGAGTAGCGTGTGTTACCTGTTTTGTCTATTTCTTTGAATATATTTTATATTTACTGTGGTTCCTTCTAATATACCGTAATCGGATATTCAACAAATAATGCATAATGTCCTAGTAATCTCTATACGCCAATCAGCAGATAGGCCACGTTCAATATTTCTCCGTTTCTAAAAAACTGTCCCGTTTATTTTTTATCATTATTGTTATGTTTTTATAGTGTTGTTTAATTCTTTACGTTTAAAATTTGAATAAATTAAGTCCCATACCAGGTTGTACAATTACAAATTAAAGAATTATAATTGATAATGAAAATATATATAACGAATATATAAGAAATATCAATGTAAATATTATTTATCATTAATAATACTATTTTACTATGCAATTCTTTGTTTACTATTACTGCTAACAAATGTATATTTTTATTATTTATTTATGTGAATATTGTATTTCATATATTATGTGATATCTTCATTGTGTTAGATTATGGATATCTGTATTTTGATAAAATATAAGGAGAGAAAGAAAGAGAGAGAGAGAAAGGAAAAGAAGGAGAAGGATTAATAAGAGAAAAGTGTAGGAGAGGGGTGTGAACGTGATCTTTTATATCTGACCTTGTTAGAGAGTAAGAGGTGCAGTTGTGTAAAATGAATGAGTTATCTAGAATGCATTCATCCTTCTACATGTTTAGGAGTGGGGAGAACTGTGCGGGTATGTGGACTTATTGTCAACATCATTATGTTAAAAGTAAAAATAAGTTTTATTTCATTTAGTCATTTTTTGTGAATCCATATATGCGTTACTTATGGCCAATTTTGAATTGATATCTTTATTTGTTGTATTTTGGTACAAGGAGAGGAACCACTTTTTATTTAAACAACTTTTTAAATAATTATTTGATAAACACCTAGCTTAAGTAACATTCATTAGATGTTATGAATCGAATAATTAATTTAAGTTACGATGTGGCAAGTAAGAGATATGTTTTTGCGGTAAAGTATATGGGGGGGATTGGAAGAAGTTGTTTGTTGACGTCAATCGGAATTTATGGAACCTTGGCGAATGGGTGTTGTTTCAAGAAATCTCACGATGTCTTATAGTAAAGGCGGCTCGATGGAGCTAAAAGCAGTATTCAAAATCCAGCCAGTATAAGTTCTAAATAGGGTCTTGGTTTGCGGTGTCGACTTAGGGGAAAAAGAAGTGTCTCTCCACATACAAACTGATTGACCTGATGTCAGATGACAGACGATGTAGAGTCATTTTATTGACAAATTGAATCTACGAAATACCGCAGTTACATAGCCGAGGAGTGTAAGAAAATTGTAGAAGTAAGTGGTGAAATAAGGTTGTATCTTCAGATTTGAGATAATGACTGACCTCTTAGCTGGGATCACTTTCCAGCTACACATCGTTTAGATAGAGTGATGGGAAGGGTATTATTAGACAAAGCTCGGCCCATGCTTTATCCGAGTATGCATCCTCTGCATCAAATCTGCTGGAAGTTAGATAATGGTTAAAGTGCTTCGGGAGGGAAATGGATTCATGCAACTCTCGATAGATTAGAATAGTCCGTTAATCTTTTTTGTGATCTGATGCGTACTGGTGTGGATGTTGGAAATAACATTTTAATTTTGCCGTGAAGTTACAGCCATTTGAGGTGTCAATTATGTAGAGTTCGGATTTGGCGCTTCCTTTTATAAAATAATTAATACTGAAAGTGCTGAGGTGTATAGAACGTCGGGTCCAGGTGTAGTAATTGTATATAAAAGAAGTATTTACTATAAAACTCGTGGTCTGACCATATAAAATACATTATAAACAGAGGGTGTCTGTTTATTTCTTTATATATCCGCATAATACGCATTAGTTTGATTCATTTAAAATCGGTTATATATCGATGCATAGCAATAGTATGTCTTCGTGTATGTTGAATGCCTGAGAATGGTGTATAAAGAACCCGTAAGGCAAATGCTGAAGCTTATATGAGACAATGGAACTCTGGGTGTGCAATATGAAGTTAGTGATTTTCGGTGGAGTAACGGTCACTACAGAAAATGTACACAGTGTAACTGGGGTGAACGACGCTTTGTCATCGATAGAGGAAATGGGGTGGCCATCAAGCCGATATCGATCTTAAGAAGACATTACTTACATCCCCCCAAAATGTAATCTGGAGTCGAAGTCGACATTCATTTCTAGATTAAAACTGAAGATGATAGTCTGGGAGATGGCTGGCCCTGTATGGTTCTTAAAATAGGGGCTGGTCTTAACATGAATTTATACTGGGATTGTTTTTAGATAGAGGGGTTAGGAGTGTAAGATTATGGACTTTAGGTTTTTTTGTTTATTTTATGAATTTTGACACTAGGAAGGTAATATAGTAACGGTGACGTACGCGAAACAAACAACGTCCCCAGATCTGACTCGAAGGTTTCATCTAACGTGATGATGTAAGATAGGTTAGACTCAAAGCGATATGAGATTATCTTTTGACATGACGTAAAAGAAAACAGAACTAACAAAGAACGATTAGCTTTATGAAGAGAACCTTGTGGAAATTTGAAGCGAACAGACACCCTATAAGACGCCGTAAAAACTACAAACTTTGCGAATATATATTTTTTAATATCTATCTATCTATTTACATAAATAGTTAATTAGAGTAATACAAACTGTCACTCTTCTTTTAGAATTTAGGTGGAATTATATTTGTAAATCATTAATATTTCTCGTTAAGAAAACCATCTCCGAATCTGTCTTGTATTTTAATTCTCCTTGATGTCGTAATAATACATTATATACAAAGCGATGCAAAAAAATAACAAACAATCAACACGGAAAACAGCGACGGGCGCGCGTTCTAGATGAAGGTCGACGCGGCTATAAAAAAAGAATGAGACGACGAAAAAACAAGACGACACGACAAAGAGTAAGAGATCGATGCAACGTAACCTATATTCGACGAAAGGGAACAACGGAAAAGAATGTACGAATGTATGTGTACATATAAAAGACACGTTGATTACGATTAAAGAAAAAGAAAAGAATTAAGATCCTAAGTGACAAATCAAATAAGTCAAATTTGGCAAATTAAAGTGAAAGACTACGTAACACTACAGATTTGTTTTCGTTTATCTTTTATATTTCACTAGCAGGGTTACCCGGCGTTGCTCGGGGTCATAAAAACATAAAATAGAAGAAAGGTCGTGTGTGTAACATCTTTATATTAAATCTTCTATATCACTCTCTCTATAGCCGTCTCTTTATTTTTCTACCTCTCTCTTCCCTGGTCGCCCCATTTCACCGCTACTTTCTCATTTTGCCTTTTGCGAAAGCTGTTTCTTCCCCACCATTCCTCTTCCGTTACCCAGGGCAAAAGTATGACATATTTCTATAAAAATTGCCACCTCTGTCTGCTCCTCATATGTAGGTACTTATCTCTGCCATGGTGAACATACTATATACGTACCTATCGAAGCCCAGGTGCATATACTATATATGTACCTATCGCCGCCCCAGTGCGCATACTATATATATACCAATCGCTGCCCCGGTGCGCATACTATATACATACCAATCGTTGCCACAGTGCGCATACTATATACGTACGTATCGCAGCGTCAGTGTGCATACTATATACATACCTATCGCCGCCCCGGTGCATATACTATATAAGTACCTATCGCCGCCCCGGTTCGCATACTACATAAACACCTATCGCCGCCCCGGTGCGCATACTAAATACGTACCTATCGCCGCTCCGGTGCGAATGCTAAATACGTACTTATCTCCGCTGTGGTGCACATGCTATATACGTACCTATCGCCATCCCGGTGCGCATACTATATACGTACCTATCGCTGCCCCTGTGCCTATAAAATATACATACCTATTGCCGCCCCGTTGCGCATGCTAAATTCGTACCTATCGCCGCCTCTGTGCGCAAGCTAAATACGTACCTATCGCCACCCCGGTGCGCGTGCTATATATGTATCTATCGCCGCCCCGGTGCGCGTGCTATGTACGTACCTATCGCCGCCCTAGAGCGCATGCTAAATACGTAATTATCGCCGCCCCGGTGTGCATGCTATATACGTAGCTATTGCCGCCCCGGTGCGCATGTTAAATACGTACCTATCGCCGCCGTACAACGCATACTAAATACGTACCTATCCCCGCCCCGTTGTGCATACTACCTAAGTACCTATCGCTGCCCCGGTACGCATACTACATAAGTACCTATCGCCGCGCCGGTGCGCATGCTAAATTCGTACCTATCGCCGCCTCTGTGCGCATGCTAAATACGTACCTATCGCCACTCCAATGCGCGTGCTATATACGTATCTATCGCCGCCCACCTGCGCGTGCTATCGCCGTCCCGGTGCGCATGCTATATACGTACCTATCGCCACCCAAGAGCGCATGCTAAATACGTACCTATCGCCGCCCCAGGGCGCATGCAAAATACGTACCTATCGCCGCCCTGGGGTGCATGCTATATACGTACCTATTGCCACCCCTGTCCTCATGCTATATACCTACCTATTGCCACCCCTATACACATATTATATACGTACCTATTGCCGCCCGGTGCGCATACTATATCCGTACCTATGGCCGCCCCGGTGCGCATACCATATATTACTTATCTTTGCAAGGGTGCGCATACTATATATGTACCTATCTCCAGCCCAGTTTACATACCTAAGAACCTATATTAATGCGCCCCTGTTGTATCAAAGAACCAACGTTGTGTTTGTTCAGGTTTTGTCACTATCATAAAAAAATAACTCATTTAATGCGCCCCTGTCGTATCCAACAACAAAAATCAAGTTCATTCATGTAGTGTCACTATCATAAAAAGAACTCATATTAATGAGCCCTGTTTAAGTTCAAGAAAAAAAAATTTGCCCAACCCCTCCAAAAAAATTTACCCCCCTCCACTCACCCCCAAAAATGTTTACTCTCCCCCTACCCTAAGAAATTTTTTAAGTTCAAGAAAGAAAAAAAAAATTGGCCCCCCCCCCAAAAAAAAATTCCCGGATCCCCCTAAAATCTTTTACCCTCTACCCCACCCCCAATTATTTTTTTGGCGTGTGTGTATTGATAGTTTGTTTCTATTTCTGATACTGTTATTTTCGTTTACATCTCTTGAATCTTGAAGCTAAGATGGCAATAATAATATGTACTTATATCTGTACAATTCGTGTTGTTATTTAGTAGTTGGATATTTGTTTGTAGCTTATGTTGAGGTACTTTTCCACAAGGCCTAACGTACAATTCTGGCTATTTATGTTTCAAGTTAGTTAGATGTTTATGATACATAACTAAAGTTGTATTATTTTTGCATGCTGCATCCTAAGGTTCAACATATATAATGGATGCTAGTTCGTATATCTTTATCATTAGCGAACAGTTGGCATAGATTCTGCAATTACACGTACACAGTCAATAGAGTATGGTCATGTTTCGGTCAACGCTGTTATTCTTAGATGGCAATGTATAAACTCTACCTCACCCTCCCTAAGTTTTAATGACAAGACACAGTGTAATGTAGACGTTTTTCTCTTGACAATTAGTTAAAATGAGCGTTTAAGGGCCATCGCCGTTGAGCCTCTTGTAAACGAGTCTGGCCCTCTTTCAAAACCCCTCTATTCTTGTCTTTCATGTAGAGGCCAAAACGCGAGTAGATATTTCGTTGGCACTGAGGTCATTTCATGACAGGTGACCAACAACTACTTTCTGTGCCAGCCTTTCTTCTTTACTTCTTTAAATTTCCTTTTTCATACTGTGGAGTTATCACTTATCAAATTCAAGAGCCATATGAGGAAGAAGTTTAATGAGACTGAATGATTTTCAGGCGAAAGATGAGGGGCACTGTAAAACTATGGGAACACTTGAAGACATCCGGTTTTATTCTAAACTAACAGACTTACCCGACGTTGTTCGTCTATTATGATAAAATAATACGATTGGTGAACAATAATGGGTCTGATTGTTATCATTATTAAGCTTGGTGAAAACACATATAAACACTTCGCTGCCATCTATTTATAGTAATACTACTACTACTACTACTTATTATAAGTATTATCAGTATTATTATTATCATTGTTTCTGCTGTGAATGTTATAATTTATCGCTTTTATCAGTAATGTTTCTGTTGTTATTATTGTAACTGACGTTAGGTTCCTTATAGCTATTTAACATTTTCATATTGTGCTTTCTCATGAGGGTTTGCACGTAATCATGCAGACGTACTTAATATGAACAGTATTTCTATTTGTAATTTTTGTACGTGTACTTCCTTCATCTAATTTATTTGAAAACATATTTCGTTGATGAGTGTAATAACTTCACAATTCTGAGATTTGTTTTTTCAAATATGTTTACTGTATTTGTGTTTCTGCTGTATGTAAACTTATCTTATATTTTATTTGGACGTACCCAAACAAGTTTATTCGGACGTAACTTGCTTGAGAACTATGAATTACTTGTGCGGTTATAAATGTAAAATATTGTATTATTACATTTACTATAGTTTGTTTAGGTTACGATTTTTAAGTTAAAAATTGAGTTCAGACTATTTACTTCTTTTGAGATTATTTATTTTATGTCGATGTTTATGTTTTATTTTGTTGTCTGCGATCCCATTGGGTATATTATAGTCACTAATCAGGCCGTTGTCTCTGTATATTCTTAAATTGTATTTGTTGTGAAAAAGTATTTAGTATTAAAATTGCATATATAAATATATATATATGTGTATATATATATATATATATATTATGTAAGTCTAAAAATCAATAATAGCACTAATTTTAACAAATACAACCTTTTTCTGTAGCCTACATTTTGTCTTTATTTCTCAACATATTTAATGAAAATAATATATTATTATACTTACGGATTACACAGAATATAAGAAATATACTGCAGAAATTGGGAGAGGAGCCATTCACGACGACTCCGATAAGTTGTTCCCTACAAAAGACAGAATATTAGAAGTATAATTGTGAAAAAATAATTTATTTGTATTGCACGTTTTTTTTTCTTTTTCTCTTAAATTCGTTTCGGATATTTGGTTCTGATATTACTCTGCTAAATGTGCCAGTGACCAGGTTTAATTTAATAGTTTTTATGATACCGACTAGAAGCTGTGTATCTGTTCAGTTGTTGTATTTTTGTGACGAGAAAGAGTTTTGATCAGAACATCGCTTACACTGTGACTTCAATTGAACCGTTTAAGCTCAATTTCACTAGATTTAACTGAAGGTCATAATTGATTAGTTGTCTCATTTATTTGATCGGATCCCAATTACTGGTCGTTTTCTGTGATTGCTTTTCTCTCTGCTTCTTTACTCGCCTATGAAAACATATATAATTTCAATAATAAACATTTCCATCGGCTGAAGCTGATAGGGTTGATACACCGGCACATAATTGTGGCGTATCAACGTAAATAACGAATTGGCGTTTCATAAATAAATATTAAGCAATGTCAGCAATGTATTTACTTATTTACAACATTTCAATCAGCGAAATGTAATAAAGCAAGTATTGAGCACAATCCGCACATATCGAATTACTTGACATACGGCGTGAGAATAACGTGACAAACAGAGGAACAGGTTACGCAGAAAAAACAAGTGCTTCCAATTTTAATGCTACCATCCAGAACAATAATCGGACGAACGGGGAAACAACCTTCAATTATCTACGTAGAAACTATTGATGGAAGTTAGTAAAACAATTTTTATTTAAAACGAAACGATCAAACAAGCTAGAGATATACTAACCTACAGGGCGTGCGAGTGGCACGCTACCCGATGAATATCTTCGACAAGCTTTTTGTATAAGAGTCTACCTCAAAGAATGCTTTAATAAATTAAAGTTGGACAACGACATCAATAATTGTCTACATGCTCACGTCGCATAGCGAACATCCTGCGCTATTACATAATACTATTAAAAATACTTATTTCTTGGAGAGTAATCGAAATACTACGTAATTATATGCGAGTAGGTGTTTAATCTTTAAAGATTTGGTACCTTACTGTTGTGGAACCGTTTAGGGGTACCAACAATGAAATAAAAGAACAACAGGTTTAGATATAATAATAATGAATTGTATTGAACAGAGAAATTATAATCAAGTCAGTGTTGGCAGTGCTAGTGCCTAAATGTACTACAAATGTTCTCCCGGCAAAACCGGTATTTATGGTAGCAGGTTGATACCATTTAGTTATTACTAAAGGGTAGGTAGGTTCACCCACAACCCCCCTCTTTCGAAACTCATTTCCCCGGAATCTCAAGGTATATCTTTTTCCTAGAATTTACCTTGAAACTCCCGGTTAATTTACGTTTTCCTGATGAATGTCTCTGTTCCGGAGGCGTTTTTGGTGTTGGCAGCTCAAATGCGTCGTATAGATCTTCCATGATGGTCTCACTCTGATCGGATGGGCCTTCCCCTGGGTCGTCCGACATGCGACGACGCATTTGGTTACTGTGTTTTTTACAGGTTCCTCTAGGACCCTCTACAATGTACACCATCCGCCCCAATATTTTTTGTACCTTTCCCACTTCCCACACGGCTTTGTTTCCATGGTGTTCCTGGGAGAACACCTTCTCTCCATCCTCGTACCTCTTCTTTGGTGCCGTAATGTTGGTCGGTTTCACCTGTTTTGGTAAAAGTTTGTCGAATACCGACTTTATTTTTCTTCCAAACATTACTTCCGCTTGTGGTACCATGGGCTGGTGTGTTCTCGTTGGGTGTAATTCTATACACTTGAAGGAACTGCTGGAGTGCCTTTTCTCTCGGCGTGCCCGTCGATATTTTCAACGCTCTCTTCAAGGTGTCAACGAATTTTTCTGCTTTTCCGTTTGACCTCGGATGGTAAGTCGGAGTGGTGATATGTTTAATTTGAAAGTCTTCACAAAATTCTTTGAACTCTCGTGAAGTAAATTGTGTACCGTTGTCCGATACAAGAATGCCCACCACTCCAAATCGGGCAAACAGTTCATTCAACGCGCATATTGTTACATCCGTTGTTGGGTTTTTACATCTAACAACTTCTGGACATTTTGAGTAGCTGTCGACTATAATTAAATAGTAGAAACCTTCTAAACCCGCGAAATCTATGTGATTCCGGGACCATGGTTGCTCTGCGTTTTGCCATGGACAGTACTGAATAGGTGGTGCTTTCGCTGCCGACGCGCAGCCCGCACAGACATTCACCTTCGTCTCTATGTCCCTCTCCATGTTTTCCCAATACACATAAGATCTCATTAGGCTCTTCATGCGTGTCGCTCCGGTATTGCCCTTATGGAAATCTTTCAGGATTTTTTTTAGCTTACCTGGGATTACTACTCGCTCCCGGTATAATAATGTGTCGCAACAGACTGAAAAAGCTTCTGCCGTTTGCTCATCGTCTGTTTGTAATTTATTTTAAATTTCGATGATAAAATTATCTTCCTTTGCCTCTTTTTGTATATCGCCAAGTGTGACTGGCAGTTCTTTTAATGTATTACACAGTACTTTACTATAGTCATATTCAGACCGAAGGGATGCTATAACTGTATCCTCGAGCGGTTCCGTGTACTTTGGGATTAGCCGCGATAAACCATCTGCGTGTCCTAGTCTTTTTGACGGTAAAAATTCCATCTCAAAGTCATAATTTAACAGAATTGTCCCCTATCTCTGTAGGCAGTTTGCCGTGTAAGTTGGCAAGCCTTTTTTTTATGCAAAGATGGTGATAAGTGGCTTATAGTCTGTTTGTAGAATAAAATGACGGCCGTGTAGATACCTGTGAAATTTGTTCATTGCGAACACAATACCCAACGCTTCTTTTTGAATCTGCGAGTAAATTTTATCTGCAGGAAGTAAAGTTCTTGAAGCGTGCGCGATGGGTGTCATCGAGCCATCCAGCATTATATGCAAAATGCACGCCTCCACCGCCGTAGGACTGGCGTCATTTGCAACAATAGTTTTTAGCTCTGGATTAAAATGAGTAAGAAATAATTCTGAAGTTAACTTCCCTTTTAGGTTGTCGAATGCAGATTGACAGTCGGTGGACCATTCCCATTTACTATCTTTCTTAAGTAACTCATTTAAAGGGGGCTCGCAATTTGTGCATACTGGGAATGAATTTTTCGTAATAGTTTGCGAGACCCAGGAAGCTTTGTAGTTGGTTAACATTGTTCGGTTCGGGCATATTCTTGATGGCTATAGATCTTTCTTTGTCGGGACGTCTTCCATTCTTATCAATGACATGTCCGAAGTATTTGATCTCTTCTAGAAAGAATTCACACTTTGACTCTTTGAGTGTAAAACAAAAATCGCTTATCCTTTCGAATACTTTGTTTACGTGCTCACGGTGCTCCCCGACGCCCGTACTTTTCATTTAGATATCGTCAAGGTAGCCGATCGAAAAATCGAGCCCGCTCAACATCGTGTCGATTACCTGCTGAAAAATAGACGGGGCCATTTTAATTCCAAAAGGGAGACGATTGAACTTTAGTAGTCCCCTGTGTGTCGAAATACAGAGAAGCTTAGAGCTATCTTCCTTTACAGGTATTTGCAGATAGGCTTCACTCAAGTCAATTTTTGAGAACAGTTTTCCACCGTTTAATTTTGTGAAAACCTCTTCTGGAGTCGGCAGAGGATAGTGATGATCTTTCAGCGCATCGTTCAAACCGGTTGAGTAATCGGCACACATTCTGATCTCTCTAGATTGTTTCGTCACGTAGACGGTTGGGGTCGCCCATTCCGAGTAGTCAACTGGTGTTAAAATACCTTTCTCCACCAACCGGTCTATTTCTGCATTAATTTTTTCAAGTGAGGCAAATGGTACACTTCGTTTTATCCTAAAAACGGGATTCTTATTTTCAATTATTGCAAAACTCGCTTCATTTTAGTACAGCGTCCTAATTCATTAGAAAGCACCCTGGGGAATGACTCTTTCAAATCCTTCTTCAATTTTTCAGCTTTAGCCGAAAGGTTCTCTATTCGTTGACAATAGGCGGTTATCGCCGAATCCCAGAGCTGGAATTGCTGAATCCAATCTGTACCGAAAATGTTTCCTGTATTTTTATTACGAACATGCGTAATTTTAATGTCTTATTTTTTAGTGTCACTTTTGAAATGACTTCCCCTTCAAAGTTTATTTTCTCTCCGGTTACCAATCGAACCACTTTATCTGTGCGTAGCATAGTCGGTCTGCCGATCTTTTTTCCAGGTATTAATATTAATAATTGATAGGTCAGACCCTGAATCAAGCTGTAGTTTAACATCTTGATTGTTCATTTTACTCATTTGTCACAATTGTTTCGTTTAAAAGGACACTTCTGGTACCAATGTAGGTCCCCGCAACCCCAACAAGGGTGGTTTGGCAATTTTTCATCCGACCTTTGAGGAAAATCCTTCATGAAATTTTCCTTCGAAGAGTATGATTTTTTTGAAAAACGACGAACATTTTTAATATTAGAAATTGCTGCTTCCTCTATTTCTTTAGCTTCCTTTTTCTCGGAAATATGTCGTTGACAGCTTTCGGCCAGTTGTTGCAATGTTAAATTTGGCTCAGTTTCTAGTTTGCTTATTGCACGTCTTCTTAACTCTGCATCGTTTTGCGAGACGAGCCCTTGAACAAATATTAATACTTTGAAATTGTCCGCCGTCAAGGATGATAACTTAAAGTCGTCACAATGTTTATTGACGATCGAAGCAAACGTTGAGTAATCCTGGCTTTATTTTCGCGTTAGGTTCATGCTTTTCCAACTTTTTGTGGAATAAACTTGTTTGGGGGCAATATAGTTCCATTTACATTTTAATGGTTTCCTTGAAAGATAGTTCGCCCGTTTTCTTTGGCAGAATATAATCGACACATTGTGTATGCTCTGCCGTTCATAGTCTACGAAGAACAAAACGAACCTTTTTCTTTTCCGACCATGTGCTACAATCAATGTCGAAAAAATCCTCTTCAGGCACATAGTTGAAGGTTTCTATAGCTGACCATATTGCATTTTGGTTGAACGCGTCGCTGTCGTCATTCGTCGTATTTATCATTGCTTGTGCCAGCTGTTCAAATTTTCTCTCTTATTGAGTGTGTTGCTCTAATTGTAAATTTGTTATCCCAATCAATTTTTCGTCTAAAGATTTTCTATCGACTCGCTTTTGTGCTAAATTCTTTTCCTCAAAATATTTCAACAAACTCATTGGCTGCGACTGAAATTCCTTCCGTAGAGCACGATGTTTTTCATCGTTTGCCTTATGTTGTTTTGATTAAAATTTAATCATCTCCAATATCTGTTTCGAGAAATCTTCCATGATTAAAGAAATCCTTTCTTGAACAGCACTAAAAACAACGTCAAATAGTCATTCACTACTTCTAAAAAAGATTTTTTTTCGACTATACAACTTTACAGTGACAAGTCTGTTCGCAAAATATGTTTGACTATATCAGACACGAAAAAAGGTTTTTTTTAGTATGGAGTAAATTGTAAAGCACATGGTTTGTTTTTCAAACGGGTAGAATTTCTTTTCGAAGGTTGACCGTGATGTAGACACTGGTTTATCACTCACATGTTGGAAGGTCCAAGGTGTTTCCAACGGAGTCCTTTACGAATCACTCGTCGCCAGTTGTTGTGGACCCGTTTAGGGGTACCAACAATGAAATAAAAGAACAACAGATTTAGAGATAATAATAATGAATTGTATTGAACAGAGAAATTATACACAAGTCAGTGTTGGCAGTGCTAGTGCCTAAATGTGCCTCCCAAATGTTCTCCCGGCAAAACCGGTATTTATGGTAGCCGGTTGCTACCATTTAGTTATTATTAAAGGGTAGGTAGGTTCACCCACAATACTTACTCACCAAGTAACAATATGAACGATAGGTAATCGCATCTGGACATCTGCCGACAAATGCGCAGAAAGTCATGTTTAATAGATTGACAAACGGCAGATTTCAGACATGAAATGTTCCCACTTAAGTCTTTTTAAAGCGATGATGACTGGCATATAAATCTCGCCGAACTTGATGCAGTGATTAAACGCGTTAAGCTGGCTCTTCAATGGAATGCACATGTGTTGTATGTATTAACCGATATAGTATGCGTGCATTGATGTGTATCCGACCACGTGATACGGGAGACGTGCATAAAACCGAAGACGTCCGATTCGATGCTGGTAAGGCAACACGAGGAAAAACTATGGTCTCTGTCATAGGAATACGTATTGACGATGACGGTTTCGCTGGTACAATACGGTAACAACTGAGCTAACAGCACCGACAGAGTTCAACAAAGATCCTTGGATCTACATAAGAACAAAGAAAGACAATGTTGGGGTGTTATGCCACTGCATAGAACCACTTAAACGAACAGAAAAACCGGAATGTGCCTGCCACATGCACTACCGCAATTTAAGAAACATTGATCAATCGATAAGTTCAATAGAATATAAATTTTCGCTGAATACTATGTGTATCTATTTGTTTGAATATTTGCCACCTACAACATAGTGAAAAGTATGCTTAAAACCGCGTCATTATTGACAACGAGAATTGGGCGTGCATCGCCACTGCTCAATTAAAGAGCTATACAACGTATCCATACATCTATAGATAAAGAATTATATATATATATATATATATACATATATATATATATATATATATATACATATATATATATATATATATATATATATATATGCATATATATATATATATATATTTAAATATATGTGTGAGTGTTTATTTATATGCAGAATTTGATAGCTTGACACACATTATTAACTTTAGTATTATGCGTTCCAAATTATATCAGAAGAAAGCAAACAGTCGTGTTTGGTTTTCGTATGTATCTCCTTATCTCTTTTTTCCGAGAAAAAATACCGACTAGGGAGTAAATAATATCACTTCCTGTCAATGGAATGGATAGATATTCGTTCATTTTACCAATTACAGCGATATTTAAAAGATTAGCATGGCAGAACAACGAAACTGCTATTTTAAACAGAAACGGGACAGATCGATGAAATAACTATAGAGCTATATAGAAATACGTGGGGATTATTGAGGGGAAGTAAGTCGTCATACTTTGATCTCTGCTATAATATTAACGCGAGTCAGACCTCTCAATTGTTTTATATGTTTGCATTTTATCATCGTCTGTATGTTGCGAGTACAAAATAACGCCAGTTCATTTGAAACAGAATTTAATTCAGAGCTCTTTCATTTCCCACCCAAAAGTAAAGGTTCTAGACTGGTTCAATTTATGGTGTAAATTTAGCTTCGCAAAAAGGGGAAGTCTAGTCTGACTGAAAAAAATTCTGTTTCGAAAGTATCAGTGAAGAAAATGTTTGAAACGGTTAGCATTACTTGGAAATTGACTGGGTGTATTATGTCGGCGATAACTACTAGGTTAATTATGTTAGGGAATCCAATTATCTCTGTAGCATTAATCGTATTTACCGCAATTTACCTTTAATAATTCCGTGTAAAATGACATTCTAACAAATAATTATATTGTTTACGTGGATAACAAGCAATATATTACTCATCCAGGTGGTAGCTTCGTACACACATAGATACATGCTATTTCATATGGAAAGTTTGAATTACCTACAAGAGAGTTTGAAACACGTAATAGACACAATCCTCGACTGCCTTCGGTCTCTCTGTACAAGGGTTTGCCAGGTCAACTTAACATACAAATACTTCCCAACAAGTAAACGTTGACCAAATATTCAAAATAGCATATTATTAGAAGCCCAAATAAGATCCGCATGACACGACTATACACTTTTTCATAGGATGGAGTGTACCCATTCTCCTAGTGATGTTACCTCAAGTAATATCACATAGCTGGGTGCTAGATCAAACTAGACGACTGGTCTTCCTTGGACTACGTAAGACCAATAGACAACAAGAAATATATAATATAAGAGAGTTAACTGACCATTTAAGGAGAGGAAAGTAAGTGTTCTTTACTGCTATACTAACACAACGTTTTAGAGGTAAACGAGAATCTTGATTGAACACTCGGACATCGATGTATCTCATATACAGGTCAAGAATTAGCCCCAGGAAGTGGACCATTAATTTTTGCGGACTTCACACTAAAGCAAAATGAAATAGAGATATACACGTATATATATATATATATATATATATATATATATATATATATATATATATATATATATGTTTTTATTATTATAAATGAGAACATTTGAGTTATTGTTTTTATAGATATCTTGAAGGGTGAATGAAGGAAAAGGTATGGCGTGTGGTTTAGTAGATTATTATTGTATGTTAACTTTTGTCTTTTTATACTATATTTTATTCTATTCGTTTGTTTATTTGGTTTCATTATTTATTTATTTTATTTTCCTGATTTATTTATTTATTAATCTATTATTTTTGTACTTTATTTTCATCATCATTATTATTTATTTATTTATTATTTGTATACTTATTTTCATTATCATTATTATTTATTTATTTATTATTTGTGTACTTTATTTTCATCATCATTATTATTTATTAATTTATTCATTATTTGTGTACTTATTTTCATTATCATTATTTATTTATATATTTATTTATTTATTATTTGTGTACTTCATTTTCATCATCATTATCATTTATTTATTTATTTATTTATTATTTGTGTACTTATTTTCATTATCATTATTATTTATTTATTTATTATTTGTGTACTTTATTTTCATCATCATCATTATTATTTATTTATTTATTTATTTATTAATTATTTGTGTACTTTATTTTCATTATCATTATTATTTATTTATTTATTTATTATTATTTTATTTTCCTTGTCATTATTATTTATTTATTTATTTATTATTTGTGTACTTTATTTCCATTTAATTATGAAATACGTTTAGTATGTTAGCACCTGTGTTGAAAGCTATTTTGTTAATATTGTGCTGTTTGGTTTTAATGAATATTGCTTCTAGTATTTTAAGTCGGTTTATGCAATTATTTTTGCGTATGATTTTGGTGTTAGATGTTTATTTTTTCCGTATATCGGCCGACTGTAGTCTTTTGTTATGTGAAGTAATGTGACGCTGGATGGCGTTGGTATTGGATAAATGGTAAGTTTGTTTTTCCTTCATAAATGGTAGTTAGTTGTTCCTTCATTCACCCTTAAAATATCTATAAAACAATAACTCAAATTTTCTCATTTATAATTTAAAAAAGACCCTACTTTTGAGTACGATCAAGAAGGTCGAAAGCGCTTGAGAAATTGCCGAATTACGAACAATCGGCAAAATACTATATAAACTACCACCCGAAACCCGAAGGATTTATCGAAAACCTCACAAAAAGCTATACAAAATTCCGTGTTGTTTAACCAGGCCTGCTTATATATATATATATATATATATATATATATATATATATATATATATATATATATATATATATATATATATATATATATATATATATATATTCATACAGATAGACGAACTTGTCGGTATTGTCTTCATTAATCTTGAAAGAAGACCCTTCAGTTGACAAGCCTTCAAATGGCCTCCCCCAAAAAGGAATACGTAAATTTTATGAAGAATTCCTCTCTGAGATGACAAGTGCAAATACTAGTGCTAATTTAACTGCAGCGTTTCTTTACAGCTGTTTTCGTTATTCCCACCTTTCTTATCCTCTCTTTCCCACCTTTCTTATCCTCTCTTTCCCACCTTTCTTATCCTCTCTCTTCCACCTTTCTTATCCTCTCTCTTCCACCTTTCTTATCTTCTCTCTTCCACCTTTCTTATCCTCTCTCTTCCACCTTTCTTCTCTTGTTTACAACTGACGTCTCTAGCGACAATATCTAACCAGATAAAGTTTTAAGATTTAGTAACTTTATATGGTACAATTAAAGAACATGGTGAAACTAGTAATAGGATAACTTACACAGATACATTACATAAATAATAACTTTTGATTGGCTGATCGATACCAGGTGGCGTGAACATTTTCTGAAGTACACTTCCTGAAATACAGATTTCAGATGTGTAGGTAAATACAGTTAATTTAAATGCCATTAATTATATTTTTCTTTACTGTAATAAAAAAGTATAATTGCCACGCTCATCGAATATTTACCAAAAGTAATTATCACACTTTTCACAGAATTCAGACACTTAATTTACTATGAATAAATTTCTATGAAATGTTATGATGATGTTTTTTTAAAAAAATTTGTCCTAATTGGTTGTGTTATTAAGATAATGTTGTTTGTATATTTTTAGTTTCATGATTACATTTAAAAGACCTAGACACGCACGTGCGTACGTATACCGACCATTTAAATCACATGTTTTATTTTCAATACAGTTTTACTTTAAGTGAATCATAAATGTTAGTGTGTTTATGAAGCTTTAGAGGATTTTCTCGTATCAGTGTTGAATAATAGACATTGCAGTGGTTTTCTCGATATATATATATAATTATATATATATATATATATATATATATATATATATATATATATATATATATATATATAATGGCGGATTCACTTTCGATTAACCGGGAAGAAAAATAGTCCTTGGCGTATAAATCAATTGTTAGATAATGGCCCTATGGGAGTGCACGTGTCTGTTGGAGATCGGGTTTGACTTGCACGATTTGTAGCGTAGTCACCTTGTGCAACTTTGTTACGATGTTTCTCACGGTCGCGGTGACGGGTGACGAGATCTTAAGTTCAAAGGTTAGGTCACACCTGCGTGTTGATCACGAGATTTCGTGACGTCACAGTTTTCCCGCTTGGAAAACTGGAGTTGAGATTTGAGTTTGGACTTGGAAGCCGAAGAGTAAACACGCTTTAGCCATGTAGCGATTACAAGCTAAGGGATTTCGGATCCCCCGAAATTGAGAGCCAAGCGATGTCCCCCATCCTCCTTCCTTTACAAAGTAGTTAGAAAAATAACTAGCGTAAGCCTTTCTCTTTGCTACAACGAACTTGCCCAGTATCGACAAGCTACATAGAATAAATGGATCTAAATTAAAACGGAGAAGCCTTGTTATATTTCATTGTGCATGTAAGAAACGAACGAAGTTGGCGCTCGGGTAAGCGACAGACAGGTAGCAGTCGTGACACTAAGCAGGGACAACAATGACGGTGAAGAGGAGGGACGCACGGTAAGTACAAATAGTGTCTATACAACGGCGAGACAATGGCGGTGAAGAAAGAGCTACGGTTAGTACGAATAGTTCCCGGGCTGTTGGGATTCTCGTTAGCAGCGAGGCCGTTCGTTCTGAATAAACAGGGAGCATTTCTACGACGCAAAAGATTCCGACATTCTACGAACGTATCATAAAGTAGCAATTCAACACAATTACGGATTAATTAATGTATTTTATTAAGTACAAATAAAGAAATATTTTCGCTGAAGCATAAGGGGCCACTGTAGAAAATTTGAGTGGGTAGTTGTTTAGTAATATATTTGTTAATATTACATTTGACTTTCTGCATGTTTGTACTACCGGGGAAACAGGGAGCCAGAACATAATTTCAAAGGCAAGCCGTCAGAGAGAAACTGTTTTCATACATAACAGAGTAAGGTAGTCAGTGAAGGGTAAAAAGTAGATAGATAGATAGATAGATAGATAGATAGATAGATAGATAGATAGATAGTGTTATTTGCAATTCTTGATAAAGCTGACGCAACAGCTGTGCGAAACGTTGAGTTTTAGGCCTCTCGCTTTTCCTTTTTAAATTATATAGTAAGTTATCTAGTGGGGATAATTGGATAAAATTCAGAGCTATTTTAATAGATAGATAGATATATAGATAGATAGATGACGATATATATATATATATATATATATATATATATATATGTATATATATATATATATATATATATATATATATTTAGAGAGAGAGAGAGAGAGAGAGAGAGTAAGAGAATGCAGAAGTAAAAAACACGCATCCTCTTTTATTAGGAATACACCTTTAGTATGTCTCATGTGAAATCGCTATACATGATTTCATAGTCATATTTTCATTTGTAACAATTACGAAAGCTAGTTAACAAAGTAGACTAACAGTATTTGATAACGAAGAAAGTTGAATGAAAATGGGATAATAATAAAAAAGAAGAAGAAGAACAACAACAACAATAACAACGTAAATAAAAACATGGACATCAAAAAGAAGAAAAAGATCGAGAAAAAGAAGAAGAAAACCAACAACCAAATAAAAGCACGAAACAGAACAAGATACAAACGAAAGAACAGAAAATGAACAAGAAGATGTAGAATAACGAAACCGAAGAATCGGGAGAAAAATAAAAAGAAAGAAAAAGCAGTTTGTGTATGATACAATTTCGCCTAACAAGCAACGCGTTCGAAACTGAAAGAAAATAGATTTAGAGGGCGGAATGTAGAGTTGTCTAAGGTCAAAACAAGTAACAAGAATGGTTATAAAATAACGTTCAAACGTTATACATCCGGTTGAAGAGAAAACAATGTGACACATTTGGTATGATAAACACTTCCGCAAATAAATAAAAAATATCTGGATTGCAGCCATCATGAATCAGTATATGTGTCCTGTCTTGGAAATGTACGTTGAACAGACACCGATCCAAAGACTAAATAACCACACTCATACATTACATTAACACACAGGTACAATAACACTTTAACACACACACATATATATTCAAACAGAGGTACAATAACACTTAAACACACACACACATATATATATATATGAGCGGTAAAATTATCATTGTTTATCTAGCTATTCAGCGGTGGCCGTGTGAGTTTACATGTCGGGATTTGAGTTGTAACATATTCAGAGCCCGGAGTTTCGAATCAGTTATATCTTTAGACTGACGAGTTCCGATTAAAGGACGAAGCGTTACGTACATAGATAATAAACAAAACCAGTGGTGTCTCGTGATTTTAGCCTGAATCTCGAGCCCATGCGACCACCTGAAACAGCCACTCCTACACTGATGTGGGTAAGAAAGTCCGAAACGACGTCGCTTGTAGGTTAAAAACACTTTAATATTTAAAAATGTTTATATATATATATATATATTTAATTTCCTGAAACAGTTTTTCATGGTAAACAACTGATGATCCCTTAAAATAGTGTTAGAAATAAACTAATATAATAACTGTAAAAAATAAATTGACTTACATGAGTGATTTTCCACTGGAAGACTTGGGACTATAAGTTTTTTTTTGTTTTTTTTTAATATAGTTTTAATTTTTAATGGTTGAGAAACTTCCGAGACTATATATATATATATATATATATATATATATATATATATATATATATATATATATATATATATATATATATATGAAAATAAAATGAATCCGACGGTGGAAATTTAAAAAAAAACGGAAGACCCAAAACTCTACTTTTCGCCAAACTGTTTGTGTGGGCTTTATCAAGAGCAAAGACAATTGTGTTCTCTACCGCTTTTGATAAAGTTTACGCAACAGTTGGGCGAAACGTTGAGATTGAGTTCTTACGCTGTTTCTTTTTAATTTTTTTTTGTAAGTCTGCTAGTGGAGATTTGGCTAAAATGCAGAGCTTTTTTTAAATAAAAGTATAAAGGAGTTAGCTAACCTCTGAAATGCGAACATATATATTAATATATGGAAGTTGAAAAAGAAAAACCAAAAACAATTATTTATGTATTCAACACCGTTTCGTTTTTATTTTAAGACTTCTTCAGGATGATTGTTCGACGAAAAAACATACAAGTACAAAATGTTTGAAATCGATAGGTGGCGGCAGCTGCCGGCTTAAAACCGACGGCCGCTTAATGTAAAAATCAAGTTACAAATGGCGGCGGTTGGATAATACAATCATTAGCAAGTGGGAGATGTATTACAACGCGAGTTTTTTACGGTTTCAGTTATTCATTTTGTTTGTCATTGTGTGTTCATTAATTTCTTTAGTCCTCTTCTTTTTTAACTGTAAACGGCAAGCGTCGACATATTCGTCGTATATAACTGTGTGAGGGAGTTATATTTAATTACCTGTTCCTCTTCATGGTCTATTGTGGTCTGCGCGTTACCTCTTAGTTTCTGAGTCGTTTCTTTCCCTCTCGGCTCATGTTTTCGATTGTTCACTCAACTCGTGTCGCCCACTTTTTCTTTGCTATGACCGTTAATCATCATCAGTGTGGCTAGAGATTCCTGTTCTAATAAAACGTTTCATCTCGTACAAAAAAGAAAACCAGAGACAACACATCACGGGAGCTAGTTTATTTTTGCAATCTTTGTGTAACTTCAATCGAACTGGCACGCCTATTTTAAAATCCACAATAGCTGATGTAATCGCTATTTGACTTACGTCCATCCACAATGTAAAACAACTTCTTATACAAAAAACAATCCTAGAATGTTTTCAACCCTCATTCTTCTGGGACGTAAGTAAAGTCTCCTTACAATCGATATCTGCCTCATGTAAACCCATGCCAACGACCCAGTCCCACTGCGTAAATTTTGCGAAGCAAATGTCATTCACCTGAAGATCAATCGCACCATAGTGCACACCCATAGTTCCATTGTCTCATAACGGCCTGATCGTTTGCTCAAAAAAGCATCTGCAGACTATCCTAAGCATTATATGTGCACCCACAAACAATGTTCTAATGCATCGATACATAATAGATTGAGAATTATTCCAACTCATGTATATTACAGCCATATGCGGTGATAAAAAAAATAAAAACTCTCCTTTAACAATGTCTCTTTATATAGTCAGTCCACGAATTGCACATAATGTATAACTATATACACACTTACATCATGTGGACCCTAGGTTCTAGACACCTCAGTACTCCTGTAAAACATTTCCGAAACACATCCCACCTTCATGTAACCCTCCAATCCTTCTAATCGGAGGTAGAAATGCTTAGACGTCAACATGATTAACCCGACCCCTTGTTCTAACTACACTGCACGCCAACAAGAAGAAAGGTTGTTTCAAACACCACATTGGTACACCTCTGTTCATTAAACCTTGGTCCACGTCCTACTCTTACACTATCGAAAGTTACTTAAATACGGCACTTTCCTTTAATTTGACCCCATCCATAGGCTCCTTGATTTATAACACACAAACTAGGAGAACCTGAACCCTACTAAACTACCAAACGCATTTGATATGAAGAGACTGCATCATTGTCTAATCGTACGCGGTCCATGGTTCTATCTAGCGCAGAGGGTGAAGAGTCGTTCCTAGTACACATGAAAGAAGGCATAAAAATCCGAAGATGGAACCACATATCACAATTTAATACTAAAATTATTCATAGCAGATTGGTTACGTAACAGCTGTATTTTTTAGGTCCAACTAATCCACGAAATGGTCATGACCCGTGGTCATCTAAATCCTGTATGTAAGAAGACATTTTGTTCCTGCCCGAATTCGCCACCCGCAACTGAGCTATCGGTCCCATACACTGAGTTCCGAATATCTCTATTGGCTCCACCGAGCTTGCCTATACGAGAACAACGACTCTTTATTGATAAAAGAATCTCCGCCTCGGGGTTTCCACAATTCCAAATTTGATCTCAACACAATTCCTATCTCAGCTCCGAAAAGACTATAAGATGACATCTACACTCGACATCTCTAAACTTGAATTCATGCTCGACCGTACACTAATTTAAATATTCAACGAACCTTAGTAAACTGGTTCACTTTAAATAATTATTCCAACAGATTTTTTTATGCTAGTCTCTCTCCCCCTCCCCTTTCTCTCTCTCTCTCTCTCTCTCTCTCTCTCTCTCTATATATATATATATATATATATATATATATATGTATATATATATTCTCTCTCTATCTCTCTCTCGTACAAAATAGAATAAAATACAGGCATCAATGCCATATTTGTATTTTTCTTCCTTCCACAACATTTCTCAATAACACATTTTTTCTTGGAAAGCTCAAACGTTCAACGTACAGAATAATTAACATTTTATTTCCCCTTCCATGCACACCTGTTTAAATCAATACCAGGATGGTTCTCTCTCTCTCGTTTATTCACTCTTTCTCTCTCTCTCTCTCTCTCTCTCTCATTCACTCTTTCTCTCTCTCTCTCTCTCTTTCTCTCTCTCTCTCATTCTTTCACTGCGCCTGAATAATTCAACTTCAAAGCAGTCAAAACGAACATCTCCTTCCTCCTCTCTATCTCTATCTCTATCTCTATCTCTATCTCCCGGTCTCTAAGACGCTCTCTCCTCACCTTATATGATCACAGGTTCCAAAACAAAAAAAATCATTTATTTTCTTACTTTCCATTGTAAAACAAGATTCACTTTCATTTTATTATCTTTTATTTCTCTCTCTCTCTCTCTCTCTCTCTCCTTCTCTCTCTCAACTCCCCGTCCTCTAACAGCAAAACACAAACCACTTTCCTTTTTTTCTTTTTCGCCCTATACGTCCGTCTGTCCACGCGCCCTGCTCCTACCAGCACAGAAAACATAACCATACAATAAATTGCAACAAATAAAAAAACAAAACAAAATACACAATGTCCAACTACGGCAAATCGACCGATCTAAGTTTGTCTTTTGATTTCATGTGTGTTTTTGTGTGATTTTTTCTTTCTTTTTTCTTTTTCTTTCTTTTTAAAAGCGTTTATCTTATAAAAGGTAAAAAAAATCATTCGCCTTAAATCAGTGTAATTGCGACACATCGACACTTTTTCTTAATTTTGCTATTTACAGTTCGCTTCAATTCGCTTTTTTTGGTTTTTTCTTTTTTTCTACCGTCTATTATATTTCTTTTAACTTTTCCAAAAATTTACAAATCGTAAATTTTTATTCCCTCTCATTTTGAATTAATTTTTTCTATTTTCTTTCTGTGTTATCTTTTTTTTTACTTGGAAATTTCACACGCAATTTCCGTTGCTGTTTCTGTCGCTCCGTTTTTTCTTTCTTTTCCTCTCTTCCTTGTCTTTCTCTATCTCTCTCTCTCTCTCTCTCTCTCTCTTCTCTTCTCTTTGTGGTCGCTTTGTTGTATTTTTTTGTTATTCACAGCACTCCTTTCTGTCTTTTTTCTATTAAGTCTTTTACTTCAGACGCCACACCGGATTTTGGTACTCGCTTGAACGCCCCTGTGTTAGGAAACACTAGGCACGACGCCAAATCGATATATGTTACGATTTCGATCCGTACTCTACGTGTTTGTTCACTTGCTCTGTTCAGTTGTTGCGTGTCCATTCATTCCTTAATCCATTTATTCTGATTTTTTAATTGTAATCGACAAGCGATGTGTTTTTTCTCTTCGCTGTGTAGGCCGCGTGTGACCTCTTTGTTTCTTGGTCGTTTCTTCTCCTTGGTTTTCTTTCGGTGCGTGTTGCTGATGTTCCCTCAACTCGTGCCGTGCACTTCCTTTCTATAGCCGTGAATCATTAGTCT
The DNA here is from genome assembly GCA_963556195.1 of Sepiola atlantica. Lineage (NCBI taxonomy): Eukaryota > Metazoa > Mollusca > Cephalopoda > Sepiida > Sepiolidae > Sepiola > Sepiola atlantica. The sequence continues at coordinate 147,283,457 of OY744515.1, read as the reverse complement.
GGCTAGGAATTATTGTGCAAATAAAACTTTTTATCTAGTACAAAAAGGAAACCATAGAGGCAGATCCGAGAGTTTTTAAGTTTTATTCTGGAAATAAATATTCACGTTGTTTAATCTAAACACAACTTCCAGAGAGAGAGAGAGAGAGAGAGAGAGAGAGAGAGAGAGAGAGAGAGAGAGAGAGAGAGAGAGACTTAACTTCTCATCATGAATTTCCTAATAGCTTTCTAGTCAGATTGACAGACACTGAAACATATTGCTGATCCGTCCCACTTTATGTTTCACCGACGACTGATAATAAAACATTCGTTCCTTGTCAATTACATTCATGACGTCATTACTTCATGTTGACTCATATCTGTGTGTGTCTTATATATTTTGATCTCATACTTTGAAGTTTACCCTTACATTCCATTCTCAAATAAGTGGGCCTTCTGTGCGGTCATTCGTAGGATAGCCAGACAAACAAGGGCCCCGATTTTTTCCCTGCCATCGACACGAAGATGACCACATTTTATTTCTTTTTTGCTGCACACATGTTACTTTTCTCTAAATTCTAATGTGTATTATTTAAATGTACTTAGTTCTTGATATCTATCTATCTATATATACTATTTTATTGCCATCTTTTCTTGTTTCATACTCACGTAAATCCTAAACTCACCCTCTCTCTTGAAGTTATGGCTGTATTTCTCTTATTTGTGAGAGGGACACTTATCCTCGACTCTTTGTTCCCTCTGGAGCGTACAGTGAATTTCTCTGTACATATATACATATGTGTATATAGATGCGAGTTTGTTTTTTTTACCTGCAAGGGCTCGAAAATACCTTACTAGTACACGGGCGAAAGCTATGTCCCCTCTCAGTGTGTTCGATCCGTAGACCTTGTCAGGTCATCCATCTAAGAGAATGAAATCTCTGATAATAAAACCTTTCTACTAACCACTTACGTTGTAGCAAAAAATCGTTGAGGAGGGAGGCCTCCTTAGTCCTGATTGACAACCTTCCTAGAGTTGGAATCTCGTACAAAATATCTGGTTTTCAAACCTAAAATTGCTTAAGGAGTAGATTGGCTCTGCATATCGCCCGGCATTTGCACTCCTTATCTGTCTATTAGCCAGTTGCAGAGGTATTTACGCTGGGACACCTCAAAGGAATTCAGTGCCGGGCCTTGTTTCCTGACTAGGACAATGAATGCTGTTTTTCTTTCTCTCTATCTGGGCAACTTGCGGAAAGTTTTTCGTAACTTAGTCTTACATGACCAGTCTGGGTCGTTCTGTATCCAACTGTACGGCTGTTCGATCATCAGTTGTATAATATAGTGAGTAGCTGTACGTGCCATGTTGTGCATGAAAATATACCCCCTACAGTTATCCCCGGTGGGCTTTCTCGAGGCCACAACCCCTATGAAGCAGGCCGCAACTAATGGATTGGTTGTGTGAGTTTATTAGAACCTAACAAGCACCCACCTTGCCCACCTCACTCTAGGCCAAAACAAACATGTCACACCTAAACCAGACACCCAACAAACACATTTTTGCCTCCGCCCTTGAGGCTCGCATTCACAAATATCCTGGGACTTAGAACCAACATCAGCAATGTAGAAACCTTTATCCTGAAAACTCCCCGGATATCCTAGCGCTAAGTGAAAAAAACATCTAATCCCCAACCTCCTCTCACCACTTTTACATGACTGACTAACTCCCACTCTATCGTAAAGACTCTGACAAACATATGCACGGACTAAAAGTTTATGTTCGGAACACCCTCCCCTTGACTAGAGAACATAGGTTAGAATCAGATAACCAATACTACATGTGGTTTAGATTGACTTTACATCACGACGTTAGTAACTTATATTTGTTATATCGTTCACCTTCGACCCAGGACTATACCCTGCTAAACTCTGTCTCTGAAAGCATGCTAAGAGCACTGTCACTCGACTCGAATGCCAAGATACATGTATTTAGGGAGTGTAATGCACACCACCGTGACTGGTTTGGATTCTCAAGCTTTACTGACGCAGCCGGCAACTCTACGTACAAGTTCTCCTTAGCTCACTCCCTCTCTCAGACTGTCGTTTTCCCGACCCGCAGCAAGCCTCAAGGCTAATTTCGAGTCCATAGAGATAACATCAGCGACACCTCATGGAGGGAAACCTTATCACTCCCTACTGATCAGTGTGCAATTGAGTTGATTGAATGGGCCAAAGCAGGCATTGAAGCTTATGTCCCCATGTGAAAATTATTCAGCAAACCTTACTCTCCGCAATGGTTTACCTCGGACTGTGCAGCTGCTATTGCTAAGAGTCAGCAAGTGTTCCGAGAATTGGGCCGCCATAAGTCAACTGCGAATAGACAGAAATTTATAGAGTCAAGAAATGATTGTGTAAAGTAGTGATGAGTAAAGCAAAGAGAAGGTATACACATATAATCAAAAAACGCATTCAGTTACAGAAACTAGGTACTCGCGATTCCTGGAAATTTACAATAGTGTGGTGAACAATGGACAATCAACGATTCCGCAAAAATCAAACCACAATGATGTCGTTTGCCAAGCAACTGATAAGGCTGAACTACTTGCCCAGCGTTTCGCCTTAAACTCTACTTTGGACTAAGAAAACCACCTCCTCCCTAAATTCATATTGCAGACACTTTGAAAAGGTGGTCATCACCCCATCCCAGGTCAGTGACATTTTAAAAACAATTTAGCACCTCCAAAGCTTGTGGGGCTGATCTTATATCTGTAATAGTAATAAAGAAATTCTCTCCTGACCTGGCCCCTGCCTTCTCCAAACTCCACAACAAATGCCTAGCTGAGTCTTGCTTCCCCGATAGCTGGAAAAGTACCTCTGTGGTACCAGTCTTCAAGAATTCTCGGGATAAAACTGATCCTCACAATTACCGCCTCTTCAGTTTACTCTTGATATTTGCTAAAAAATTTTGAATCCTTAATCAATCTATCGATAGTCCTGCACTTAGGTAATCCTAAACATGTTTCTGACGTCCAGTATGAATTTAGACAAGCACGATCTACTGCGGATATCTTAACGGTCATCTATGAACGCATATATCATACACTGGACAAGACAGGTGAGGCTAGGGAAGTAGTGCTTGATATATCCAAAGTCTTTGACATGGTATAGCATAAAGGGATCCTCCTACAAATATTCTTATATTGTATTACTAGGTTAATATTTAATATAATTAGAGCCTTCCTGACCAAAATAAAAATCCAAGTTTCCCTGATGGCCGTTAATCTAAGCAACATGACATAAATGCTGGTGTACCCGACGGATCTATCCTTGGATATCTATTGTTTATGATCTTCATTAACGACCACCCTGATAACATTGGGTCTGAGATATATATACTAGCAGGACCCGTGTCCCGGCGTTGCCCGGGGAAATATAACAGCCTGATTTAAATTGTCCTTGGAACTTGTTAATTGTCATGGCAAATCACAATTTAACTGGGAACTGAAGCCTTTTAAATTTTATTGCAGAATCCGACGGAATAATGGGTATTCTGGGAAGGAATGTCAGTTTGCCCCTTGCCAAAGCAGTTAGTATTACAGCTTCTATCACATGAGGTTGCATGCATTTAACACAGTCTCGTTCCATTACATAGCCTTGGAGCATGAAGATTCCGGAGTAACATAATTGGGCATCCAGCTTTCAGCTGTGTGTTGGCATACCAGGCAATTCTAATGAATCTAAAAATTCTGTAGGGTATTGTACAGCCTGGACGCGATCGAGAATGGAATCCACAAAAGTGAACGTTACAGTTTTAATGTACTTCCACAAATATGGCAATTTAATGCAAGCATTAAGTTCATCAGGGGGACTTCTACGTGGAACAATAGGAAGCGTTTGTCGGAAGTCACCTGATAATAATATTGTTATGCCACCCATAACAGCATCACGTCTCTTGAGATCACGCAATGTTTTATCTAGAGCCTCGACCGCTTGTTTATGTGCCATTGTACATTCATCCCATACGATGAAGGAACAATTCTGTAAGACTTTTGCTGAATCTGACCCTCTTTCTATTTGACAAATTGGATCAGCATCTTTTGTTAGATAATGGCAAGTTAAATGTGGAGTGAGCTGTCCTACCACCAGGAGTACCTCCGGGTGCATCAAGGAATATAAGGCCACCTTGCTGATCTTCTTCAGTATTAACTACAGTACGAAAAATATGAATTTGTTCATTATTTAGTCGTGCGATACCATCTCGAACAATTGATGCTTGCTCATGAGGTTGATAACTAATTTCACGCGTCCATGCAGTAATGACCGGATGTGTATTAGATCGATTAGGTGAGGTAAGACCCAATTTTGTGAGTGGTTTACCATTGATCTTATAAGTCATATCTTCGATATGAACTAAAGCCATATTGAAGATGTCGTCTTAAAATGTTATATCAACTTCAGGCTGTTGATTGTGTTTCCTAAGAAGGAAATCTTCACTAAAAGCTTATTTGTGTGCATCCCAAAGTCGTTTCGGATGAGACACTGCACATGATGTCAACATGATGGCAAACAAATGTCTCAAATTGTCGGCAGATTCAGATATAGATGCTTCCTGTAATGTAGCATCCCAGTGGTTATCATCCTCAAGTAGTCCATGTGCACTACATGCATCCCTGAATGTAGTCATAACTTGACGATTGATCGTTTTTAGGTCATTAAAGCTCTGTGAACCTCTAACATTGTGTAGAAGCATTCTCAAACAGAAGCAGTCAAATTGATTTGGATGCACGGTGTATACCCTGCCCCAAAACTTCTGTTCTTTTAACGCACGGATAGCCTGGAACTGGCTTACCCTGTAACCGTCGCTTGAAGACCTTAGTTTTAGTGTCCCAGGTATAATAAACTGGAACTTCTCAGTACAAAAGTGTACGTGGAAAAAAATGTGTTTGACACAATGTGAAGAAAGTTGTTAGAGTGGATTTGCAACTCTATCTGCTGCAGTACTTTCAGTAAAGTATATACGCTGTCCATTTTCTAGATGAACTGATAGGTGAATAACTGGGGGGGATGATGTATATGTATGTGAAAGTTAAGTATTCTCCAAATGGCTTCATTGGTTGATATGTAACGTCCCGTATCGTATCTCTTAACTTCATCATGAGCATTACTTTCAATTGTGAAGATAGCTTGATCACTACCCTTATTTACATATTTACAAATGTATTTTATTGATTTCATGCTGTTGAAATATTCAACATTTATATGTGCATCAAAAATCTCACGTTCAGGTAAATAAAAATAGAGTACTGGACACTGTTCTCGGTATACAGAGTTTAATTATCATCAAGTGTATGTAGTTTCTTCCTATAATTACTTGAGAAAATATTAATCGATCTCAGAGAAAATGTGGGAAATAGCAGTGAAACTCGTTAAAAAGAAAGAGAACTATGAGAGAACACCAGTTCGTCCTTGTCTATGTTACTTTTACACCTTGTCCGCATTTTGTTCTTTATGTCAATGAATGCTAGATATCAAGAATTAGATAAGCGATAGAAAATTGTGAATTAATTGCTTAATAGTAAGCTCCTAAAAGAATTAGCGGCATGTGTATATGCTTTGAGTATACATATTTGCTTTACTTGTTACTATTTAATAAGACGATGTTATCCGCCTGATTGGACAAAAATCCGAACCATGAGGTTACTTCCAATGAGTCTGCCGTATTAGTAGGTGTGAAATACTTGTGTTGCTGTATTACTGTAATGGAGTATAAACAATGCAGTAGTTTCCGATGGGGTCTTTCGATACAGCATTAGTGGTAACTTCTACGGCATTTTCTTTATTCAATTATTAACCCTATCTGAACTCCTTTTCGGTCACTTTCTCTTCTAACTTCGTCAGTACTCAATACTGTAGAATATTGTAGCGCTCATTTCGCAGATTGTATCGATCCTAAAATGCGGACTGGAACAGCTGCAGATCTGTTATCTCTGACATTCCTCATACCATTTTCAAATGAATATATTTCTTTGTTCGCCTCTAATATATCTGACTGAGTAATCGTAACTATTGAGAATTATATACCATAAAAACTTCCATGAGACAAAACAGTCAGCCATGGTAACCTCCTGGGTGTTTCACCGCTGTTGCGTAATGAAACCACTATTTTAATTGCTTTCGAACAACATAGATACTCTGACACTTTAAAATTTCCCGCTACTTCTCGAACAAGGTTTAGAAAACATGAAATGGTTACATGACCAATCCGTTAAATCAAAAGTTGTTGAACAGAGGATTGTTTCCCAGTAGATTTGGATAATAACACTCAGGGCGTGAACAACGGTAATATATGTATATTAACTATCATTGAGGAGCCTGAAGTTATTTCCTCATCATCTGGCGAAGCCACATTTTTCAAAGAACTTCACCATTTGCGATCAGAGCTATCTATCCCAGAATCTGCCACTACGACTAGATATACTCAAAGGAATATGTATATATCTGCTCAATAAGGCAACTACTCCCTCCTGTCATTGTTCTTACAGAACTGCAGCGGAAACTAGTTTTTTTATCCTCAGAAAGCTGTTCAATCGTTGGTAAAAAAAGCAATGCTTTCTACCACTATGACTAACTTTGCCAGTCTGTCCAGTTTTAGTAAATACTAGTGGGTGGTCTTCTGTAACTTAGTACAACCGATTAGTCTCCTGTGCCTCATGAAAAAGTCGTTAAGATCGCTGATGAAAAGAAGTCGTCAAACCTTAAAAATACCAGTTTACTTAGCGACAAGCAAATGGATTTAGTTGTGCAAAACCAACTGCCGACGCTCATACTCTAATACAGGAACAGTGAATCTGTCGATTGCTAGCTATTTAATATATTGAAAGGTCTTCGTTATCATTAAATCCTTTCTGTCTCATAAGCCTATAGAAAATAGTTATCTGAAGAAATTAAATCAATACCGACGTGCATAAATAACTAATTTTACTCATACATCTCCTCTTCATCTTTATCACTCATCTTTAAAATGATCGTCTTAGATCATGTGTTAACATCTATGCATGCGACACAGCTGTCTATGGCAACAGTCTTAAGAATTTGGTGTCCAAAATATTTCGAATTCCCTCTTTTCCTATGCGCCTTATACAATAAAGGAACATTAACTGGTTGTTTTTAACACTAAACAACCTTGATTCTGTCTTTTCGCCACCAGCGCTTGCACTCTCGTTTTGCTTACGTTTAAACAAACGGCTTTCTGCTTGATGAAGACTCTCACCTTAAGAATCTTGAACTGACTTTCACTCCAGACCTTAAATGAAAGACTTCTATGAAGTATTTTGAGAATATTGCTGGTAAATAGTTGTATCAGTCTAACTCTTCAAAAGGTACCGTACGCATTACGCAATTGTCTACTTGTAAATGATTTGACTATGTCTTAAGAAAAGCTACCGCTGCCAAATACAGGGGGTTCCAGCACGGTGCACTCTTTCTTGTTTTACATTGGACAAATTAAACTTCGCAATCTAGTGGGTTAAAGTCTATTTTTTTCTTAAAACGAGACGTTTTCTAATCTATCGCGATTTGTATAAAATATCTAGTTTCCCAGGTAAAACATTCACAGCAAAAACTCGTAAAGCTACAACTGTTTAAATGACCTTTTCTTTTCTTCATCTGTGTACCTAAATTGAAACAGAAGTTCTAGGACGATAGTTGATTACCAAGAACTTCTCATCTAAACAGAAGTTCAATGAAGATGGTTGATTTCCAAGAACTTCTCATCTAAACAGAAGTTCTATGAAGATAGTTGTTTTCCAAGAACTTCTCATCTAAACAGAAGTTCTAGGAAGATAGTTGATTCCCAAGAACTTCTCATCTGTAGAACACAATATCACGAAACCTCTTTTGTAATCCGATGTCAATAAATTCAATATCAACAAGTACAACTTTCCGACTATCGTTTCTAATATTCTAAGCATGTTGTTTATCATACAATTGACAATCTCGTTAACACTTATTTTCGAGTGAGTTCTATTTTGGGTTTTACTATATATATATATATATATATATATATATATATATATATATATAATTTAATTACCAGTTTGTCCTAAAATGCACAAATGGCAAGCATTGGAGGGTAGTGAACGGAATTCTCAGAAAAATGTGATACAAATCGTGATGACTACCTTTGAGAAATAATTTGGCAGTTGCTACTTAAACGATAGCATTTTATCAAAGTCGGTAAGCCATTAGATGCTGGGAAGCAATAGATATGACGGATGGAGACGAGGCGTTACAAAGACGTAAGGTTGACGATGAAGTTAATCAGATTTAGAGGGAGAGGAGGAATCGGTAAACGACAGAAAGTGGCAACGAACTACGGAAGTTTCAAAGAGAGAATAGTATTCCACAGTGAAGAATTTACCGGAATTCATCACCTTCTACCATGCATTGCTTTCGTAGATTACTTGTTTAATTGTAGATTTCAACACACGTCCATATTTTTTGCGTTTTCTTTTATTCAGAATATTACAGTGCTTTCTCTGTCTCGACATTTATTTTCAGAAGAGGCAATCTCTAATCGTTAAATATTTTGCAAGACAATGTTTTCCTAGGCAGGAACAAAACATTTTTCTGACGCCTAGAAATACTTCGTGTTTTAATTATTATTTGTTCTGATATCTGTGTGTCTCGGGAATACTGTATTTATTTTAAAGAAGAACATTTGCAGTTGATTGGTGTTTGCACTTGCTACGGCACAGTCTATTAGACTTTTAATATTTTATTTTTCTCCACTTTTACCAGTGAAAATTAAAAACACTCAATTGAGGCATTAATATGTGTTCTCAAGATTGTCAAATCGATTAAAAATTGAACGCCGTTATTTCCGTTTTATTGTGAACTGTAAATAAGTTTGTCTTTTCTTTCGTCGAATGCCTAGCACCAAACATCGTTTCTATAAACAACTTTTCTTTCCAATCACTTCTCATCTTTCGAAAATATTAATACTGGGCTGCCTCTGTGAAGTTTGCAACTTGGTCATCTCAAATCAAATGACAATAAATACTTTCCATAAATCTTTTACATTTTAATTTTGCCCATTCGATTAATCATTTTTAATCATCTGATATTATTCTTCATCATTCATCTGCCAATCATACAATCGCATCAACATTTATTCTCAAGTAGCTTTAATATCGTAAATAGACTATATCCCAGTTTTAATTGTAACACACTAGCATGTTAATCTGAGCCCAAATACTCTCGGATAAGTTATATAACAAACAATTTACCCAAACAAATAGAAAAATAGCCAGCTATTCAATGAACCATGAACAATAAATCATTTATTGTAATATTTCTATTCATTTATAATAATATTTCTGGTACAAATACAGCTCAGTCTTTGCATTATTTATCAAGTTTCAGTCAGGAATGTCAAACAGCTTTTGCTTTCTCGCGGTATTACACGCAAAATCATAAACAAATCGAAACACCCAACAATGCAGTAATGTTAGCTGTGATAAGATTTCTAGTTTAAGAATAATCTGAGCTATTTTTTTCTTAATTGTTATCTTTGAAAAAACACCCACAGATGAAAATCTGGGTGGTAGGGGGGTGGTAAGATCTAGTGAATATTAATCTCATCCATTTCCTACTAATCAAGTGATTATCAAAGTAAAATATATATAATTTTGAATGGCGATTAAATAATGCTAGAATTCATTACGGAAATGTATTGAACAAGTCAAGCATAGACTTTAGTTTACTGTTCTGCATACGAATGTATTGCCGAAAAAATTGTAAAGTTCATTCAGTATTCGATGTCTTTTCTTGGGATAAACTGTATATAACGACGTCACAAATCGAACATGAAATGTAACATCTGTAGGATCGAACAGTAACCCCCCCAAAACAATTGTTATGCTAAATGTAACCGACATATCGATTTTGTTATATTCTCGACGAAAATTTGAAAATGATTTTTATCATAAAACACGGCGACTATAATTAATAAGTGTTAGAACATTCGTCAGTGCTCCATTCAACGGTAAGCAGAAGAAAATCACGAATATTTGGTGGGCAAATGTTGTTGATACAAATCACCATATATTGACTCACAATGTTATTTTGATAAGTGATACCAAACTCCGACGGAAAGTTGATACGGTAAATATATACTAGTAGAATACTTGGCCGAGAACGTGTATAAGCAATTAATTTAGCATTCGTGTTATTTTTTCTTTAATCGTACAGTTTCGGTTGCACCGTCATAGATGGTACAGTTTATGAAAAGTAAATGATGTGCCTACGTTACTAACACTGTGGCTTAGAGTTCATTCCATAATTCATAATAATCAGTTCAATATTTTAGGATTTTAGCAAGCTGAACCTATGTGTCACCGCTCACGCGCGTGCACTAGTCCTTTTTAAACATGGATTAATTAATATAACTTCAAATGTATCACATAATGTTTCCATTGGAATTTATTCTGTATTTTGCGAAATTCTGGGACGGATTTGATTTATGTGTCTTTTACAGACAAAACTTGGGCCTTGAATGGTATAAACCATGTTCCCAATTCTTTTCATAATGAAACCGTCCACCCAATGATTTTTTCCATTCTGAAAATTTTTTAAATACACTTTGTCCACTGAGGAATAGCACTTTACTTTCAAGTTTTCTCCTTTAGAACTTTTCTTCTTCTCAAGTATAAGTCTATCGAAGATAGATCTAATTTTTCTAGCAAACATCAGTTCTGCAGGGGATGATTTAACATTGTTATTTGGGTTCGGGGTTACCCTGTAGATTGCTAGAAATGTTTGTATAGTTTGCTCATCTGTGTCCATATTCAGGTTTTCCTGTATTGCCCGTTTAAATGTGTCCACAAATTTTTCTGCCAACCCATTCGACTTAAGATGGTAAACAGGTGTCGTGATATGTTGAATATTCAGCGATTTGCAGAATTCTTTAAATTCGTGAACTGTAAATGCTGAACCATTGTCACTTACTATGTTATTTGGTACACCAAAACGGTTAAAGATTTCGTTAAGTGCATTTACAGTGTTCCTTGCAGTTGGATGTCTGGTTTTAAATATCTCTGGCCATTTAGAGAAAGAATCTACTACAATTAAGTAGAAAAAACATTTAGAGGTCCGGCATAATCAATATGTAGACGTGACCAGGGTAGGTCCGTTTTCGGCCATGGCGTCGTTTTTACTGGCGGATCTCGGGCTGCTAACTGACATCCTTTCCATGCTTTGACACAGTTTTCTACTTCTTTGTCCATACCAGACCAATATACGTATCCTCTAATTAAGAATTTCATTCTTGAAATGCCAGGATGACCTGTATGGAATTCCATTAATATTTTCCTTCGTAATGCCCGTGGAATTACGATTCTATCAGCATACATAAGTACACCTTCACAAATTGAAAAAAATGTAGTTTGTCCTACTTTGTTACTTTTTTCCCTCAGTCCTAATTGAGTATCCATTTTTTTTATGAAAATGTCTTTTTCAGCTTCTCTTTTAATCTCTTCAAGGGTTATTGGAAGTTCACGTATCATATTACACATTTAACTTGTACATTCGCTTTCATCTTTAAGAGCAGCAATTACTGTCTCTTCGAAACTTTCGTTTCTTTTTAGAATCAACCTTGATAGTGCATCGGCGTGTCCTAACTTTTTCGATGACACATGCTCCATCTTAAACTGATAGTTTAAGAGAGTTACATCCCATCGCTGTAGTCGATTTGCGGTATGCTTAGGAATGCCTTTCTTTGATCCAAATATCGTAATCAAGGGTTTATGGTCTGTTTGCAATGTGAAGGTCCGTCCATGGAGAAATCGATTATACTTTCTGACTCGAAATATTATCGACAGAGCCTCCTTTTCAATCTGGCTATAGTTTTTCTCAGCCGCAACCAAAGTTCTTGATGCATGAACGATTGCTTTTGTTGTTCCATCCTCATACTTATGGAGTAATGCAGCGCCAACGCCGTAATCACTGGCGTCCGTTGCTAGTACTAAATCCTTGTCTGGATCAAAATGCGCTAATGCCAAGTCTGATAGTAGACATTTCTTAATTTTTTGGAAGTCAGATTCATATTCCTTATTCCAACTCCATTTACTACCCTTTTTTAGTAACTCGTTAAGAGGAGCTCTCAAATTATGCACATTAGGTATGTATATCGCGTAATATTGAACCAATCCCCAAAATTATTGTAGCTTCGGTACTGAGTCTGGAGCAGGCATCTTTTCAATTGCTTGGGCCCGTTGTGGATCTGGTCTTCGTCCCTCTTTGTCGATTATTTGACCAAGGTATCTGATCCTTTCCATACAGAAATCGCATTTCTCCGGGCTCAATCTGAAACCAAACTCCTCTATTCTCTTAAATACTTCTCTGACGTGCTTCTTGTGTTCATGCAAATTTCTGCTCGTTATCAGGATATCGTCAAGGTATACCATTCAAAATTCTAATCCTGCGAGCATCGTATCCATAACCTGTTGAAACAGAGCAGGGGCGACCTTTAATCCGAACGGAAGTCTTTTTAGTTTAAAAATACCCTTATGCGTGTTATGCACAGGTACTTTGAACATTCGTCATTGACTTTGATTTGCAAGTATGCATCCGAGAGGTCTAATTTTGAAAAACATTTCCTCCGTTTAGTTTTGAGAATAGATCTTCTGCCGACGGAAGGGGGTAATTGTGGTCCTGCAAACAATCATTAAGGCCCGTCGAAAAGTCAGCGCAGACTCTTATTTTGTTACCCTTTTTATCACATATACTGTCGGACTTGCCCAATCCGTGTGGTCAACCTTTTCAATGACGTCTAATTGTTGAAGTCTCTCCAACTCCTTCTCTATTGCGTCCATCGATGAAAAAGGTACATTTCTTTTAGGTTTGAACACTGGGGTGGCATTTTTCTTCACCTCAAATTTTGCTTCTGTTTTCACACAGTATCCAAGTTTTTCGGCAAAAACTTTTGGGAATTCTGCATTTAAATCGTCCATGAAGCCTTCTATTTGGTTTGATTTCTCTGTGGTCAACCTATTACAAAAAAAATTAACCGGTCGTTCCCATAAGTTGAACAGGACAATCCAATCCACTCCAAATAGACTTGTGTTCCTTCCTGGTACTACGTACACTTTGGACTTGTGTGTTTGACCACCAAATGACACATTGCACTTCAGTTCTCCTTTGAATTCCAACCTTTTGCCGCACACACTCTTCGCCATCTTGCTGGTTTCTCTTAGTTCAGGTCGACCGATCCTTCTCCAGATATCTTCATCTATGATGCTAATGTCCGCACCACTATCCAGGAGTAATGTTACAGGATGTCCATTTATCTTTACATCGACATATTGACGCCTTTCGCAGCTTTTCTCTTTCCTTGTGCGAAGCGTATTAACTTTGTCGGTCCTTCGTTTTTTCTTCTGGTTACAATATGTTCCCTTGTGGCTTTTGAATCCACATTCGTAACATAACCTTATTCCTAAACCAGCGGATCTTGTTGGTGTGTCTTGTACTTCCGCAGCATTCACAACTTTGGTCCTTGTACATTCTGGGAGTGTTTTATTCCTGGGTCTTGTATGTTCTAGAGGTCCTTTGCCTTTTTACATGGTGTATCTTGTAAACGCTTTTTTCTTCAATGCGGGTGTTGTCTCTTTTGATATTAATGAGACGTTGACACTCCTCGGTTACTTTTTGTAAAGTTACATTCGGGTCCGACTCGATAATTGTCAGGATCCGGGATCTGACATCTTTGTCCCTTGGTGCTGTGAGCCCTTGTACAAAGATTAAACATTTAAATAAATCTGCCGAAATTTAATTTAATTTAAATGATTCACATAAGCAATTTACAGTACATGCATATTCTAAATAGTCTTCGGATTCCGACTTCTGTAAATTTAAACATTTATATCTAGATTGAAAAAGGCTGTCTCTTTTATCAAATATTCTAGATAAGGTATTAATTGTCTCTTCAAAATTCACTTCCTCCGGTTTTTTGGGTAAAATTAAATTAGCATACTTGGTGTTTTCGTCCGTCCCCAGTTTTTGTAGTAACAGCGTAACTTTTTCTTCGTCGGTCCAGTTCGAACATCTTTTATTAAAAACTGTTTCGTACCTTCTATAGTATGCTGGAAATGTAACGCCAGTATCGGGAGAGTGGTGAAATTCTGACAAAGAATTTGAAATACCCTCTGCAGAAAAATTAGTTTTCTTCCCATCTGTCGACGTTTGAATTAATTTTTCAAAATTCTTTTGTTGCGTTAACATTTGGCGTTGAAGTATTTTTGTTTGCTCGTGTTGTGCCTCTAAAGTTTTTTGTGTCCATTCTTGCTGCTGGAGTAGCTGTTATTGTAGCTGTTGTTGTTGCTGTTGTTGTTGTTGTTGTTTCTGTTGTTGTTGTTGTTGTAGCTGTTGTTGTTGTTGTTGTTGTTGTTGCTGCTGTATACTTAGAGTTAACGCCTTCGTCGACTCAGTCAATTGCTCCATTTTAGCTTAATTGCAGTACAAAATATATTTCCAAAGTTTACAACAATAATTTCACAAAAAGTTCGTCAATATGCGTTTTCGTAAATTAGCAACATAATTTTTGCAAAAATAAATGTTTCCCAAAGTTAATACAATTTAGCAACAGTCTTTTACCAGGTAAACTTTATCACAAAATAATTTCAGACAATAAAACGTTTCCAAAATTCGCACAACAAATAGTTTTAATTACTTTAGAGAAAGCAATGAACAATTATTTTTTCACAAAAATACGGCTGCACTTGGGAGAGAGAAAAAAATGTAACAATAATTTCTGAATTGTTTAAAGAAAAAAATCGTAAGCGTACTTTTTTCTTTCGAAATTCGTAATCTCACGGTGCAAGTTTCGAATTCAGCTTGTGCTTCCCACATATTATTTCGTCAACATATCGATAAAGTTCACTTTACCTTAAAATTGTTTCGAGTACAATTTTTTTTTTACTTTCCCGTTAGTTCTTACCGAAGAAATCTGTACTTTTTACTATTTTAGGTAGCAAAATTAGCACGTGTCGACTTTTTTCTTTTTCTTTTTTCCGTCCTTGAACATTTTCTTTAAAAAAAAAAATCCTTCAATAATACGGTAATTTATCTCTGTTAAGAGAAAAAAATATCCTCGTTCGCCACTGTTATATCCTACATAACATAGGACATACTAAATTAAGAATACGCCGAGTGGTTTGCGTTTAACAGGGATCCAGTAGGAAGTAGAGACGTTTACTATTCGCTCACGTGCAGATATCACTGCTTGTCTTATATACGTACTTTCGTATATAGTCAATACCTGATTACTTCCCTTTATGTTAGTTTCGTATTTATGTCAATCATGACCTTTACAAAACCTTCCTCCCCCAATATCTTTATAGAAAAATATCCATTAATTAAATTGGCTGGAATAGGTATTTACCCTTAAACGATAGTACTTATAAGTAATCGATGTAGATACTCAACCTCCCCAGACACGCATCATTATGTAATCTCATCATAGATTACAGCGATAGCAATGGTGATGTATTAGTTCATTTTAGTAGCCTACTATGTAAATCATATCTAATTTATATTCTTTGTTTTTCATTTGATAGAATAGCAACGCATCTGTAGCGGCTTCAACTGTAACCCCTCTCAAAAAGCATATTAATAATGACAGTCTTAGCAGTTACCTGACAGACTGAGTTTCAACAAACAAAAGACAAAAAAAAACTAATTTTATGTATAGTCCTTTATTACATCAGTATAGCCTAATGCAGTCACTAGATCCATCAGGAAGGTTCCATATAAATATATATATATATATATATATATATATATATATATATATATGAATAAAATACAGTAACACGAAATTACATAATCATTATGATTATGTAATTTCGTGTTACTATATTTTATTTTATTCTTGCTCTGTTTATTACATTGGGCTCTCATACCCGGATTTCTTCCTGGAATATATTTCTCTATAACTATATATATATATATATATATATATATATATATATATATATATATATATATATATATATGTATATATATATATATATATTAGTGACTTTGTCTGTGTGTGTGTCCGCCTGATCACACAAACCGCTGGACAGAATTATTTGAAAATTAGCATGTGGACTCGTTACCTCTCAGTAAAGGTCATAGGCTATATAAGCAATATATCACTTCGACGCTGGACGTCCCTGGGGGGGGGGGAGGCAACACCCCACTCAAAACTGTTGTACCCTTTGATTCAAATGAAATTGAAACCAGAAATAATGTCTATTCAAACAATTTCAGCAAATCTTGATTATATTAAGAGGGTCCCCGGAGAAACCTCCTACTTATAACTGTTTTCCATTTGATTCCAATGAAATTATTACTATAAATAAATGACCAAAAACTATGTCTATTCCCAAAATTTTAAGCAAAATTGGATAATATTAAGATGCAATCTTGCATGTGAACGTAATGGAAGTATATTTGCGTCTCTGATTGCCCCTTAAAAGCGCCAATGACAATTTTGAAACATGTTACACGATGTAATTAATATATTTATTTGCGTTAGTTACAGATATTAACATATATCTGAAAAGCTCGGTGAGTAAGATATCTAGCTGACAGCATCAAGGTTGCTGTTAAAGTAAACTATCCCTACCATGATGTTACATATGATGCTATTCAACATTCTAACATGGGCAACACTGAATAGCCCTGCTATATATATATATATATATATATATATATATATATATATATATATATATATATATATATATATATATATATATATATATTGTAGGCTGTCACAAAATAATAGCCGATTTTGGAAACATACATTTATTCATAAAACCTTTTTAACTTTTCAATACTTTGTAATGACGTGAAACTGTTGCAGTGCTAACAACACGTGTCTGCGATATTTCTTTGACACTTTGATGTAGATTTTGCTCAACGAGTGCTTGCAATTGTTCATTGTCAAGATTACACCGCTGTCCTTTACTTTCTTCATGCTCAAGGCTGTTCTCTCCACTACGTAATTTCTGAAACCATCTCCGTATTGTTATTTCCATTGTGGATCTATCTTCTCATGCTCTCTTAGTATTG
>OY744515.1:147223865-147261365 GCA_963556195.1 Sepiola atlantica | reverse complement strand
TCATAAATTTACAGTTTTTGAGGTAGATGGTAAATTGTAGCAGTTTACTCGCTTGCCATTCGGTGTTACGAATAAAGTAAGTGCGTTTCAAAGAAGCATAGACAGCATTGAGGACAGGGGGAAATTATCAGATACATTTGTTTATGTAGATAACGTTCGAATTGTGAACAAAAAACAAAAAAGCAGGACCATAATCTTCAAAGTATTTTTGAGGTAGCTAAACAGTACAATATTATACTTGATATGAATAAAAGTATTGTTTCAGTTCTGTCCATAATTTTATTCAGGTACACTGTCAAAAACAACTAACTATCACCTGACTGCGATCGGATGAAGCCAATTCTTGAGATGCCAACTCGTCTAAATCTGAAATGATAGTAACTAATAATAAGAATGTTATTATATTACAGCAACTTCATCAAAAACATTTTAGACAACATATTAGTACTAGACCGCAATAAATAATTTCCAGTACTCCTTTCAATGTCTAAAAACTATTTAAATAAAGCTATTCTAATAACTGCTCATCCAGAAAAAATTGTAGTAGTAATATATACTAGAATCAATTGTATAGTGTCTACCCTTTACAAGCAAAACCGTCCGCCATGTTGCGTTTTCATTTTAGAACACTGAGTCCTAGTGAATTTTTACATCATGCAGTTGAAAAGGACGACTCCAGAATTCTCGCAGGTCAGGAGCCAGATTTTTCTTTTCAAATCCAACAAACTTGGTTTATAAACATCGTTAGTTCCTGCTCCACTTTATTAATGTCATTCCTATATGCATCCTTCAAGTTCTTTATTTCTTTTTCACATTATCTTTGCAAGGGATCGCAAAACCAGACTCAATGACTTTATTCATTAAATACTTTACATTGTACTCTCTCGTATTTTTCTTCATATACTGTGTATTGTCTGTATCATCCCTCAAACCTCGTAGTTTCTGTAATTATGCAGACATCTACTGATTTTATTAGCTGGCCACGTCAAACTTTGTTTTTCTGTCATGGCAACAATATGATTGACTGTGAGGTCATAGAAGCGAATATAGATTCGTAGCAGCCGCTATTAGGTCTCGAAAAATCCTAAAATATCGCAATACGAGGTCACGTGATCATGAAATCGCGCGATACCAAGTCACTTGATCAAGAAAGCACGCGCTTCTTGCGACTAAAGTTGAACATGTTCAACTTTAGTCGCAGCGAGTAAACTAGCCGCAAGTTAGATGTGCTACTTGCCACTAACCGGTCACACGATGCGACTAGGCTGCTATTACTCGCCGCTACTGCAGTAGCGGCGATCGAAGTCGCCTCGTGTGAACGACGCTTTATGTTTGAAAAAAGGATTATTATGGCTAAACGCACAGACTTAATTGACATATTTTTCTATTTTTTTGCTAGTTATCAATTAAATTGAGCGATTAGTTGTGAAAAATAGGCCTACTTATATAGATATATTCGTGCTTTTATTTCTTATTTATTTTGACCAGAATTTCCGAATTATTTCACAGAGAAAATTCATGATTTGAAAAGTTAACTTGAATTTGGACTGAATATTTACAAATAACTTCTTTAATAACCTTATTTAAATACTGCTGTATTAAATACATTTTCCGAGATTAACAGAAAGTCATCACTTTTTTGTTTGTTTGAAATACGTGTGTTCGCATGAACATAGAATGTGATACATCTGTTGTTCATGATAATATTGAACAAAATATGAAATGCATTGTAGAGACCCAACTTATGTCAGTTTTGGGGAAAATATGTTTCAGACCAAAGTTATTCCGCGTGGCCTTAGGCTCGCCACGAACATAAATCTACTGGCAATTCATATCATAACGTGATTGAGAATTATAACTAGATCTGTTCTTACGTTGTTGACCTACTGTCTTACAGATAAAATCTGCCTTTAGCCAAGTCGCCTTACAATAGCACGTCATGGAAAATGTGAATTTTTGCCTTGTTCGTAGAGCATACATTTTTTTTACCTTCTTAGCAACAATTTCGTGCATTTTTAATATATAGCAACAATGTATTTAATTGTATTAGTAATCGATGTATACGTGTCTCGTCTATTGAATTCTTACTTTGTCTTAGATGCATCTTTAATAAAAGAAAAGTATTGTAAGCTGCGCCTTTTTAACTTTCTTGTACTTTCAGGCACGTAATTAATTGGCAATGTATTGCACGTTGAAGCTTTATCAACATCCCTCGTGCTTAACTAATTAATTTTAATTCGCTACCGACGCGTTGCTTACCTTTAACAAGTTGGATATCATATATTTTAAGTCTATTGCGTGTTATACTATTTTAAACAACTTTATAAAATAAGCCATTGCATATATATATATATATATATATATATATATATATATATATATATATATACATATATATATGTGTGTGTGCATGTGTGTGTAATAATGCGTACATGCATATAACTGAGAAACGGTGTACCATCAGTGGAAAAATGTGAACTAACGTGGTCTTTCGTGAGTAGTAAAACACAAATATGAAGAAATAATTTAGATGAAAACGATTCTGTAAATAAAATATTGTTATTATTTTTTACATAAATAATAACTAAAAAAGAATTACTTAAAAAATGAGGACGTACTCCATTGTCTGTCACTAAGCGAACGTCCTTGAAAATTGTTTCTGTTCTCGGTTTACTAATGTATGAGCAGATAATTCTGCTTTCCAAAATGTTATTTGATCAATGGGGATAATAAAGGACAATGTGTTACCTCATTTGTAAGATTAGATAAATAGGACTATGACATTTCGTATATGCTATCTGTTCCATTAAGCAAAAGTAAATAAAATGTACTTTTATTCCGAAAAAGCTGACGTTTGCCTTTAATAACCTTTTTATTTAATAATTGTTTTTTAAACGTATCATAGCCTCTTGCGATTTATATAGATCATTTCTAACACTTTTTTGTATAAAATGTAATAACATCAATAATTATATATATGCTAATTGAGAGTGTTTTCTTGTATTTTTATGCTAGTTTTGTTTCAATGCCAACATTATATTAATCGTAATGACTGTACACTTTCGTATAACAAAACATAAGAATACACATCTAATTTTAATCGAGACTTGTACGGTTCTCGTATATTCGACACGTTTATTTATTTACTGAATTTCATCGTTTATAGCGATGAGATGATACATACGGCCACGTTGAAAAGTTTGTAATAACATCAAACTTCTTGGCGTCCATACATCTATACTTATTAATAAAGTACAGTCCTTTAGTGGAGCTTATACGATGAACCAGTCGTAGCTGTTAAGCAAGTTATTGGCTTGACATTTGACCGCGTAGACAAGCTAATATATAAATACGTCACCAGTGCTACCAGATCAACAAGAAACTTAATTAAATTCGATTTCCTTATATTCCTTGTCTTTCCTCTTCTTTCGTTTGATCTGCTCTGACTAAAGCCCAAATTAAACTATGAGTCTCAGAACATGTTCTGCAAAATTCGGAACCTTTGATGCGGATCAAATACATCAAAAGCAAATGAAATGTTTTTGACTTTTCACACATTCACAACGTCTATATAAATATGAGCAATAATGAGCAATTCTGTCAACTATCCAACTTAGCTTCATATAACGCATTCTGTGTATGATATTCATTATACGTTTCACATTGACATAGACTACACTAAAATATAAAATGGTGTTTCTTTTTCTTGAGTAAATTTTAATGGAAAACTTAATACTTTATATATACGATAGTTTGCACTATTTGTTTCTTCAGCTTATCTAGTAAGATTCACACGTCTTTATACCGATTAGTTTTATTGGATTAATTTAACACAATTAGTTAGGTCACTAATACCTAGGTAAATGTATACCTTTACTATAAATATTAGTGAGTAAATTATAGCAGTACATGCAACACACGATTCCAAAATAGTGTATGTGTTTGTTAAAGGTAAATGCGCGTTTGTAAATAGTTTCAGAATTTTAAAAATGAGACTTGCTAATTTGCATTATTTTGCTTATTCGGACAACTATTCTGAACTTGATTGTTATATTCACATCGTTTCGACAGAGTTTATCTCCGACCTTCTTTGTGGATTTTTCACGAGGTGGGAACCTTATAGACGAACTTCGGAATGTTAAAATACAATTTTTGAACCTATACAGAATTTCAAACTGAACCATTTAATGAGCGGGTAAAAGTGGGAATTTTGATCTCATACTTAGTTATCGCATGGATCATGGATCATCTATCACCATAAGACTTACTAAAAGTAGGAATTTTGATCTCATACTTAGTTATCGCATGGATCATCTATCACCATAAGAGTTACTAAAAGTAGGAATTTTGATCTTATAGTTAGCTATCGCATGGATCATATATCACCATAAGAGTTACTAAAAGTGGGAATTTTGATCTCATAGTTAGCTATCGCATGGATCATCTATCACCATAAGACTTACTAAAAGTGGGAATTTTGATCTCATACTTAGTTATCGCATGGATCATGGAACATCTATCACCATAAGACTTACTAAAAGTAGGAATTTTGATCTCATACTTAGTTATCGCATGGATCATCTATCACCATAAGAGTTACTTAAAGTAGGAATTTTGATCTTATAGTTAGCTATCGCATGGATCATCTATCACCATAAGAGTTACTAAAAGTGGGAATTTTGATCTTATAGTTAGCTATCGCATGGATCATCTATCACCATAAGACTTACTAAAAGTGGGAATTTTGATCTCATACTTAGTTATCGCATAGATCATGGATCATCTATCACCATAAGACTTACTAAAAGTGGGAATTTTGATCTCATAGTTAGCTATCGCATGGATCATCTATCACCATAAGACTTACTAAAAGTGGGAATTTTGATCTCATACTTAGTTATCGCATGGATCATGGATCATCTATCACCATAAGACTTACTAAAAGTGGGAATTTTGATCTCATACTTAGTTATCGCATGGATCATCTATCACCATAAGACTTACTAAAAGTAGGAATTTTGATCTCATAGTTAGCTATCGCATGGATCATCTATCACCATAAGAGTTACTAAAAGTGGGAATTTTGATCTTATACTTAGCTATCGCATGGATCATCTATCACCATAAGACTTACTAAAAGTGGGAATTTTGATCTCATACTTAGTTATCGCATGGATCATCTATCACCATAAGACTTACTAAAAGTGGGAATTTTGATCTCATACTTAGTTATCGCATGGATCATCTATCACCATAAGACTTACTAAAAGTAGGAATTTTGATCTCATACTTAGCTATCGCATGGATTATCTATCACCATAAGACTTACTAAAAGTGGGAATTTTGATCTCATACTTAGTTATCGCATGGATCATCTATCACCATAAGACTTACTAAAAGTGGGAATTTTGATCTCATACTTAGTTATCGCATGGATCATCTATCACCATAAGACTTACTAAAAGTAGGAATTTTGATCTCATACTTAGCTATCGCATGGATCATCTATCACCATAAGACTTACTAAAAGTGGGAATTTTGATCTCATACTTAGTTATCGCATGGATCATCTATCACCATAAGACTTACTAAAAGTGGGAATTTTGATCTCATACTTAGTTATCGCATGGATCATCTATCACCATAAGACTTACTAAAAGTAGGAATTTTGATCTCATACTTAGCTATCGCATGGATCATCTATCACCATAAGACTTACTAAAAGTGGGAATTTTGATCTCATACTTAGTTATCGCATGGATCATCTATCACCATAAGACTTACTAAAAGTAGGAATTTTGATCTCATACTTAGCTATCGCATGGATCATCTATCACCATAAGACTTACTAAAAGTGGGAATTTTGATCTCATAGTTAGCTATCGCATGGATCATCTATCACCATAAGACTTACTAAAAGTGGGAATTTTGATCTCATACTTAGTTATCGCATGGATCATCTATCACCATAAGACTGTCACTAAGAACTGAGTGCACAGCAAGGCAGCTACCTGTTACGCCACATATACATAGTTACATTTCTAATATGGAGTTTGGGAACGTAATCTTCGGTAGACTTGTAGTGTTACCAAAATCCCGCCTTGAAGCACTGAAGAGCTGTTATACAGCGCAACAATTTGTATGTTGATGACTATATATATATATATATATATATATATATATATATATACAAATATCTCAAAAAAAGTTTTAAAGTTTTCTCTAAATAGCATACAACCTAACAAATCAAATTGATTCTGAGTAGATACATTTATATTGTTATAGTTGTACCATGATATTTGCAATGAAATAACGTTATTTGATATTATTTATTTAATTTAATTACTTAATCCGGCATGAACGGCTGATAATATTGACACATTAAAAAAACACCTAAAATATAAATCATCTCACTCCCAGTATTTCTAATAATACTTTCTCTATTTCGCTCTCTGTTTCCGATATTAAATAACCACCCACATGAGCTCAGCTTAACAATAACGACACTTATTTCGTTATATTATCTCATATCACAGATGAATATATAGAAATAAAAGAAAGCATTGCTCGTGCGTTTGCCCCTTAAAATGTGGATACTTTCCAGATCACAAAAACAGCTTACGATTTCACTTAACCATCTAATTTAAGGGAAACCTATTATAGTAATAATAGATTATTAACGATTCAGCTTTCACTAAAAGCAACTATTGGTTACTTCTATAGAATGTAATCAGAACGTAGTTGAACCATTACACATTATATACGATACAAATCTGCGAATAGTATCATCATCATTGCATCATGTAGCTTCTATACCAGCTACTTACGCAATTAAATCTCATTATTTTAATAAACGATCGCATTAATTTACATAAACATATATTAGTTCATACTACTTATTTCACTAATTGCGTAGATTGAGGGAAATATTCTTTGCTTCATATTTCATCCTCAGAGTTAGCCAGTATTGTGTCATTTTTTCAAATTTTTTTTTGTTTTTTGATATAATGTCTTTGTTAATAGGTGTTATCCACGGAGATATTCTTGGCGGTAATGAATTCAAATTCTGGTTGTAGAACGAAGAAAGCATTGGCATGCTCGAAGTTTAGAAGGATGGGTCGTTCATTTAAAAGCGTTGGTGAGTCAGTATTATTAAAATTGAAAATATAATCTTTTATCAATGCAAGAATTATGTATTATTTTTTTTACTTTATTAATTTCTTATTAATTTCGAAATAATATTTCGATCATCAGAGTTTTTCATCATTTCTTTCAATATATATAGAAAGAGAGATGAAGAGAGAGAATAAGAGAGAGAGAGAGAGAGAAAGAGAGAGAGAAAGAGTGAGAGAGAGAGACGAAGAGCTCTAAATAAAGTGTTCTAAGAACGAAAAAAGCGCCCAAAACACACTCAATAGTACAAAAACAAGACTGATATTTAACGTAATAATAATGTCTGCTGAACATATCCGGTAATTCCGACTTTCTTGCTAATGCTATTCTATTATTATACAAAATATGAATCAATTAATGTTTGTTTCCCTAAGCCTATTTTTATACATTTTTATTCTAGAAAATACATGCTAAATATTTTATATGACAGTAAATATGTGTATATGTTTATATATATATGTATGTATATAATTTAATCGAAAACTAATAACCGATCATTAAAAATTGGGTAACAGAAAAACTAGGCGTACGTTCGTAACGCGGGTTATATTTAGTTTAATTATACTATATGCAAAAAATAGTGAATTTAAAACAAAATTTTTTATGTAAATAATGTGAGCGACTTTGATAAAAATTGGCATGAGGATTCTAGACATGAAGTTTAGTAGCAAAATAATCTTCGTAAGAGGACAGAAATATGTTGGCAATATGTTGGAACTTAACTCTAAGAAGAGTATTCCTGTAATAAGTATATATATATATATTTATATGTATATATATATATATGTATGTGTGTGTATATACCTCTAGTATATGCATTTGTATATAGAGAGAAAGAGAGAAAAGGAGAAAGAGAGAAAGAGAGAAAGAGAGAAAAGAAATGCAGCATCAGTGCAGTTCCAACGAGAGACAAATATATATTTAAAGAAGTGAAGCTAACAACATTTGTAAAATACTTTTTCCTACCATTGTTTGTTATTTTATTATTTTATCATTTAATAATTTTTTGATTTTATAAAGCGTTTCGAGCTTTTCTTGCTTGGTCTCATCAGATATATATTCCATTTGAAAAATGTTTTATTTTTAACAGTTTGATGTTTCTGCGCATGTGCACGTGTGTGTGCGTGCGTGCGTGCGTGCGTGCGTGCGTGCGTGCGTGCGTGCGTGCGTGCGTGCGTGTATGTGTTTTCATAGTTTTTTCTTCTCGGGGTCAAAGTTATTTGTTTTTAAGTATTGGTGATTTTGACTTTTATTTTTCTGGTCATCTACGTGGTGCGCGGCGGTTGAGTACACTTTGTTCAGAATTCTTAAAGTTGGTCTTTACATGTTATGACTTTTTCAGAACCCTGTCTGCGTGTATGCGTGCGTGTGTGTGTATGTGTGTGTGTGTGTGTGTGTGTGTGTGTGTGTGGCCAGCTATGGTCCGCGGCCCGCGGGTACACATGTGCGTCTGTTTCCGTCTATACATAAAAACCCTCACACACAAAAGACACACACATACAAACGCCCCCACATACACATATATATATATATATATATATATATATATATATATATATATATATATATATATAGAGAGAGAGAGAGAGAGAGAGAGAGAGGGGGAGAGA
Organism: Sepiola atlantica; assembly: GCA_963556195.1. Classification (NCBI taxonomy): domain Eukaryota; kingdom Metazoa; phylum Mollusca; class Cephalopoda; order Sepiida; family Sepiolidae; genus Sepiola; species Sepiola atlantica. The sequence continues at coordinate 147,252,582 of OY744515.1, read as the reverse complement.
GACAGAGACAGAGATAGGGAGAGAGACAGGGATAGAGAGAGACATAGCGGAGGAAATAAATATAAGGGAGAACAATCCTGTATATATGTAGAATTATATTGGACACACATACAGGAATAGAGAAGTAAGTAAGTAAGTATGTATATATATATATATATATATATATATATATATATATATAGAGAGAGAGAGAGAGAGAGAGACAAATAGATAGACCATTAAATAGATATAAAAATAGATTTTGTAGATAGATAGATAGATAGATAGATTAAAGACTATATAGATTGATCGATAGATATATAGAAAAATGGATATATATACATACATATATATATATTATATATATATATATATATATATATATATATATATATATATATATATATATATATATATATATATATATATATGAATAGATAGATAGAATAGGATTGATAAGTGTGCGGATCTATAGATAGTCAGAAGATATGAGTAGTTTCGGGTTTGTAAGATGGGCAAACTTTTGAATTTACCTCCGCTGCACAATTGCACATATTGAGAGACACACAATTGTCTATTTTCTTTGATAGTATGTCCTAAACCCCACATCTTTCCTTGTTGCAGTTTGTGACCCCTTTGTGTTATGTGTTGGTTGAGTTTGATGAAGTTAAAATTTGTTTGAGGTTTTTTGATTGGCGTTTGCTTTTTATTATTTTCGTTGTTTTAATATGTTGCTTAGTTTTTTGTTTTGGTTGAGTAGGGTTAGTTTTCTTGTAATATCTGTGAACAGTTCTGGATTGGTTTTGTGTGTAGAGAAGTATGCTAATATATGAGTTTTGTTTCGTGTTTTAGAAATTCGTAATTGTTCTAATGGTATGTTTTCTGCTTATTTTATACCTTTGTGTATAATAATGGAAAGGAACTCATACACATTAGAAAGCTTTACACGAACATTCACAAAGCAAAAACGATTTAAAGGGATATTCTCTTCTTGTTTAGGTTTTCCCTAGTTACTCCAGTCGGACAATCTGGAGGTGTACATATTCTGACGTGCTAGGTTACACGGTATAGATTTAAGCCTGCTTTTTGGAGGCTGGGGGGGCTCTTAAAATGGAGATATATTTGGGTGTCTGTGGGTTTGTCGTAGATGTCTATGATAATATTATTGTTTTTATTTTAATTATAAGGGCACTAGAGAACAAAGATTACTACAAACCAAATATAACCAGCATTGACAACAACACCATTTAAAAAATCACAAAACTTTGCACGACATACAATAAAAGATAAAAGTCAAATGTACACATACTTAAAAAACAAATAAGTTTGACCCAGAGACGCATAATCTACGAAAACGCATACACCCACACATGTATGCACACACACACACATACACGCGCATATGCGCAGTAACATCAAACTGTTATAAATAAGACATTTTTCAAATGGAATATATATCTGATGAGATAAAACAAGAAAAACTCGAAATGCGTTATAAAATCAGAAAATCATGAAATGATAAAATCATAAAATAACAAACAGTTGTTGTAAAAAGTTTTTTACAAATGTTGATTGCCTCACTTCTACACTTCTAATATATATATATATATATATATATATATATATATATATATATATATATATATATATATATATAATTTATTTAGATACTGTATATTACATATTTCAGCAATGTACCGCGGTTACATCCAAAAGGGCAGATTTAGACATCTGCCCTTTTGGATGAAACCGCGGTACATTGCTGAAATATGTAATATACAGTATCTAAATAAATTATATTAGCTCTCTTATATGATCGAGCACTTTATTTGATTTATTTTCATATACAACCTGACACTCGAATTTCACTTTACACATTCCATGTTCTCTGATTCGAAATATTATGCATATTCATACGCACAACCTTTTTCCCGCTTGCTACAGAAGTCCTCATAGTTGGTTAACATTCGAATTAAATAATAATGTTCCTGGCGCACTTTAAACAGCCAAAGCGAAACCCAACCCAACATGTTGATTGATGGCTTTGCACACTTTTAAGAAAACTATTCTTGTTCCACCGTTTTAAACATTTTATTGTGATGACTGACAGTGAAGAATGTCAGCAATAGAAACACAACTAAAAGAACAAACAGAAGATGACAACTTAAAAATAAAGTAAGTGAACCAACTAATGAGAACAATGAAGAATACGTTTTATGGACGATAAAATATAATTGTTCTTCAGTCTCCAACAGGGAAATAAAAATAAACATGAACATAAGTCATTTGGAGACGGCATACACTCGTTGGACAACGTAAGAATGACTCTCATTTCTCCATTTTTAAAAAAGGTTTCCAAATTATAACAGGTAAACGTGGATTAAAAAAAAATTCAGTTGATAACTCAAAAACCTTATGAGGTTAAGATTTGGCATGGTCGTTTCTGTTATAAAAGCACATCAAATCCATACATAAAATTTGGAAAACTCAGAAGTTAAAACAATTCGAAGGTGACTGAACTTTTTAAGATCAAAATCATTTTTAGGATCATAGTTATAAAAGATTCGTGATTTAATTGGCTACAGTATGGGTCGAATAGTAAGAATGCAGAAAACCGACCTTACCACCAAATGTGTGACTTTCAGCTTTTCCGTGACTTTTACTTTGATTTTGATCTAGATATCCTTATGAATTAAATCAATTTTAAGTTTAAACCATGACCTATATTCATACCAAATTTGGTGACGATTAGTGAAGCGAAGTAAAAGTTAAATCATACACAAGAACACATGATTACAAACTCGACAGGAAATATAACCTCCCTACCCGAGGTAAAACTACATCCCTACCCGAGGTAAAACTACCTCCCTACCCGAGGTAAAACTACCTCCCTACCCGAGGTAAACATTTCAAAAGTATGTTCGAATCGTATATTACATTGCTGTTTATGAATGAAACCTGTTAAAATTTGCTTTTTGGTTACCTATAACTAACAAACATGTACAAGTTGACTTTATGTTAACTTTGTATTTGTTATTGTTTATTATCATATTCAAACGGAGTGTAGCAACTTTTGTTGTTCAAAAGCTTTTTCCGATATGTTTTAATCACACAAAATACACTGTAAGATAATTTCTAGGTTCATAATTGAGTTATTTTAAAAAGTTCTGAACCATAATATGAAATTAATTGACACAGTGATCCATCTCTGTCAAAAGCTCTTTCTCTGACGTTGCAATCTCGCATCGCCTCGTTTTACCTCTGCCCCTTAATTTATAGTCTCTCGTTCCACTGTCCCTCGTCTCTTCGGTTCTTTCTCTTTCCACCTCTCTCTCCCTCTCCCTCTCTCTCTCTCTCTCTCTCTCTGTGTTTATAAACAGTCTGAAAATAAAAATATAACTATTAGAATCGGGTATTATAAACCGAAATGAAAAAACCACATAGTTGAGAGGAAGATAGCGTAAAGTAAGGGCAATAGAGAAAGAGAAGGATTGCCGAAGAAAGTAATTAATTATAAATTGCTTTATTTTTATATTGAACTCGTTTAGCAAACTCACCTTTTCCTGATTCAAACAATCTAACCCGATATAAAAAAAATACAATACGAATCATATGTTAATTGTATGCGTATAAACGCTGAAGATCTGGCATATACACCATCTGAAATTTTGCAAGAGGTTGATGCGTAAATTACTTCAAACGAATTACAACATACCGCTCTAGGTGAAAGTGTGTGAAAATTCAGCTTGAAATGATTGATAACAGTCTTAATCTTGTTGACTTAAACACACGTAAGATAGTTTGAAATTGGTTAAAATGTGTTACACATATTTACTGATAGTTGAAATCATATTGACATCAGGTGAATAAATTATGTTTCTGCGCAGCGATTTATGAAGACAAGAAGATACATATGAACTTCTACTGTAATCTGAATTGATACATTTATATTCTTGTAAAAATCGTACTGTTTTACGTGATATTATCTACTATTATTTAACGGACACATATACATATACGTATTACTACGTCTCACGAATCTCTTTCCTCTCTCTTCGGATATATATATATATATATATATATATATATATATATATATATATATATATATATATATATATATATATAAAGTTAAGACGATTTTCCCCTGTACCTTTTTCATGTGTAGGAAAATAACCACATGCATCACAGGCTACTAAACTCACCACTATATCACGCGTATTTACTCGAGCATGTGTTAGTAAATTTGTTATTATTTTTCTCGAGCTAACACTACATATTAATTTTAGCCCACCATCTTCGATTCTCCTCAAAACATACTCCATATAGGTGGTAGTAACAACTTTTCACCCAAACACTTCAGTACTCTCCCCATTGACACCGGGAACTAATAAACAACGTCTACTTTTCAAAAAAGTGTCCGTTAATATTTACGATTTGTCTGCTATTAATTTACTACATGATACAAAATATTACGCACACATTTAAAGGAATCTCCCGCTAATCTCGCTGATTTTCGAGAATATCAGATTACGTTATTTCTACCTATTACGTATACATTTCTACTCATTCCGGTCTTTAGAGAATTAAATTATCGAACATAGTTCCTTGCAGTGTTTCATTATTCAACATGGCGGCTACAATTTCTTCAGCGACTCGACTTCCGAATTAAGTCAATATACGCCAAGCTACGAGACAGACTTGCATAAAGTAAACATTTCTTGAATCCTACACCTTTCACACGCATAATATCCAATAATTGAAAAAAAAATCATTTATTTCTTCGTATAGAAATTACCCAAACCGTGTGACTGGTGGACCCAACATTTGGTCGCCTTTCGGATCGTAATATAAAACGCATGCCAGCTACATGCTTAGTTTTACTGACCTATTTTTCAATAGATTTTTGAATCGCTTTTGTGGCTAAGTGGTTATCGCCGTAGATCAAAGACTGAGAGCTTTAGGGGTCGACCCCAGACGACACACACATTTTTTTTTACATTGTTAACTTTTTGCCTACGAGGGGAGGATTATGGGTAGTTTTTTATTTTTAAAGAAATCAATGTAATAAGTAGTACTTTAACTATTGTGAATATCATCATTTCTCTTCGAACACTCATGGTTTATTAGTGCTCTGCAGACCACTTTAATTATATTTGTGTGTTTCAGTAGTGCTCAAGAGGCATACTCATTTTTCTTTTTTCTTTCCTCACAAAAAATGGAATTTCTATACAAAGATATCAGAAGGGAGATTGGATTTAATAGGGCTCTGTAGGCTACTTTACTTTTAAAAGTGCTCATTATCATAGATAGAGCCAGTATTTAGGAAATACCGGTACCATGGGATGACTCCTACAACCGCGTCTCCTTCCTTCCTTCATCCCTTTCTTCCTTCTTTCACACTTCAACAATTATAAACCGACAATTATTCAAACATTAAATGTGTACGTTCTGTCGGATGTTGACAAATTTTAATTAATTATTTTATATTTCTCCTGGGCAACACCGCTGGACTGGTCGAGCTAGTATATTTATATAAACCAAATAAAATTATAGATGAAAGTTACATCATACTATGATTTAATATAACATTTGGGGCCAATAAAACTTACGGGTTACTGGTAAAACTCAGAGGATACATGAAAAGATTCAAGTTGCCGCATGAATAACCTGTCTTCAGAGTATTGATTTACTCCTCAACAGGAGTTAGGCACAAGGCCAGTTTTTATCCTACTCCCACAACTAAGATGTGACCCAAGGTCGGGTCGGGAAAGTGGGGTTTGATAAGCCAGCGCCCGAGAGGTGAGCCTCAGACAGTAAGCAATAAACTTACTTCTCCCCAAAGAGATGGGGCAAAGCCTGGGAGGGTGGACCTCTTCGAACTGCACAGGACAGACCCATTGACCGGCGTAAGTCAAGCCTCGAAGGACAAGACAATACCAGTATGGAGTGCAGTATCCATCGGTACATATACTACACTTTGATCTTAGCCAAAAGGTCAAGAACAGTAGCTTCAGAGTAGGTTGCACAATTAAAATGATACAATATAAAGACGGAGATTTATTTGCATGAATTCCGCTTTGATATTATATGGTTTTAATTTCGTAATAGGTTTTGAAGACGAAATATTTGTGTGGCTACTTAAATTATGTATTTAAATTTAAGTGTTTATTAACTATTACATTTTTATTATTCTTCTGCCAACCATATGTTATCCACGATAACACATACCACAAATAGAGCCTTCCTGTGCGGCAAAAAAATTCCATATTTACATTTTGTGTTTGTCTTCGTTAAACTATTTATGTGAGAATATATATATATATATATATATGTATATATACATATATATAGTTATTATTTCATGTATCATCATATAATGTTATAATGAGAGATACTCTTTTATGTGTGGATTTTCAGTATTTACTTCAACAGATTTCAATACGTGAGTAGAACTATGAAGTAAGTTAGGATAATATATATATGTCAATTTACCTACACAGAAAGAATCGTTAGCCTGACGATTCCCTACGTGAATGAAAGGCAGAAGCCTATGTGCAACTTAATTGCAATGAATACAATTTTATAACTTACTATATATATATATATATATATATATATATATATATATATATATATATATATATATATATATATATATATATATAACCTTTCTATAATTGGTACTACCCTAATTAAAACAATTTGCAATTTAGACATATTTTATGATAGCACACTTCATAATTAGTACATATATTTTGAATTGGTACACCTCCAGAAAAATATACTAAACCCTTCCCAAATACATTAGAACAAAAGTATATACTAACATATGTATTTTTAATATAAATTCGCATGAATAAAGTAACAATTAAGATGTTTAATGTACATTATATAGATATCTCCAAAAAGAATGCCACCAAAAGGTTCTTATATGCCGCTGAAACACTCAAAAATAAAACGTTAACTGTTAAAAAGAGTATGGTAACATACTTAGATTCAAGTTCATTCGTGATGGTTTAATGAACGTATATAAAAGTTAACATAAACAAACTATTGTTCAAAACTAATAAGCTCAAGCGTTACAGAGTGAATTTAAACTTCATGGTTTTACGTTGATCAAAACTAATTGTAAATTACAAATTATTGTTAGCAATAACAATATTTCGTTACTTTTTTTATACATTTAAATAATTATCAGAAATATTTCTAGCAATTTTCGCTCTGTTTTTATTAGCAAGTAACGCTCGTTAATCTTGTCTAAGCACCTCAATTAAATATTTTCAATTAATATTTAAAGGTAGACGGTACTACGTTTAATTTGAAAAACCTTACTTATTAGGACACAAGTTGAGAAATTAGCTTGTTACAATTAAGTGGGTTACCGGTATATCAATAATAACGTACTTCACTATTTTCGTTTTTCTTTTAACTTCGGCGATAATACAACACAGTAAATGTCGACCTCAAGTGCCAGAAATATATACTTGTCGCTAAAAACAAAAAAAGGCTAGTATATAAATATGTCGTTAGATTGAAATAATACTACTCAAAAATATTCTCACTTCATAATTCCAGTTATTGTTGTGTAGTCTACTTTTGTCTGGAATTATTGTGTGTCATCCGACATCTTTGCAATTTATAGAACACTATAGGGAAGACAGCGTTAGGGTTAAGATTTAATAAGAAATCGTATGGCACACGACTAAACACAAATAACACATTCTACCTTTGTATTATTATTGTTGTCTACATTGTATTGTATTCCATTTCTTGAAATCAATGATCAAGCCTTAAATCATAATTTATATAATTTTAAAGTAAAAAATAATAATTTCTGTTAAATTGATGTCAAGTGCGTATAAAAACACTACAATAATGTTATATTTCCGCTCATTAAATTTAAATATTCTTACAAATGTAGTTTTATAGTATATCTTATGCTGGTATTTCTTCAGAAGACTTACACATTTAGTGAACAAAGAAAGAAATACAGACAGTAACTACAAATTTATTAGATATACATTTAACGGGGTTATTAGTAATAAAAAACTATATATACTGTATTCCAGCTATTAATAATGGGAATAAAGGTAAATACTCTGTTTAATATGGTGTTCTTTTTTTATATTGGAGTCACCGTAGGATAAAGACCAGAGCCAATCGATGATAAGGTAAACGTGAGAGAAATGATTGCCAGCCGAAAGATGAGGAACATTATGGGAGTTCTAATAATTGTATAAACTGCGTATGATTACTTAAAGAGAGGTCCACACCATAATGTTTTGAAATTGTATTTGAAAGCGACGGAGTTGTAATAAACAAAGACAAAATGCCACCGCAATGAGTCAAACAGCTGGCAAGGCCTTGCAAACTAGCTCTGTCCATGGGATTTCTACCTGCTGCTAGAGACATAGACGGGAAAAGGAACTCTATTTTGTTGTGTTAATAAGACGCGTTTTTTCCTGTGAATTGAAAAAACGACTGATTAAAAAAGGATGAACCTCTATGAGAAAGGTGTAGTATTTAAGGTATGCACCTTTTGTGATTATAGCAATAATATACAACTATGGGTCGACGGATACTCTGGCTGGTACGGAAAGTAAAATTAACATTTGCATGACAAAATGAAAACTGGTTTTTAAGTTTTTTTTCACTCTTTCAAAAACGAAGGCGTCAAACCAGAAAGAAAATACATTAGCAAACATCGACAAAATTCTTGGCATAGAATCAAAGAAATGTGCGTCTTTAATTTGTTATTCAATGTACGCATATGAACGTCTCATTTCGTCGTGCAATGTACCGACTGACATATGCTTGTGAATATTTTCATAAAATAGGCCGCATTAAATTCCGAATATTTCGTATATATTTTTATATAGGATGATGGTATATTATATAAAGTATTCTGCTAATAACAATAACAACAACAACAACAATAATAATAATAATAATAATAATAATAATAATAATAATAATAATAATTACAATAATTATAACAATAATTATGATAATATTCATTAAAATTATGATGATGATGATGATGATGATGATGATAACAACAACAACAATAACAACAACAGCAACAGCAACAGCAACAGCAATAACAACAACAACCACAACCACAACCACAACCACAGCAACAGCAACAGCAACAGCAACAGCAACAGCAACAGCAGCAGCAGCAGCAACAACAACAACAACAAAAACACCACCACCAACAACAACAACAATAACAATAACAATAACAATAATAATAATAATAATAATAATAACAATAACAATAACAATAACAATAACAATAATAATAATAATAATAATAATAATATTAATAATAATAATAATAATAATAATAATGATAATAATAATAATAATAATGATAATATCCAGGTACGACAAGAACACATACCAAATACAAGAAAGCAGGAATGAAAAGAAAACATCGAAAATCCATAGAAAGAAATAGACCAAAAAAGAAAACAGACTTCTACTGCAGAAGCCGCCACTCAACTGAAAGAGGTAATTAGACACGAATGAAAGATCTATGGGACAATTCTTCTGACCACCATACAACAGAACAACGGATAGCAGACTAAGCAAGACCGATCCTCAAGAGATGGGTGTTCTCGGAGTAGGAATTAATGGAAATGAAACAAAATATAAATGGCGTAATAGATCGAGAAACAGACCTTGACGAAACCCACATGCAGAAGACAGGCAAATCATACAAACTGAAACTGAGGAGGCCGAAGATTACGATATCGCAGAATTAACTGAGGAAGTATCGAGAGAGGTTGAAAACATCAAGCAGTTCATTAACAAGAAACACACAAAAATCCGATCCTTAAGAAACGAAGATTGGAATAAATTAAAATTAGAAACAGAGAAGGTATACAGACTTATTGCGTACATCTCATCTTGAATAATTTAATATATTCACGAGAAAAAACTCAATAAGTATGACACTAAAAAGAGAAAATAAAGACTGGACAAAAGAATGAATCGACAAAACCGTGTAAGCAGAATGAAAGAAATAGGAAACGATGGAAGAACAAAAACTAGAAGCACAATGACAAACAAAATAAAAACATGAAGAACTAAAAGAAAAGATAGCAGCCAAAGAAAAAAGATTGAGACGATACAGATACAAATCGGAACAGTACAAACAGGACAGTACCTTTAGAAAAAAAATGAACGCAAGTTTTAAAAAACGTAAATGGAGAAAAAGCAACACAATAAGAACCAGACCCGACAGAGACAAAACTGGAGCAATATATGGGGAAAGCCTCAATTTACGAAGAGTGCTGTCAGACTGGACAAAGTTGTTGACCCTCGAACTGCGGGAGACGGCACTATGCATTGTCAGTGAACAATCCCAAATAAACACTCATGTGAAACCTCCTAGTGAGAAAGTATTACAATCTAGAAACCGATGGGATACTGTTTAATGAATATAAATACTGCTTGCCTCTCATCAGAAGCATATGTTGATGAAATGTGTCCAAAACATAACATACTGCGAGCATGTACGTAGCCCCCTTTCCTTATTGACAGATTTTAAATGATCTCATTTTTTTTCGATTTGTAGTAAGTTAAACCAAATTGATAATTGAATGACCAAACTTTTTTCGAATTTACACAAAGCTTACCTATATTTTAAAACCATTATTAGCAATAACCTTTTTCTTTAAATTCATACATTCGGTAATATCTCGTGTGGTATTTCATCTGGGCCGTTTTTCGGATTCCACGAAATAAGGGGTTTTACGGAATATTAAAAATTCCTAGTACTGGATTAATACTGTAATCCTGGCGAGGCTTATTGATACTCAAATTGCAGAGAGAATAATGTGCCGTAATATGTGAGAAATAACAGTTAACTGTTCCAAAACAACTGTTATCAAAAGAAATGGAAATCTACTGAGACGTATAGTTACCCAGACTCCAGGCATTACCACCTGTTTGTACCAGTGAGCAATCAGTGGTAATGGCTGAGTAAATAATAATAATAATAATAATAATAATAATAATAATAATAATGATAATAATAATAATAATAATAATAATAATAATAATAATAATAATAATAATAATAACACAACACGAACCAAGGAACAGAAAATGCAAGAAATATCACTTCATAATTCCCCCCGATTAATTACTCCGACCTCAGCTATCATTACACAAAATAGAACCAAAGAAACAGAAATTACAAGAAACACTATAAGCTACCCCCCCCCCAAAAAAAAATTAAAAACATTTTTTTAAAATTAAAATTTTTTTTTTTTTAAATTAATTAAAACATGTTTTTTTTAAATGGTGCCGGCCAAGGCTGACACCAAACAAAATATTTGTAGAGGGTCGAGGAAGATGAGAAGACCGAGGATGGACAACATAAACCATACCGCCACTGGAAAAGTGCGGAGAATGCTGGGACCTTGGTGAGACTTATTGCCACCCAAATCCCAGAGATGACCAATTGTCCTTACTATGAGAAATCAATGGTAAAAGGCTGTTCCGATACCGCATCGTTATCGAAAAGAGGTGAAGAATACTGGCAATCTGGGGAGGCTTGTTGTTACTCAGACTCCAGGAAATACAACTGGTTGTTGTCGGTGAGCAATCACTAACGATGATCTGTGTGAGAACTCCTAGTGAGTACAAATAACAACAGCTATGCAAAATTGTTATATAAGATTGTTTACCATACGTTTTTTACAAAAATATACAGCAGTTTATTTAATAGCTTTTAGAAAAGTGTTTCCACTCTTTTCGTGTACTCTGTTTTAATTCGTTAAGTAAGATTCTATACACACAATCTTATGTTACTGGCTGACAGTTTTATTTCTCTTTCTAGTGAGATTTTGTTAAAAACTCGTCTGTTATTTTTTACCGCCTTTCGTTCACTTCTCTCACGAAGGGATATCTCGTGTAAAATCCATATTCTCACGCGTAAGGTTTCCCATATTCGAGTCATACATTCATCATAAACTTTATGTCTGCTCCCTAGCATTGATCTTACGGAACCTTCAGCTCTTCATCTCTTTGTATTCTCTGACATATGATCAAATGTATACATGCTGGAAGCAGCATGTAACTGATGATGAAGTGTGGACGCGATCTGGATACAAACCTGCACAATTAATGCAGACTTTAATGAAAAGACAAATTACTTTTATCGGTCATATATAGAGAGACAAAGGACTCGAACATTTAGTTCTTATTGGTAGAGTACCTGACTGAAAGTCAGTGGACAGACCAATATATAAGTTTATGGACAATATGTTTAGGTGGACAAACAGGAATGCAATGGAACTATTTCGTTCAATGGATAATAGGACAAAGTGGAGAACCATAGTTGGCGACGCCTTACAAACACAAGGTCGTCCATGATGATGATGTATAGGCGTGTGTATTTATTTATGTTTATTTTGCGCAACGTAACTATGGTAACAAGTAATACAGTAAGTATCTGAAAAGACATGGTCGGCAGCGAGTTTAAGCAGACGTCAAACACTACACATACTACTACTACTAGTCATAATAACACGATTTCTCATTTATACAGTAATTAATGTATTCTGTAGCAATTAAAATAAAAAAAATTCATATAGTAATTAATGTATTCTGTAGCCGTTAAAATAAAAAAAAATTCATATAGTAATTAATGTATTCTGTAGCCGTTAAAATAAAAAAAATTCATATAGTAATTAATGTATTCTGTAGGCATTAACATTTTAAAAAATCATATAGTAATTAATGTATTCTGTAGCCGTTAAAATAAAAGAAACTCATAGAGTAATTAATGTATTTAGTAGCCATTAAAATAAAAGAAACTCATAGAGTAATTAATGTATTTAGTAGCCATTAAAATAAAAAAAATAATATAGTAATTAATGTATTCTGTAGCCGTTAAAATAAAAAAAATCATAAAGTAATTAATGTATTTTGTAGCCATTAAAATAAAAAAATCATATAGTAATTAATGTATTCTGTAGCCAGTAAAATTTACAAAATCATATAGTAATTAATGTATTCTGTAGCTATTGAATTTAAAAAAAAAATCATATAGTAATTAATGTATTCTGTAACTATTAAATCTTTTTAAAAATCATATAGTAATTAATGTATTCTGTAGCTATTAAAATTTAAAAAATTCATATAGTAATTAATGTATTCTGTAGCCATTAAAATAAAAAATATTAATATAGTAATTAATGTATTCTGTAGCCATTAAAATAAAAAATATTCATATAGTAATTAATGTATTCTGTAGCTATTAAAATTTAAAAAAATCATATAGTAATTAATGTATTCTGTAACCGTTTTAGAATACGAAATCTCTGTCAGGGACAATATTATTAGAAAAATATAATGCTATTTTCTTCCGTAAAAAGTAATATCATTCTAGGCTAAATATTTTTTAAATAAATAAAATGAATGTGTCTCTTTATGTATTTATTTATTATTATAACAATGTAATGTATTTTAAAACAATAACTATTCTATGTCTTCATACCGTAAAATAATTGTCAGCTAAATAGTTTTCAAAAAATGAAATAAATTACACTGCGTTGAAATTTATTTATTTAAGATTTTATTGTTTTAGTCAACAGTATGAAATGAATTGATTTAGGAAAAAAAATATTTTAAAATCGGTAAATTCAGATATGTTTACCGTAGCTATATCAAATTAACAACAAATACACATATTTGCTAATCGAACAATCTCATTTTTGAATTAGTGTGAAAGGTGATAACGTACGTACGCGTATGAAATGTCTTAGCGTATTATTATATAGATAATTCGCCTAAAAAAGTTGTATACCGATGGATAAATGACAAGGATTTTAGAAACGCTAATTTGCTCGATGTTTTCATAGTATCGAACACAATTTAGTGAATGCTTTAAAAGGATTAAGTGTCACGGTGGATGCAATTGAGTCAGATTTATTCAACCGATCTAATTTAAAGAACATTAATCTGTCGATCAAAACTGATGCGATTATGATCGAAATTTACAAACAGCTAATATAGAGATGAAACGAATTTGATTGCAAAGTTGGATGAACAGAAGGAAGGAATTGATTCTCATGAAACCCATTGGATTAGAAGAAACCTCATTATTAATAGTAAAGAGTAGAATCAAAAAGCATTCGGAGGTTGTTGCTAAGCAATTTCTCATTAATGCTTTAAAAATGAAGCGAACCCAATTTATAATGTATAATTCCCTGATGTACACAGGCTCTCAAAAGTGAGTCTAGAAGATTCAAAATAAAAAAAATACCTGAAACATTATAGTATTTTAGCGGGCGTGATGAGGCAGGAGATGGATCAAGTCGTGAGAAATAGGGTTGACTTACTTTATCGTCGCAATAAAACGATTCGTCCCTGCCAAACGTGCATAGATTGGATATGGGATAGAAAAGTTCACGCTAGAACGAGAGTATTTTTCTGTATTCACCATGTGTGTCCGACGTAAATTCTTTATTATTTAATGAAGAATTTAACAGAAGTGGTCATAATACATTTTAGCACTCAAATGATTATAATCATTGAGCAGTAGAATTTAGTATTGAAAAAGATGCTGTTGGAGATAAGCAGACTACGTAAGAAAGTTACTTTGGGAGGAACATTGTTTCCGAGATATGTATTTATTCGGTGTTGTTGGAGAAAATTATACCACATAAAAGAGTTCTAATAGTTATTACATTGTTTCCGAGATCAGTATTTATTCGGTGTTGTTGAAGAAAATAATACCACATAATAGAGTTCTAATATATATTATATTGTTTCCGAGATCAGTATTTATTCGGTGTTGTTGGAGGAAATTATACCACAGAATAGAGTTCTAATAGTTATTACATTGTTTCCCAAATCAGTATTTATTCGGTGTTGTTGGAGAAAATTATACCACATAATAGAGTTCTAATAGTTATTACATTGTTTCCGAAATCAGTATGTATGCGGTGTTGTTGGAGAAAATTATACCACATAATAGAGTTCTAATAGTTATTATATTGTTTCCGAGATCAGTATTTATTCGGTGTTGTTGGAGAAAATTATACCACATAATAGAGTTCTAATAGTTATTACATTGTTTCCAAAATCAGTATTTATTCGGTGTTGTTGGAGAAAATTATACCACATAATAGAGTTCTAATAGTTATTACATTGTTTCCGAAATCAGTATGTATTCGGTGTTGTTGGAGAAAATTATACCACATAATAGAGTCCTAATATCTATTATATTGTTTCCGAGATCAGTATTTATTCGGTGTAGTTGGAGGAAATTATACCACATAATAATAGTTTTCTAATATATATTATATTGTTTCCGAGATCAGTATTTATTCGGTGTAGTTGGAGAAAATAATACCACATAATACAGTTCTAATAGTTATTATATTGTTTCCGAGATCAGTATTTATTCGGTGTTGTTGGAGAAAATTATACCACATAATAGAGTTCTAATATATATTATATTGTTTCCGAGATCAGTATTTATTCGGTGTGGTTGGAGAAAATTATACCACATAATAGAGTTCTAATATATATTATATTGTTTCCGAGATCAGTATTTATTCGGTGTGGTTGGAGAAAATTATACCACATAATAGAGTTCTAATATATATTATATTGTTTCCGAGATCAGTATTTATTCGGTGTAGTTGGAGAAAATAATACCACATAATAGAGTTCTAATAGTTATAATATTGTTTCCGAGATCAGTATTTATTCGGTGTTGTTGGAGAAAATTATACCACATAATAGAGTTCTAATAGTTATTATATTGTTTCCGAGATCAGTATTTATTCGGTGTTGTTGGAGGTAATTATACCACAGAATAGAGTTCTAATAGTTATTACATTGTTTCCCAAATCAGTATTTATTCGGTGTTGTTGGAGAAAATTATACCACATAATAGAGTTCTAATAGTTATTACATTGTTTCCGAAATCAGTATGTATGCGGTGTTGTTGGAGAAAATTATACCACATAATAGAGTTCTAATAGTTATTATATTGTTTCCGAGATCAGTATTTATTCGGTGTGGTTGGAGAAAATGATACCACATAATAGAGTTCTAATATATATTATATTGTTTCCGAGATCAGTATTTATTCGGTGTAGTTGGAGAAAATAATACCACATAATAGAGTTCTAATAGTTATTATATTGTTTCCGAGATCAGTATTTATTCGGTGTAGTTGGAGAAAATTATACCACATAATAGAGTTCTAATAGTTATTATATTGTTTCCGAGATCAGTATTTATTCGGTGTTGTTGGAGGAAATTATACCACAGAATAGAGTTCTAATAGTTATTACATTGTTTCCCAAATCAGTATTTATTCGGTGTTGTTGGAGAAAATTATACCACATAATAGAGTTCTAATAGTTATTACATTGTTTCTGAAATCAGTATGTATGCGGTGTTGTTGGAGAAAATTATACCACAGAATAGAGTTCTAATAGTTATTATATTGTTTCCGAGATCAGTATTTATTCGGTGTTGTTGGAGGAAATTATACCACAGAATAGAGTTCTAATAGTTATTACATTGTTTCCCAAATCAGTATTTATTCGGTGTTGTTGGAGAAAATTATACCACATAATAGAGTTCTAATAGTTATTACATTGTTTCCGAAATCAGTATGTATTCGGTGCTGTTGGAGAAAATTATACCACATAATAGAGTTCTAATATTTATTATATTGTTTCCGAGATCAAGATTTATTCGGTGTGGTTGGAGAAAATTATACCACATAATAGAGTTCTAATATATATTATATTGTTTCCGAGATCAGTATTTATTCGGTGTAGTTGGAGAAAATAATACCACATAATAGAGTTCTAATAGTTATTATATTGTTTCCGAGATCAGTATTTATTCGGTCTTGCTGGAGAAAATTATACCACGTAACGGAGTTCTAATAGTTATTATATTGTTTCCGAGATCAGTATTTATTTGGTGTTGTTGGAGAAAATTATACCACGTAACGAAGTTCTAATAGTTATTACATTGTTTCCGAGATCAGTATTTATTTGGTGTTGTTGGAGAAAATTATGCCACGTAACGGAATTCTAATAGTTATTTTATTGTTTACAAGATCAGTATTGAAAACAGTGTTGTTGGAAAGACATCTACTGAGAGAGAAATATATTGTGTCAACACGTTTTGCATTAAATACAGTGTAATCTAAAAGTTCACAACGTAAAAAAAGTTAAAGGAAGCACATTATTTCCATTGACTATCTTTCTCTCCATTTCCCTTCCCTTTCTCTCAGACAATTTTAGACATAAAGATTGTTATGATTACATGAAAAAAAACTTCTGAATTCAAATATGTACAACACTATAAATTGGACAAGTCTACGTAATTTAATAGTTCATAACAGATAATATTTACAGACCGATGAAGACTAATGCCTGCAACATCCATAGTATGATATATACTATCTAAATATTCGCATGAACGAATATTTAGATAGTATGATACATACTATCTAAATATTCGCATGAACGAATATTTCAGAATGAGATAACTCTTCTGGAATAAAAGTAATAAAAGTGTGTCGATTACTAGTTTAATTCCTATTTGTTGCGTAATTCCATCAGCATAACTCCGCAATTATCTTCTATATGTTGAAAGTAGCATTCAATTCTAGATTATCTTATGTCACATCATTATTGGAAACTCATAAATGTTCTTCTATGTTCTCCTTCTTTCTTTTTTGAAAACGATTTAAATTTAAAGATTATTTAATAAATAGGACCGTAGCATCCTAATAAAACCCAGTAGTTTATCGTCGTTTCTGCGACAGTTTTGTATAAAACAATATATGAATAAAGAAAGCTTATTTAAATGTATAGTTTAATGTCAATTGTACATTTGGCGTACTGAAATTATTGTTTTATGCTATCTGACCATACATTTTAAAGATATTTATTTTATGCCATCTATTTCAATAAAAAATTCAAGATGTTCTGTATTTCCATTATTATTTCCATTATTATTATACTATTTTCCTAATTGTTTTTTTTCAATCAGTGCTTGAATTTTAAAAAATAAATAATAATAACAAATAATAAAGTATTTAGAAAAATATAAATATTAAAAAGATGACAAGTTTGAAGCTGAATAATTATACAATAAATTAAAAATAAATTATGATAAGCATTATTAATATTGATATCCTATTAGCTTATCTAAACTCATTTACTGCGAACCTGCCACAAATTCTCTGCGGCATTTCGGCAACAGTTGTGTCCATCTCGCCTTTTCGACCACTCGGTCATATTTTTTTATCTGTTTCTTTTGATAATGAGAGGTTCCACTCTCGAAAATTATATTTTACCCCCTATTCCGCACATTTTTAAATTGCTTGACAGTACACCTTTTTCTATTTACTTTTTTGGATTGCCTCCTACTTTTTTGTTTGAGGGTGTTTGCTCGTTATAATATTATTCTCTCAGTCATTAGCTCCGTCGTTGTACTTCGTTCATCTAAATATACTGTAAAACTGCATTCGCTGGAATACACGCTATATGCGTAAATCGTTACAGCAACTATGACTTTATTTTATATGACGATGGTTGTTGTTTAAATGGACAATTTTAGTGACACCTTAAGTTTCAGAGGTGACCACATACGGAAGTAGATGAACACACGTGATTTCAGGAAATTTCTGCCTCGTGGCTGGCAATATTTAAAGCGGAAAAAAGTGTCCGGGATGCAATCACAAATAGGGACGGACTCGCACAATGTAACTAGGTGAAGCGTGATTAGCTATTCATCTATATATTTGTATGTCTTTCTTTGTCTCTCCCCTCTATCCCTTGCGCTTACGAAAGAGACCTCTCTGATTTGATCTGTGACTTCTTTTTGTAATACACATTTATTAAAAACTAAACATCGGCGTCCGAGCATTTGTATTGACCGACCATAAAACACTCATGATCACGACGACGACACGTTTGTATAATAGTTTATACACGCGTGAAAATATAGCATATATATGTGAATGTATTGAAAGTGTGAAGCATATATATGTGAATGCATTGAAAGTGTGAAGCATATATATGTGAATGTATTGAAAGTGTGAAGCATATATATGTGAATGTATTGAAAGTGTGAAGCATATATATGTGAATGTATTGAAAGTGAGAAGCATATATATGTGAATGTATTGAAAGTGTGAAGAATATATATGTGAATGTATTGAAAGTGTGAAGCATCTATATGTGAATGTATTGAAAGTGTGAAGCATATATATGTGAATGCATTGAAAGTGTGAAGCATATATATGTGAATGTATTGAAAGTGTGAAGCATATATATGTGAATGTATTGAAAGTGTGAAGCATATATATGTGAATGTATTGAAAGTGTGAAGCATATATATGTGAATATATTGAAAGTGTGAAGCATATATATGTGAATGTATTGAAAGTGTGAAGCATATATATGTGAATGTATTGAAAGTGTGAAGCATATATATGTGAATGTATTGAAAGTGTGAAGCAAATATATGTGAATGTATTGTAAGTGTGAAGCATATATATGTGAATGTATTGAAAGTGTGAAGCATATATATGTGAATGTATTGAAAGTGTGAAGCATATATATGTGAATGTATTGGAAGTGTGAAGCATATATATGTGAATGTATTGAAAGTGTGAAGCATATATATGTGAATGTATTGAAAGTGTGAAGCATATATATGTGAATGCATTGAAAGTGTGAAGCATATATATGTGAATGTATTGAAAGTGTGAAGCATATATATGTGAATGCATTGAAAGTGTGAAGCATATATATGTGAATGTATTTAAAGTGTGAAGCATATATATGTGAATGTATTGAAAGTGGTAAGCATATATATGTGAATGTATTGAAAGTGTGAAGCATATATATGTGAATGTATTGAAAGTGGTAAGCATATATATGTGAATGCATTTAAAGTAGGAAGCATATATTTTTGGCAACAATGATTGGAGTCAGTATTAAAAAATTAAAACTGTGTTGATGTGCCAAAACAGATAACAAATATACAAAAACATTCGTAAAATAAACATAAATAAAACATTAGCCATGAATTAACCAGTATGATATCTAAAGTATAAGGTCTTCTTTAATTTCCAATTGAAATTTAACGTTTATTAACAACTACTTGCATGTATTCATATTTGTGTTGCATTGTGTCCCGTAGGTGATTAGATTTTTCACTGCCGTTGGGTTCATTTCTTGCTTGTCGATATTACCTTGCATTGAAAGAGGTTGCGGTGATACAATTTAACCGCGCTTTTGCGATCTGTTAGCGTTGATAAGAAGACAACTGGTTCAAAAGGAGAATTAGAGAGGAGTGTTTACACAAGGGGCCAGACACAAAAACAAAAATATGGCGCCACCAATCCGCCAGGAAATCATATAAGCCAAAGCGAAACGGAATTTACGTCTGATCCACAAGAACGTAATGTTATAGAAAACAGTTATCGTTGGAGGGAAAACATGTAAGAAAAAAGATGAAGAGATAACGAAACTGGAGATTGCAATAACGCAAGCAAACGGATGAGAATTACGGATACGGTTGTTGGTGTGAAGTGCATGCCGGCGCGAACTGACAACTCGCTTTCTCATGTTCGAGTCTTGTTTGATCCATAGCATAACTTTGGCCGGTGTCATTGGGAACCCTCCTGTGGCCCGTTCTGTGAAAATCGAGGAAACCAATGCCAACAAAACAGGTTTAAATATCGTTAGATATTGATTTACAAGAATCAGTAGTGCCTTTTTTGTTTAAGGTGACAACAAGTCATCTAAAGGGAGAGAACTAGGATGGTGGTTCTGAAGTGCATGCCGGTGTATACTAACAAACAATCCTTATTAAGATCAAGTCTTGTCGAATCCATAGCATCCCTTTCACCGGGGATTTTAACAACCTTCTTGTGGTGTCATTTGTGAGATTCAAGAAAAAAACCAATACCAAAACATCGTAACTTATTGATTCATAAGAACCAGAGGCCTTTCGTTAGTTTAAGATTGCAAGGTGTAATATCAATGGAAACAATTTTTTATAAACTTAAATCCCGCTTCTTGTTTGTTAATATTGTTTCTTAACATATTTTCATTAAAATTGTTTCACGTTCATTGCATTCAGAACTTTATTTATTTGTTGATATTTATTGTTTTTTGGTTTCTTAATATAAAAAATAGAAATCCGCCTTTGTTGTTGCAATAAAAAATTAATTATTGAAAGAACGATTGTTTATTTGTGTAAGTATAAATCAATTGTAAGGAAAAAATATCAACTTAAAGTTATTGTTGTAAAAAGCATTTAAATGCTTTTTACAAGCTGAGATTAAAAGAAACAAAACGTAGAATTAATGCGGAAACACCTTTTTTAAATCAATTGTTTAAAAACGAGTAAGCAGTCTGCTTGATGAATCCATTTTCCGTAATTTGAAGTAAGAACAGTTATCCCCCTTTATATGTAAGTTGCAAAAATCAACAATATAATGGTCAAATCGGGGTAGAACGGAGAGTGAATGCAGTTTGAAAAATAGAGAAAAAATAATTTTACAAGAAAAAACGACAACAAAAAATTTACACTCTTACGCTAACAAGTATTATTTATTTCCTTAACAACACGGAATGCAAAATTTAAAAAGAATCAAAAGTGTAACTTTGTAAATCAGGATATTTATTCGGATCCTCCTAAAATATACATGTACACTTTATTATTCATGAGTAATACCATATATTTATTCTCAGGAGGGAGGTAAAGTTTATATATCTATTCTATTCGATGTGTATATATATATATATATATATATATATATATATATATATATATATATATATATATATATATATGGCTATGGGGAATCCCAGAATAATCAATAGGAGAATACATACTAATAATACGCAGATTACTGCACCTAGCACTAAACTTAAGACTAGAGGATCAACAAATCTACCATCCGTAGTAAAAAAAAACACTGGGAACGAAAACAGACGTAGAAATCCACTATGGTTCAACCCCACTTATGGATTAAATGTCCTTACTGACATACCTAGACACTTTTACCAAATTATCGAGAGAAATTTTCCTAGAGATAGTAGACTAGGCAAACTTATAAATAAGAATACAGTTAAGCTATCCTTTTCAACTTCGATACACTTCACATCAACTATAGTAAGTTCAAATAACACGAAACTCAAAAAGAATAGTAACTTAGATACCAGCACAGTTCAGAATCAGAATAATAACTCCCAATCTAACTGTAGAAACATTAGCCAATGCCCTTTAGAGGGGAATTGTTTAACCTAAGATATAGTGTATAAGTGTAACGTTATAGAAGAAAACAGAATTAAAACACACATTGGTTCGACGGACTGTAGTTTTAAGGACAGATATCGAAACCATATACACTCTTTTAAAGAGCCTAATACAAATTCAAAAAAGATTCCTACGACTTTAGCTAAGCATGTAAGAAAACTAAATAGCAAAAACATAGAATACAACCAAAAATGGCCTATACTAGGTAGAGCAGAGAAATATAAACCTAACTAATCTAAGAGATGCAACCTCTGTATTCTAGAATCCTACAATATAGTTATGTCTAAAACTAATTTATTAAATAAATGACAGGAGGTGATTCAGAACTGCCTACATAGAACCGCATACATCATATCCCGCTACAAACCTATATAAAATACCTGTGCTGGTAACCCTTTTCATCAACAAGAGTATGTAAGTAACTAATGTATAGGAACAACATAAGAATTTCTAGATAACTGAGTACGATTACATCAATATAAAACATTTAGAAATAGAGCACATCACTTATAAGCTAAAATAACCGAAGTAATTAAAATTGTATCTGACTTATAATACAAATAGTAAGAAGGCTAGATTATGAGAACATCAATAAGTAATTGAAATAGGTTTTTTCATCTTGGTTTTTTCGATCTGTATTAATTAGGTGAGAAATGGTAAATAGTAAGTAAGATATCCCTTTGGTAGGAGTATAAACTAATAACACTAGTATCATCTTAAATATTATGCGAAATAAATGTCCAATAGATAAATGAAGAAATAAAATAAATAAATAAATAGATAAATAAATAATGTGTGTATATATATGTATATATATGGTGTATGCATGTGTATGTTTGCTTATTCGGATATGTACATATATATTGCGTGTGTATGTATCTATGTGTGCATATATATGTATGTCGGAGGTTTGGATGTTGAGCATAATAGTTCCGATTCACTTATATTGAAACCTTAAGCAATGGAAAGATACAAGCATATTATAACTGAACCTCGATGTTAAGCTTTCTTTTTATGGGAAACGATTTTGATATCATATTACTTAACACAAATATTTAAAGGCTTGTAATCTGTTGAAATACAATCATTTCTGTAGTGGTTGTTTGTGGAGTTTTTTTGTAGATGTTGATTGTACGTTTTTATTTGCGTTCGGATCTCTTAATGTATGTATGCAGGTAGGCATGTTGATAGATAAGTGTAAGAGTAGGTACAACCTAATATTAGATTTAAAAGAAAAAAAAGCTTCATCGTAGAAAAAATAAACATGAATGATCTAATTCCTATTTTAGTCACGTTAATTGTTTAGAGTGAATTGGGTTTTTTACATTATTTTTAGCCTATTTGCACTTAATTTTTTAGTTTTAGAAGTAAAATAAATACTTGTTTTTTATCGTACATATACTGAAGAAATATTTCGATATGTGTGTGAGCGTATGTGTAGGTGTATACATGCATGTATGTGTCTGTATATATATATATATATATATATATATATATATATTTGTGTATATATATGTGTGTATATATATGTGTGTGTGTGTATATGTATGTATATGTATACTAATGTTATGTGTGTATATATGTGTGGTTGGTATGAATTTATTGATGGATACTAAGCATATTTGTGAATGTATATTTATAAGCATAATGATACTTAAAAGAAGGGAGAAAAACGACTAAATAATAGATGGAAATATTAATGTAAGACTCTAATTGTTTACATTCGTATATTTGTCTTAGCAATTCACTTGATAGTACGATTTAGAAATAAAACATAGTAAAAATTAATGTATAAGTTACAGATCCCCGTTAAACTACTATTGAACCCTTAGCACACTTTAAGAAATTAAATAAATAAATAACTATATAATGCCTATTCTATATTTCGAAATCATAATCTGGCTAAATATGGAGGATATATTTCGCCGTAAATATAACCCCCTTAGTTTCGCATTTTAACTAGTGGCTTACTACTTGAGTGATGAATTTCTGGGAAGGTAAGCTTGTCTCAATATTGTAAGAAAGGGTTTACTAATAAATACTATATAAATTCCATATAAACACTTATGTAGTAGAAACTTTTTTAATAGTTGATTGAATGGACAGTTTGACACATTGAGACTAGCTCTATAATGATCTGCTTAAATGAGTTTCGCACCATAAACATTCAGGTAACTTTAATAAAAAAATAAATTATCTTTAAATAAACTGGAACTTTATAAATAAATTATAGTACATATTAAATATTTTAGCAAATATTACAGAATTAAAGTTTTTAAACTGATCGCACTAATTTTTTGGGGGAGATACTAGCTTTGAACGAAAATTAAAAAAAAAAATAAATAAATAAATGAAAAAATAAAATAAAATAGATAAAAATCAAAATAGCTGATTAGTTTAGTCGTACACATGTGAGTGTTTGCTCTAAAATTTTTGTTTGTTCTTTTGTTTATTTTCACCTTAAAATAAAACTGATGTATGATGTGGGTGTTTTTCAAGACACTCTAATCTAAGAACTCTTATTATTTGTGAACTTTTTCTGATGATTTTGTAGTGTTGCAGAGACGATATTGACATACAAATGTTGTTTGGCACAAAACAAATGAAACGCACCGTTAAATATATCTCACAGAAATTTGGAATTTTTGGAAATGTGAAAAATAACAAAAATAAAAGTAATAAAACAAACCATGCTTATTGGAATATAATAAAAAACTGTCCTCTCTCTCTCTCTCTCTCTCTCTATATATATATATATATATGTGTGTGTGTGTGTGTGTGTGCGTGTGTGTATGTGTATGTGTGCATTTATATATGTTATATTAAATTATGTTTTTTAAATATTTTTAAATATATATATGTATATATATATATATTTATATATATATATATATAGAGAGAGAGAGAGAGAAAGAGAGAGATACAGAGATAGAAGGAGAGAGAGAGAGAGAGAGAGAGAGAGAGAGAGAGAGAAAGAATTAAGCTAAAAAGCATAGACATGAGTAGACTACAAATGGAGAAAATAATAAAGCAACCTTAAATTATTATTATTTTGATAGTTATATTCCCAAATTTTGATTCCGGTGTTCAAATCCATGTTTGTTTATGTATTATTCAATGTATTTTATAGCTATTATTATTATTATTATTATTATTATTATTATTATTAATTTGTGTAGATGTTTTGTTTTTCCTATAATAACTCGATATACTTGTTAAAGATGAATACTGTTGATCTTTTCATTGCCTTTTATATGTGATTTTGTGAAGGATCGCTGAAGAAGTTACATATAGGAATTAAATCTTATATAAATAAGGATTTTTCCGTCCGTTTGTCCGTCTGTCAGTGACAATAAAATATGCTGCTGCAGTATGTATAATAATCTACAACCTCCGTAAAACACAACCCGCTTTAGAACATTTGCATATTTATTTTCTTTTGATATGTCTAATAAATTAATATTCTGTTATATAAATTGATAATTGCTGTTGTCAAATAGTTATACTATATTTTTCGATAGTAATATATTACAATTATTGGTACAATCAATTAAAGATATTCTATTAAAAAACGACAGCTTTTAAAGAATCATTTTAAAAATTTCAGCTTCAAGGGAGATAATTACGTGAAAACTTCCGGCGCTGATTCTAAGAGAACAGATATAACACTTTGATCTCAGCATAAAAGGCCAAGGAGCGATACAATATTATTTTGTGACTATACATTTTTAAATTCATGAAAACACTCGATTTACTCGGAATTTAAAAGTGTCGTATCGGTTCTGTTGTCATAAGACCGTCTTCCCCGGAATTACCTCCTCCGTTTTAAGGGTGTGTGGGGGAATCCTCCCATCTATTACATCCTTCTTTATATTTAAAATATCTTTTTTAATTACTAAATCGTTACAATTAAACACTGAACAGACGAATTAAACATGTCCGTTCGGCGTTCAATTGTATTGTAGCGATTATTTGAATATTTCGCTTATTTGGATGACAGTTATTAATTAGTCTTTAATTGTATTTTGATCCAGAAATCAAATTCTAATTTATTTTTTAAAGGCTTGCAAATCGAACATTAAGGCACAGTCTTAATTGCTGGCGGCCATGTCGTAATTTCCTATTATTTTCTTCCGCGCTTGTCATCTTTGAAAAGGAAATATGTTTGACTTAATTGTATTTATAAAAAATTGTGGTTCCTGCGTTTATTTTCACATCTATAAAAAAGGAAAATAGATATTTCCTTTCATTTTGGCAATAATTACTATTGCAGTCACGTAAATTATTTAAAATGAAATAAGTTTCGGCATTACTAAACTTATATTATTGTTGCTTAAACTATGTTTAAATAGAAACAAACAAAAACAAATAAATGCCCTAAGTTATTTCAAGTTTTTTCGTACACGCGAAACGCATAAATAAAAATGAGGTCGGAAAATATAGTTGCCATCTTAACAATTCGAGTAAGAAGCTAGCTAAATAAGAACGAAAATTCAAGGTTATAAATATGTCTTTTTTAATTAAAAGAATATGAACGGAATTCATCGTTAAGCTGGTGACTATATTTTTTAGCCCATTTTTCATTTCGACATTTTACGTGTACAATAAAACTTGCCATACGATACTCGTAAAAATCACCCTCTTCTTTTATGGGGTGATACTCCCAGGTATTATCTCCTTTAATTTTTACTGAGTATTATAGTATCTGTTCTGTAGTCATAATACCTTTTGACTAGGCATAACACCATCTTTTTTACCTACTCTTTTGGGGGTAGTGTAGTATATTTTCATTTCTCATGATAATTTCTCCCATGCATTACCTCCTCTATGTGTGGCAGTTGGCTGTATAATATATGTTCGTTCGTAACAATATCATCGTCTTAGGATTTATTTATCCTTTATGAGAGGCCACGGTAATGTACTATCTATTCTTTTGTCATGATACCATCCTCCCAGGCATTAACTCCTCTTTTAGGGAGAAGGGTAGTGTTCGATCGTCATGATATACTCCTTTTAGTTCTTACCTCTGCTTTGTGGAGGGCAATGTGTGTAGTTCGTTCATCATGATATCATACTCCCAGCGTCGCAAAAATATGCAACCAGAGCGAGCATGTATTTACTAGTATATAAAAACAAAATTTTGTTGATCTTGAATTACTGGAACTGATGTAAATAATGTTATTAATTTATTTTTTGAACTTACTATATACCGGGTGGTGCGCTAAAAACCGAACTAACTTTAATTTTACATTTCATTAAAACTATATAACATTGTTTTTTTTATTTTACTTGTTTCAGATTTGTATAACAACAAGCTGTTAAATTAAGAACAAATTATTGAAAATGTCTAGTTGAACTCGATCGACGGTACTGCAATAATTGTGGCATTATGTTATGACCGGGCGATCAAAGAAATTGGTGACTTTTTCATTTTCTAAAATATACCGTGTACCACATTGCGAACATCTTTAAAGATGCCGGTTAGGCTAGGGGTGAGCTCTTCACTTTTCAGAGAAAAAACACACGACAAATCCGAGTTTTGAGAAACAAGGACTTCCTGGAGTAACTTTAGGTTAATGTAGACCCTATCTCGTCTACGCATACATTGGCGACAAGGATGAATGTGCATAACAATGACCCTTTGTGCTATCCATGAGGATCTCCGATACAACAGCTATGTTCTTAAGTTAAGGTAGATGATCTTAAGAGAATTAAGAGATGTGAGCTGCTCATTATTTTGTTGAAGCACAGAGCTGCTTCACGAACCCTGTTTCTTTACTGACAAGAATATATCATGTGTTGATGCAAAAATCAATCGTCGGAATGATAGATGGATGTTTTTAAATACTCATATTATCTTTCTGTAATTAGCAAAACCAAGATTCCTATCGGACTCCATTTTTTAGGTAATCTCCAATGAAGGAGATTGCAAAGCTAAGACTGTGACGAAGGGGGTCTACCTAGATGTAATACAGAATATTGTCAACCCATGTATTGTTCATGTAGCTGCAGAAAATCAACAAAGTAGGGATCTGGCTAATACGTCCAAGTTAGTCTGGGCTTGGTGTGATGAGCATATGGCTATTTTCTGCTCAAAGTAGTTCTTACCTGCTATCAGTCCAGACTAAAATCCTTGTGACTATTACCTATAGAGCGTACTTAAGAAAGGGTCTAACAAACATGTACACAATACTGTCAATTCATTGAAGACTGTCATCATCAAGGCCGTCGCCAACTTGCCCAGGGAGCGCAACATTAAACCGATTAGAATGTTCTATCCTGTGTGGAAGCTGGAATTTAAAGTGGAAGAGGTTGGATTGAATTATATGGAAGGAAAAAGATCAGACAACAATGTTCTAAAATAATTTCTTACCGAAATACTTGTTATCATTAATTA